>OY757022.1:50539698-51139698 GCA_963580285.1 Lucinisca nassula
GCCCCGTGTGACCTTTTTTTGTTCCCGCGGCTGAAAGAATATTTTTCTGGTCGAAAATTTGTACAGTGCAAACACCTCGGTTCTGCAATATTCCAGTGCCTTCATAGTATACCTCGAAAAGACTACCAAAATGCATTCAATGTTTGGATCAGAAGACTGAAAGTTTGTATATCTGTTAAAGGGGAATACTTTGAGGGAACAAAATAAATTTTTCATCGAAATCTATCGCAGAATCATTTTTATGTGCTTAGTTGCATTCATATTTGAACAGTCCTCGTAATGGTCAAATCACTACAGATTTTATCGTTAAAGTACTCTATGTCGCACCTGCTATTAGCATGGTGCGATATTGGAGCCCAATTTTCAATCCAATCATCAAACCCTCAACATTAAATTTTGTGCCCACCGTATGATCACCCAAATGGTCAAGTTAATTTCTCAGGAACTATATGAGCTTCATTAATGATACTTGGTACAAACATGTATGTAGAGATGTTGTTCATCCAAATGGTCAAGAACTGAACTAAAAGCTTCATTAATAGGACTTGGTACAAACTTGTATCCAGGGATGGCGATTTTAATGCAAACATCCATTTTTCACATTGACCTACATTTCATGATTCACTGACTTTGTGAACTATTGCATCAACCCTAGTGTTGACTCCAGTTCATTTCTCAAGAACTATAAGAGCTTCATTAATTTTACTTGGAGCAGGCTTGCATCTACAAATCACAGCTTTTACACAAGCATCCATTGTTTGACCTTGACCTACATTTCATGTTTCAGTGACTTTGCACCACCCCCACAGGCGCGACATAGCCTTTGGGGGGACCGGCCCCGATAGTTCAGTTGGTAGAGTATCCGCTCCGGGGAACGGGAGGTCACGGGTTCCATCCTGATCCGCGACATACCAAAGGCGTTAACAAGAATTCCGCCGAAGGCTATGTCGCGCCTGTGGGGGCGCAAAGTCACCAAACCATGATATGTAGGTCAAGGTCAAACACAGATGCTTGCACAAAAGTTTCCATTCTTAAATGCAAGCTTGTACCAAGTATCATCAATGTAGCTCCTATAGTTCTTGAGAAATAAACTTGACCATTAGGGTGAACGCTAGGGTGGTCACAATATTTTACAAAGTCAGTGAACCATGAAATATAGGTCAATGTCAAATATGGATGCTTGCATTTAAGTTACCATACCCTGATACAAGTTTGTACCAAGTATCATTAATGAAGCTCTTATAGCTCTTGAGAAATAAACTTGAACCTCAGGGTAAACGCTAGGGTGGTCGCAATATTTTACAAAGTCAGTGAACCATGAAATGTAGGTCAAGGTCAAATATGGATGCTTGCATGTAAGTTGTCATCCCCAGATACAAGTTTGTACCAAGTATCATTAATGAAGCTCTTATAGTTCTTGAGAAATAAACTTGAACCTCAGAGTGAACGCTAGGGTGGTCGCAATATTTTACAAAGTCAGTGAACCATGAAATGTAGGTCAAGGTCAAATATGGATGCTTGCATGTAAGTTGTCATCCCCAGATAAAAGTTTGTACCAAGTATCATTAATGAAGCTCTTATAGTTCTTGAGAAATAAACTTGAACCTCAGGGTGAACGCTAGGGTGGTCGCAAATGTTGACGCCTTGACAAACGGACGGACGAATGGACGAACGGACGGAAAACCGGGCGCCTATATCGCGCCATGCTAATAGCAGGCGCGACAAAAATGGTACTAGCTGCTCCTCGCTTGGCACTCAGATTTACGGGTAGAGCTAGGACTGGTCGACCCAGTGTCAGGATAATGTGACTGGGTGTGGTATCATGTAATGTGTCTGGGACATGATACTTCAGTGAGGCAGCACTATAAAAGTGAGCATTGAGCTCCCTGTCGCAACCAGACACCATCGTGATATGACTGAAAAATTGTTGAAAGCGACGTTAAACCCGAATTCACACACACACATAACATAGCCTTTGGCGGAATTCTTGTTGTAAACCCTATTTGATTAATGTTTATCCTGCTACAAAATAAGTTTCAATGCGTGTAGCTTGACAGAAATATAAACAGCAGTTTCCTTACTTATTGACGCACCTGCTACTAGCATGGCATGATATAGGAGTCTGTATTTCCTTTTGTTCTTCATCAAGCCATCAACTACACACAACATTATTTAGTTTATTGAAGATTGAAAAGATATCCAGGGTCTACTCATGGTCCACACTGTTTTGCCTGTGTGCAAAACTATTTTTTATCAGTAACCCCTATATTGATTGCATTGCAACACACTGAGCTGATAAAAATATGCTATCTCAGGGTAAGTGAGCTTATTCAGGTTAATTTGACATTGCACTTTTATGAATGAACCAGATGCAGAAAAAAACTGGCAAAATACATCGACCGATTGTTCGACGCTGGAATGTTGGGACGAACTGATGACAATCAATAACTGATCGTAAACTGCATATTTAAAGAATGTACAGGGGATAAACTGATAAATAGAATACCAGATTCATGTAATTCGATATCAAGTCTATCAGGCTCGGCTTCGAGAAAGCGTGTAGAATCGCGAGGCTTGCCGAGCGAATCTACACGCGTTCTCGAAGCCTTGCTTGATAAAATTGATATCAAAAGACATGAATCTGGTATTCTAGGTTTAGAATGTTTTGCAAGAAGATGCAGCAGACAGGATAAATAGATTACATTTTCAGATGCAGTTTTCATCGTGGCATCTAAAGGGTATGGGCTCCTAACATGCTAGGTCAAAAAAAAGAAGCAACTGTAAATATAAGGCCAATTTCTGGGATTTAACCCTTATCCTGCTGTTCACCACAACCCCTACCTTTGCAAACAGTGTAGATCCAGATCAGATGGCTTCTGGAGAAGTCATCTGATCAGGAGCTAGACTGTTTTACATTCAGTGTATGAATTTGTAGGAATAGATTACATCAAGTACTCTGATTGGTTCATAGTCAGGAATGGGTGTGGCTAAAATGAATATTCAGCAGGATAAGGGTTAGGTTTGTTTACAACCATAACATGGAAATCATTCTGAATGATTTATTATCATGATTGACTTATAATTTATCAACATAATTGCAACTCATTATATAATTATTAATTACAGCCCAACCTCTTTATAAAACTATTGTTGGGGTCCAAAGCAAACACAGTTAGTTAAAACAACCATGTATCAAAACAATCATGATAGTGAAATCTTTTCTATTGTCAATCTCGCCCACTATTTCGAGAAGGGCAGTTGTCAGTTCACTACAAAAACAAGCCTATACAAATGCATTGAAAACTTATCCGCCGAAAAAAAAAGAAAATTTAAAGATGAAATATTGTGATATTTTTCTTATTTCTGCTCAAAATATAGATTGTGGGTACTCATTAGAGGCGGTTCTAACAAGTACCCACAATCTATATTTTAGAGCAGAAATACTATATAAAATTGGGGTTCAAAATTATTTAGGCCTGTTCTTGTGATGTTCTAGCAAAAGATTATGCACTGTACTTGTTAACCGCTTCTGTATAAGCCTGCGCTCAGGAAACGTGTGGTTAGGCAGCCTGACCAGCTCAATATGGCATAAATAAGGTTGACTGGGCTGTTAAACTACATACAAACAAACATAAGATCAAAACAAAAAATTAATAGAATATGTAGAAAAATAACCATTCATAGTCATTCCTACATACCGTTGAACTTCGCAGGCTCAAACACCGATGGCTCGTTTACCATCGCTGAGTCGAACCCCTTTCTTGAGCCCTATAGGGAAATCCTCTACATAAGAAATAGTAAGGGATGATTTAGGAGATTTTCGTCCTTTTATCTCACAAATGTATGCTGTGTGTACTCATTAGAATCGCCTCAATGAGTCGATTCTAATGAGTACATACAGCATACAATTGAGTCGATGTCCAAAAGTATCTTGTTATGTCTCCTGACTGTAACCCTCAGTGGCTCGAACTACCCTTGTCTCAGACAGACTTTTTGAGGTCCCCAAGGTGTTCGGGCCATTAATGTTCAACTGTATTCTATGCATTTTTGGATCCATTGTTAAACTGTATGGGCCCCGTCCAGCGATTTTGGTACTTATGCGAGCAGCGAAGGTTCTCACCAGAACCGTCGCTGCTCGCTCATACAAGCAGTGAATCAAGAGGAACCTTCAGACAGAAAGCCATATTCCTGGCCCCTCTGAATGGCTTCGCTTGGCGGGGCTCGTATTATATCCAAAACAGTGTTACAATAAACAGTATTATAAAGAGGTTAATGAGTATCACAAATTTTAATCAACAATCCAGTACAATACAGTGATCAGGCACTTATACATGTACTGTTACTATAAAAATATAATAAAGTTATAATCACACATAGAATTATTATCTACTGATATTAACCCTTGTCTTGCTGAATATTTGAATTAGCCACACCCATTTCTGACTATCAGCCTATCAGATTACATGATAAGTGTAGATTCTGATCAGATGGCTTCTTCACTGTTTGCAAAGGTAGGGGTTGTCATGAACAGCATGATAAGAGTTAAACCTTTGTCATGCTGAATGACAAAACCCCTATCTTTGCAAAAAGTGTACATTCAGACCTGATAGTTTCTAAAGAAGCCATCTGATCAAGATCAAATGTTTGCCATTCAGTTTGCAAATCTGACTGAATACACATTACTTGTATCAAGTAATTCGATTGGCTAGTAGTCAGAAATGGGTGTGGCAAAATTAATTTATTCATCAGGACAAGGGTTGAAACTGGTTAAACATGGGATACATGTATGTGTATATACAAAATGTAAAACAGGCCTCCATGGCCTAGTGGTTAAGACTAAAGTCTCATATACATATGTTTCTCACCACTGTGGGTTCAAGCCTTGCTTGGTTCACATCACGAAAACACACCTATATAATTTAGACCCCCTTGAACTCCACTTTTATATTGTAAAAGTGGGGTTTACAGGGGTATATCTTATTTTTCTTATTTCTGCTTTAAAATAAAGATTGTGGGTACTCCTTAGGACCCCTCGATGAGGCGGTTCTAACGAGTACCGAAAAATCTATATTTTGAGCAGAAATAAGAAAAATAACACAATTTTTCATCTTAAAATTTTCTTTTTTTCGGCGGTAAAGTTTACAATGCACAAAACTGAGAAACGAAAATCCCAGAAAAACCCTCTTTATACAGAGAAAATTGGGTTTTACAGTGGTATACAATATTTTCCTTATTTTTGATCAAGAAAAGAATGCAGATACTCATTGGAACTGCCTAAACAAACCCAAAATCCATGTTTGCATCATAAATAAGAACCAGAGGACCAGTGGTCCTGAACCGCTCACCTGTCTGGTGACAATTTTCCTACTTAGATCAGCAGAAAATGTCATTTACCCTGCTCATAAATTTTAAAATGCCATCTCAATATTTGTTGGCATTTTAAAACTTATGAGCAGGGTAAATTTCATGCTGAAGTGAGTTGAGCGTGAAAAAAGTTTTATAAACTCGGTGCCTGGCTCACAGAAAGGGAAAATATGAGGAACTGTTCATTGGACATAAATGGTATACTGTATACAGAAGCAAATGAAACAAAAAGAAAACTTATTCCAATTTATTTTCATATCTCAAGAGCAGTAACAGAACAAAACTAGAATTTGTTTTTCTACAAAAACACAGATGTCTCCCCCCTTTTTTATCATTGAGGTACCTACCTGATTCTTGGGGGCAACACATTGTCTCATGACCCCCGGCCCCCGCCCATCGGGCTTGAAGAAATAGATTGGGCTGCATGATACTTCCATGCAGAGCTGAAACCGCCTGCAAATGAGTACTGGTAAACAGCATAGAGGTTCTAAGCCTGTCCAGGAAAAGTGATGCAAGTCGGACCACCCATGCACAAAAACCCTAATGAGATGCCATTTCATCTCAATGCCAGGTAAAAGTCCCACAAAATTGGAAGCAACGTCTCCAAAATGACCTATACAGTGTTGGCTGAGATGAAAACCTCAATTCAAACAAATGTCTCATGATGGTTAACATTTCCACAAAGTAATTTTAAAATTCATCCAGGAAAAAGTGAGTTATTGACCAAACATGAAAAAAGGCCACTTTTTTATGTCTGACCTCTAAGTATGACCTTGACATTGGAAGTACTGACCTGGGTCCTGCACGCAACACATTGTCTCATGATGGCTATAGGTCATTCCCTTTCTTTAGACTTTGTTGTGATGAGTCAGATCTATAGACTAATCCATTTTCGTTAAGGTTGGCTGCTCATTGCATCAAATAACACACCATTTTTTCCTGACTGATTGCTCAGTGAACCACAAAATTACCCATTGATATAGCTCTATTGTTGCAATATTTACCTGCAGGTAAGATTAACACATATACCTGAATAAGTCTTACCTGAGTGAACAATATAATGTTCATTGACTCCTTTCATTCCACCCCTTGCTCAAAGCTCAAAATGTTCCCATACTATAGTGACTTGTAATTGCGTATATACACATTTCTATATTAATCCAGGTATAAGATATTGTATGGCATTGCCCATGCATTGTATGCAAATTCAAACAGGTGTGACACCCCTTTCTGACCCATAGATCTTCATGTATTCAATTACTTTACCTGATCTACTAATTTTGTTGACACTGTCTTCAATGGTTTCCTATAAATCCATTATTTTCACTTTGCCCCATGCAAAAGCCTAAGTCGGAAAATTTGACATTGCTGTAAAATAGGTCAAGGTCAACCCAGGGTCACCATTTGTACAAACCATAATGGGTCCCGAGTACCATATGCTACATGCCAAGTTTCAAAGCCACTGGCCTTATGGTTCTGGAGAAGAAGATTTTTGAAGGCTTTTTACCATATATGGGCATGGCGGCCATCTTGGTCATGTGATCCAGACCCGCAAACAAGGCCAATGAATGACCTTGACCTTTCTGATCCATATACATTCATGTATTCAGTTACTTTACCTGATCTACAAATTTTGGTGACACTGTCTTCAATGGTTTCCTATAAATCCATTATTTTCACTTTGCCCCATGCAAAAGCCTAAGTCGACAAATTTGACATTGCTGTAAAATAGGTCAAGGTTAACCCAGGGTCACCATTTGTACAAACCATGATGGGCCCGAGTACCATATGCTACATGCCAAGTTTCAAGGCCACTGGCCTTATGGTTCTGGAGAAGAAGATTTTTGAAGGCTTTTTACCATATATGGGCATGGCAAAGGCTCAGGTGAGCTAAAAATCCATTATTGTCACTTTTTCCTATGCAAAAGCCTAAGTCAGCATATTTGACATTACTGTAAAATAGGTCAAGTTCAACCCAGGGTCACCATTTGAACAAATTATGATAGGCCCGAGTACCATATGCTACATGCCAAGTTTCAAGGCCATTGGCCTTATGGTTCTTGAGAAGAAGAATTTCGAAGTGTTTTTACAATATATGGGCGTGGTGGCCATCTTGGTCATGTGATCTAGACCATATTGGCAGCTTTTCGTTTGTTCAACTCCCAAAGGCTCCATATTGAATTTCACTTCAATTGGCTCAGTAGTTTCTGAGAAAAAATGTTTGAAATATGGAACCTGCGTGACCTTGGTCTAAGGTCAATTAATGACCATGACCTTTCTTACACATAGATCTTCATGTATTCAGCTACTTTACAATATCTACTAGTTTTGGTGACAGTGTCTTCAATGGTTTCCTAAAAATCCATTATTTTCACTTTTTCCCATGCAAAAGCCTAAGTCGGCAAATTTGACATTGCTGTAAAATAGGTCAAGGTCAACTCAAGGTCACCATTTGTACAAACTATGATGGGCCTGAGTACCATATGCTACATGCCAAGTTTCAAGGCCATTGGCCTTACGGTTCTGGAGGAGAAGAATTTTTAAGGCTTTTTACCATATATGGGCGTGACGGCCATTTTGGTCATGTGATCTAGACCGTATTGGCATTTTTTCATTTGTTCAACTCACAAAGGCTCCATATTAAATTTTACTTAAATTGGCTCAGCAGTTTTGGAGAAAAAAATGTTTGAAATATGGATCCTGAATGACCTTGGTCTAAGGCCAATGAATGACCTTGACCTTTCTGACTCATAGATCTTCATGTATTCAATTACTTTACCTGATCTACAAATTTTGTTGACACTGTCTTCAATGGTTTCCTATAAATCCATTATTTTCACTTTGCCCCATGCAAAAGCCTAAGTCGGAAAATTTGACATTGCTGTAAAATAGGTCAAGGTCAACCCAGGGTCACCATTTGTACAAACCATAATGGGCCCGAGTACCATATGCTACATGCCAAGTTTCAAAGCCACTGGCCTTATGGTTCTGGAGAAGAAGATTTTTGAAGGCTTTTTACCATATATGGGCATGGTGGCCATCTTGGTCATGTGATCCAGACCCGCGAACAAGGCCAATGAATGACCTTGACCTTTCTGATCCATATACATTCATGTATTCAGTTACTTTACCTGATCTACAAATTTTGGTGACACTGTCTTCAATGGTTTCCTATAAATCCATTATTTTCACTTTGCCCCATGCCAAAGCCTAAGTCGACAAATTTGACATTGCTGTAAAATAGGTCAAGGTCAACCCAGGGTCACCATTTGTATAAACCATGATGGGCCCGAGTACCATATGCTACATGCCAAGTTTCAAGGCCACTGGCCTTATGGTTCTGGAGAAGAAGATTTTTGAAGGCTTTTTACCATATATGGGCATGGCGGCCATCTTGGTCATGTGATCCAGACCCCGCGAACAAACTTTCGTTCCCCCATCCCACTGAGGCTCCATATGAAATTTGGCTTTGATTGGCCCTGCAGTATAGGAGAAGAAGATCTTTGAAAATGGTGTACGGACGGATGGACGGACGATGGACGCACGGACGGACGGACGACGGACCATGGCTATACTATAAGCTCACCTATGAGCCTAAAGGCTCAGGTGAGCTAAAAATATCACAAATTTTCATCAGAAATGTATGTCATTTCTGGTGGATAGAAAGAACAAACTTTGTCATTCTGATCATCTTTGCAAGCCAGGGGTACTGTGTCCCCTGCATTCCCTTACACACATGCGTAAGGGAAAGTAGTGGACTTGTTACCCTTGGCTTGCAAAGATACAGCCCAGGGCATTATATCAATATCTGGTTTTCATCCAGTTTTGAATAACTACTGACTAGGCATTAGTGAAATAATCTTGAAAAGGCAGTAAAATCCGAATTAGAAAATATACAAAATTTAAGTTCATGACAATACCCTAAAGAGCAGTCTTCGAAAGTTTCTTTAAGCCATAAAAATAACTTTTAGCAAAGGCACATACAAAGGGGATACATAAAACTGATCATTATTATTTATGGATAATGTTCACTGAGTTTCTCCGTCAACCCATACAAGAGGCTCAATGAGCCTAACCGCTCACCTGAGGAACATTTTAGTTAGCTGTTTGACTCATGGTCTTCGAGCATAATTTTTTTTTTAAGTTCTTCCGAATGGAACACGGCATTGTCAGTTTGGACCCTAGGGGCAGGTTTGGTAGGATTTATGTAGGGGACCACTTGACATTGCTACATGCTTAATATGTAAGCTCTGGGCCTAGTGGTTTCAGAGAAGAAGATTTTTGAAGTTTGTGATTTCCAATATAAGTCTGTGGGGGCTAATGGGCCCTGGGGCGTGGCCAGTTTAGACCCCAGGGGCATGATTGGCACAATTTATGTAGGGGACCACTTGACATTGCTACATGCTTAATATGTAAGCTCTGGGCCTAGTGGTTTCAGAGAAGAAAATTTTTTAAGTTTGTCCCATTGTAAGTCTATGGGAGCTATATGTTGCCATGGCAACACCAGTTTCCATCTGAATAACCCCAAAACATACTGCATTTTCTCCCCCAATCGGATAATGCTTCTCATGAAATTTAATCATGATTAGCCAAGTGGCTTTAAAGATATACTTATTTGAAAATGTGAACGGACGCCGGCCAATTGGCATACCAATACCTCACATGAGCCTTCGGCTCAAGCGAGCTAATAATACTAGCGGTTTCAGAGAAGAAGATTTTTTAAGCTTTTTTTTTTCCATTATAAGTCTATGGGGACTAAGGGGCCCAAGGGCGTGGCCAAGTTAGATCCCAGGGGCATGATTGGCACAATTTATGTAGGGGACCACTTAACATTGCTACATGCTTAATATGTAAGCACTGGGCCTAGTGGTTTCAGAGAAGAAGTTTTTTAAGCTTTTTTTCCATTATAAGTTTATGGGGGCTAAGGGGCCCGAAGCATGGCCAGTTTAGACCCCAGGGGCATGATTGGCACAATTTATGTAGAGGACCACTTGACATTGCTACATGCTTAATATGTAAGCTCTGTGCCTAGCAGTTTCAGAGAAGAAGATTTTTTAAGCTTTTATTTCCATTATAAGTCTATGGGGGTTAAGGGTCCCCAGGGTGTGGCCAGTTTAGACCCCAGGGGCATGATTGGCACAATTTATGTTGGGGACCACTTGACATTGCTACATGCTTCATATGTAAGCTCACAGCCTATTGGTTTCAGAGAAGAAGATTTTTTTTAGCTTTTTTCCATTATAAGTCTATGGGGGCTAAGGGGCCCCGGGGCGTGGCCAGTTTAGACCCCAGGGGCATGATTGGCACAATTTATGTAGAGGACCACTTGACATTGCTACATGTTTAAAATGTAAGCTCTGTGCCTAGCCGTTTCAGAGAAGAAGATTTTTTAAGCTTTTATTTCCATTACAAGTCTATGGGGGCGAAGGGGCCCCAGGGCTTGGCCAGTTTAGATCACAGGGGCATGATTGGCACAATTTATGTAGGGGACCACTTGACATTGCTACATGCTTAATATGTAAGCTCTGGGCCTAGTGGTTTCAGAGAAGAAGATTTTTTAAGTTTTTTTTCCATTATAAGTCTATGGGAGCTAAGGGACCCCGGGGCGTGGCCAGTTTAGACCCCAGGGGCATGATTGGCACAATTTATGTAGAGGACCACTTGACATTGCTACACCCTTAATATGTCAGCTCTGGGCCTAGTGGTTTCAGAGAAGAAGATTTTTTAAGCTTTTTTTCCATTATAAGTCTATGGGGGCTAAGGGGCCCTGGGGCGTGGCCAGTTTAGACCCCAGGCGCATGATTGGCGCAATTTATGTAGAGGACCACTTGACATTGCTACATGCTTAATATGTAAGCTCTGTGCCTAGCAGTTTCAGAGAAGAATATTTTTTAAGCTTTTCTTTCCAATATAAGTCTATGGGGGCGAAGGGGCCCCAGGGCGTGGCCAGTTTAGATCCAAGGGGCATGATTGGCACAATTTATGTTGGGGACCACTTGACATTGCTACATGCGTAATATGTAAGCTCTGGGCCTAGTGGTTTCAGAGAAGAAGATTTTTTAAGCTTTTTTTCCATTATAAGTCTATGGGAGCTAAGGGACCCCGGGGCGTGGCCAGTTTAGACCCCAGGGGCATGATTGGCACAATTTATGTAGAGGACCACTTGACATTGCTTCACGTTTAATATGTAAGCTCTGTGCCTAGCGGTTTCAGAGAAGAAGATTTTTTAAGCTTTTATTTCCATTATAAGTCTATGGGGGTTGAGGGACCCTAGGGCGTGGCCAGTTTAGACCCCAGGGGCATGATTGGCACAATTTATGTAGGGGACCACTTGACATTGCTACATGCTTCATATGTAAGCTCACGACCTAGTGGTTTCAGAGAAGAAGATTTTTTTTAGCTTTTTTTTCCATTATAAGTCTATGAGGGCTAAAGGGCCCTGGGGCGTGGCCAATTTAGACCCCAGGGGCATGATTGGCACAATTTATGTAGAGGACCACTTGACATTGCTACATGCTTAATATGTAAGCTCTGTGCCTAGCGGTTTTAGAGAAGAAGATTTTTTAAGCTTTTATTTCTATTGGGGGTTAAGGGACCCCGGGGCATGGCCAGTTTAGGCCCCAGGGGCATGATTGGCACAATTTATGTAGGGGTCCACTTGACATTGCTACATGCTTCATATGTAAGCTCTGGTCCTATTGGTTTCAGAGAAGAAGATTTTTTAAGTTTTTCCCATTGTAGGTCTATGGGAGCTATATGTTGCCATGGAAACAAGAGTTTCCATCTGATCTGCTCCAAAACATAATGCATCTTTTCCTCCAACCTGATAATGCTTCTCATGAAATTTAATCATGATTGGCCAACTGGCTTTAAAGATATACTTAGTTGAAAATGTGAACGGACAACGGACGACGGACGCCGGATCATTGGCATACTAATACCTCACATGAGCCTTCGGCTCAGGTGAGCTAAAAATGCCAATCAAGACAACTGTCGTCTGCTTTGCCATCTGCCAGTTACTTTAAAAGTCAATTTTTGCAAACAGTATGGACCAAGATCAGTCTGATCTTGGTCCACACTGTTTGCCTGTATGCAAAAATATTTTTTGAAAGTTTGCGAGAAGATTCAGCAGATGACATAAGCAGACGACTTTTTCAGATGTAGTTTTTCTAGGGGTCTCAAGGGTTAAATAAATTACTTTATTACTTATATTTACATTATTTTCCATCCATAAATTGATGATAAAATCTAGTTTGAGGGCTAAAACTGAAATAATTGCACAGTTTTCTATTCATTGTGGAACGGCGTCACTGACAATCAAATTGGGAGAACCATGGCTTCCGATCATAAGTGCATGTATTCAATGAAGTATGAACGTCATATCCCAAAAATTAACTAAAGGTTTTTTTTTTCCTGCAAATGTTCTGAGAATGTACATTTTTAACCCTTAAGACACCGAGAAAAACTACATCTGAAAATGTCCCCTGCATATGTCGTCTGCTGAATCTTTTTGCAAACTTGTTAAAAATATTTTTGCATACAGGCAAATTGTGTGGACCCAGATCAGATTGCTCCTACAGGAGCAGTCTGATCTGGGTCCACACTGTTTGCAACAATGACTTTTATAGGTAACTGGCAGACAACAAAGCAGACAACATTTGTCATGATTGGCATTTTATGGGTTAACATTAAACACAAAACAGTGTATGTGATAGTCAGGAATATGCATAACAACCTAAGCACAGCTGCATAGACTTCCTTCGATTTAACAAAATGATCATGAAAACATGATGTGAAATGCTTTTATTTTGTGCAAACTCGATATTTACTGAACAGCAACATTATATTTTGCAATATTTTTACCCTCATCAAAAAATATACTACACTCCTCATCTATTTTCTGCCATTTTTGTTGCATGATTTCAATTTATACTATGGATTCAGAACCAGAATAGAAACCATACACAGTCAAACCTGTCATAGTGGCCACCTCTATTAAGCAAGCAACCTGTGTTAAGCAAGCACGTATTTGGTTCCCGAAAAAGGTAAAATGCATTTAAATTCACCTGTATTAAAAAAGCACCTGTATTAAAGAAGCAAGCACATTTTGATTATCCCTTAGGTGCTTGCTTAATACAGGTTGGACTGTACGTCATGAGAAGCCAGCTGATTTGGATCAATACTATTTTCAAAAAAAGGATATACCGGGTATCCAGTTTCAGGATGGTGAGGGTTAAAGAACTTTTCAAGAAATATATAATTAAATACTTGTTTTTTGCACTCCAGATAAGGAAATCCATAGTTTTCGCTTGGGATAGAGATTCTTTTCTAACCCTGGTGTTCTTACCCAAAATTGAGTATTCTTGCGCATTTTATAAATGCAGTTGTTGAATGCAACCTCAAAGGTTGATGTCACAGCACGTTACATGACATCACTTAACATCACTGTAGTATCATCACAATATGGCGGACATCGGCAACCAAAGTGACTGTGGCATTAAAAACCCACGCTCAGAAAAGGAAGGTATGCAAGAAAAAGAATCCTATATGGGTGTGAGGGATGGACAGAAAAATCTGTCCCTCGGGATCACTGTGCGGCATCACTTGTCAAGCCTTGAGATGCAGGACAGTGACCCTCGGGACGTATTTTTCCATCCACCCCTCACACCCATGTAAGATTCATGTAATCTTATATTACTTATTGCTGCTTTTAAACTGGAGTAGATGTAAGGTTAAAAGACTTCACATCATGATCAATTAATCATTTTGATAAGACAATGAAGCATCTATGCAGTACGGAGCTATAACAAAGTCTGATTATAAAAGTTTGTAATAACTATATCACAGTCTATTTTCCGGTGGCTTTCCTTCTCTGTATTGCTACATATATTGACCAGAACAGTCCTACACAGTTTCCAAACAGCACCCGATACTGAAAAAAGAACATGTACATCAACTCTAAACCTGATGATCAAAACAGTTCATGTTTGCTTTGTTGTTTGCTAGTTATGATAAGTCATTGTGGCAAACAGTGTGGACCCTCTAGCAGTCTGATCAGGGTCCACACTATTTACCTATATGCAAAAATATTTTTAAAATGTTTGCAAGAAGATGCAGCAGACATAAAGAGACACACATTTTCAGATGCAGCTTTTCTTTGCATCTTAAAGTTTAACTCATAGGCCTAACCAAAATCTCAACAGAGGTTTTAATGTTTTCTGTTTTCTTTTTATTGTTATTTTTTTGACAAAAATGGCTTGACTGTCAGATAACTGACACACCAGTTCTTTGAAAAAAAAAAAAACAAAAAAAAAAAAAAAAAAAAAACCAGAGGACCAGTGGTCCTGAACCGCTCACCTGTCTGGTGACAATTTTCCTACTTAGATCAGCAGAAAACAGCCTTTATTTATTTATTTTTATTAAACTCTGCACAAAATCAAATAGTTATAAGAAAAATATATAAATATATAGTCGCGGTGGCTATCTTGGTCATGTGACCTAGACCATATTGGCAACTTTTCATCTTGGTCATGTGATCTAGACCGTATTGGCATTTTTTCATTTGTTCAACTCACATAGGCTCCATATTAAATTTCACTTAAATTGGCTCAGCAGTTTTGGAGAAAAAAATATCTGAAATATGGATCCTGAATGACCTTGGTCTAAGGCCAATGAATGATTTTAAAGGCTTTTTACCATATATGGGCATGGCGGCCAACTTGGGTCTAAGGCCAATGAATGACCTTGACCTTTCTCACCCACAGATCTTCATGTATTCAGTTACTTTACCTGATCTACCAATTTTGGTGACACTGTCTTCAATGGTTTCCTATAAATCCATTATTTTCACTTTGCCCCATGCAAAAGCCTAAGTCGGCAAATGTGACATTGCTGTAAAATAGGTCAAGGTCAAACCAGGGTCACCATTTGTACAAACCATGATGGGCCCGAGTACCATATGCTACATGCCAAGTTTCAAGGCCAATGGCCTTATGGTTCTGGAGAAGAAGATTTTTGAAGGTTTTTTACCATATATGGGCATGGTGGCCATCTTGGGTCTAAGGCCAATGAATGACCTTGACCTTTATCACCCATAGATCTTCATGTATTCAGTTACTTTACCTGATCTACAAATTTTGGTGACACTGTCTTCAATGGTTTCCTATAAATCCATTATTTTTACTTTGCCCCATGCAAAAGCCTAAGTCGGCAAATTTGACATTGCTGTAAAATAGGTCAAGGTCAACCCAGGGTCACCAGTTGTACAAACCATGATGGGCCCGAGCACCATATGCTACATGCCAAGTTTCAAGGCCACTGGCATTAAGGTTCTGGAGAAGAAGATTTTTGAAGGTTTTTTACCATATATGGGCATGGCGGCCAACTTGGGTCTAAGGCCAATGAATGACCTTGACCTTTCTCACCCACAGATCTTCATGTATTCAGTTACTTTACCTGATCTACCAATTTTGGTGACACTGTCTTCAATGGTTTCCTATAAATCCATTATTTTCACTTTGCCCCATGCAAAAGCCTAAGTCGGAAAATGTGACATTGCTGTAAAATAGGTCAAGGTCAAACCAGGGTCACCATTTGTACAAACCATGATGGGCCCGAGTACCATATGCTACATGCCAAGTTTCAAGGCCAATGGCCTTATGGTTCTGGAGAAGAAGATTTTTGAAGGTTTTTTACCATATATGGGCATGGTGGCCATCTTGGGTCTAAGGCCAATGAATGACCTTGACCTTTATCACCCATAGATCTTCATGTATTCAGTTACTTTACCTGATCTACAAATTTTGGTGACACTGTCTTCAATGGTTTCCTAAAAATCCATTATTTTCACTTTGCCCCATGCAAAAGCCTAAGTCGGCAAATTTGACATTGCTGTAAAATAGGTCAAGGTCAACCCAGGGTCACCAGTTGTACAAACCATGATGGGCCCGAGCACCATATGCTACATGCCAAGTTTCAAGGCCACTGGCGTTATGGTTCTGGAGAAGAAGATTTTTGAAGGCTTTTTACCATATATGGGCATGGCTGCCATCTTGGTCATGTGATCCAGACCCCGCGAACAAACTTTCTTTCCCCCATCCCACTGAGGCTCCATATGAAATTTGGCTTTGATTGGCCCTGCAGTATAGGAGAAGAAGATCTTTGAAAATGGTGGACGGACAGACGACGGACGGACGACGGACCATGGCTATACTATAAGCTCACCTATGAGCCTAAAGGCTCAGGTAAGCTAAAAATCCATTATTTTCACTTTTTCCTATGCAAAAGTCTAAGTCAGCATATTTGACATTACTGTAAAATAGGTCAAGTTCAACCCAGGGTCACCATTTGAACAAATTATGATAGGCCCGAGTACCATATGCTACATGCCAAGTTTCAAGGCCATTGGCCTTACGGTTCTTGAGAAGAAGAATTTCGAAGTGTTTTTACCATATATGGGCGTGGTGGCCATCTTGGTCATGTGATCTAGACCATATTGGCAGCTTTTCATTTGTTCAACTCCCAAAGGCTCCATATTGAATTTCACTTCAATTGGCTCAGTAGTTTCTGAGAAAAATGTTTGAAATATGGAAACTGCGTGACCTTGGTCTAAGGTCAATTAATGACCTTGACCTTTCTTACACATAGATCTTCATGTATTCAGCTACTTTACCTTATCTACTAATTTTGGTGACAGTGTCTTCAATGGTTTCCTAAAAATCCATTATTTTCACTTTTTCCCATGCAAAAGCCTAAGTCGGCAAATTTGACATTGCTGTAAAATAGGTCAAGGTCAACTCAGGGTCACCATTTGTACAAACTATGATGGGCCTGAGTACCATATGCTACATGCCAAGTTTCAAGGCCATTGGCCTTACGGTTCTGGAGGAGAAGAATTTTTAAGGCTTTTTACCATATATGGGCGTGACGGCCATTTTGGTCATGTGATCTAGACCGTATTGGCATTTTTTCATTTGTTCAACTCACAAAGGCTCCATATTAAAGTTTACTTAAATTGGCTCAGCAGTTTTGGAGAAAAAAATGTTTGAAATATGGATCCTGAATGACCTTGGTCTAAGGCCAATGAATGACCTTGACCTTTCTGACCCATAGATCTTCATGTATTCAATTACTTTACCTGATCTACAAATTTTGTTGACACTGTCTTCAATGGTTTCCTATAAATCCATTATTTTCACTTTGCCCCATGCAAAAACCTAAGTCGACAAATTTGACATTGCTGTAAAATAGGTCAAGGTCAACCCAGGGTCACCATTTGTACAAACCATGATGGGCCCGAGTACCATATGCTACATGCCAAGTTTCAAGGCCACTGGCCTTATGGTTCTGGAGAAGAAGATTTTTGAAGGCTTTTTACCATATATGGTCATGGCGGCCATCTTGGTCATGTGATCCAGACCCCGCGAACAAACTTTCGTTCCCCCATCCCACTGAGGCTCCATATGAAATTTGGCTTTGATTGGCCCTGCAGTATAAGAGAAGAAGATCTTTGAAAATGGTGGACGGACGGACGGACGGACGGACGGATGACGGACCATGGCTATACTATAAGCTCACCTATGAGCCTAAAGGCTCAGGTGAGCTAAAAAAAAAAAACTGTTATCTGCTTCAGTTGTGCGAAGTGCTTTAGGGAGTAAGCATACTGGTACCATAAATCAACTCCCTAAATAATATGAAAACAGCACATGTTGTTTCTGGTTTACTGACAGGATGATATTTAATTTAAGCAACTAGATCTATTTACTTTTTAAAGTATTTAATTTCTAGCAAAGGTATAAAATGTTCATAATTACTTTAACTGGAATATACAGAACAGAATAGACTTTATTCAGACTTAAGCATAAATAAGCTCATCATCCATAAACATGTTTTACATGACATATGAAGTATGGTAATCGGAAAGAAAGTATCAGGAAAAAAAGTATCAGTCTTAGGTAGGAAAAAAAGTATCAAGAAAAAAAGTATCAGTTTTATCCATATTCGCTTCTGATGTTACAATGATATGATGATTATGATACTTTTGTATGTTTTGATTTGTTTTTCAGTTTAATAATCAATTTTGCAACCTATCTCTGTAACCCTTGCTTTGTAAAAAGGGATGAGAGGTCAATTCATCTCAATGTCTGGTAAAAGTCCCACAACTGGAAGCAATGTCTCCAAACATTATGATGAAAAGTGTAAAGGGGAACGTTAAATCTCCAATTAAACAAACTATAAAGTGTGCAAGTCAGACCTCCATGCTCATAAACCCTATTTGGTTTCACTGGGCGGCAAGGCTTCAGATGATATTTCATCTCATGGTCTGGTAAAAGTCCCAAAAATTGGAAGCAACATCTCCAAAATAACATATATAGTGTAGACGGGCACATTAAACCTCCAATCGAACAAACAAGAGTGATGCGAGTAGACGAACCCTATTTGGTTTCATTGGGTGGCAGGAGTTGAGATGTCACTTCATCTCAATGTCAGGACTTGGAAGCAACTTCTCTAAAATGACCTATATAGTGTAGACAGACACGTTAAACTTCAAATTAAACAAACTATAGGGTGCACGTCGGACCTCCATGCTCATGAACCCTATTTGGTTCATTGGGCGGCGGGGCTTGAGATTTCATTTCATCTCAATGTCTGGTAAAAGTCCCACAACATGATCTGAGATGCTACATGCATCAGATACATTAAAATTTACCCATTTCGAAAACTCGCCTATACAAATACATTGCCCATTTTTTTGGCCAAAAATTATAAATTTTAAGATGAAAAATTTTAATATTTTTCTTATTTCTGCTCAAAACATAGATTGCAGGGACTCAATAGAACTGCCTCAACAAGGTGGTTCTATTGAGTACCCACAATCTGTTTTTGAGCAGAAATAAGAAAAATAATGTATACCCCTTAAACCTCAGTTATACTATATAAAAGTGGGGTATCAATGGGTCAAAATTATATAGGCTTGTTCTCGTAATGATTAAAGTCCCACAACATAATCTGAGATGCTACATGCTTCAGATACATTAAAATTTACCTTCAGATGGCAACTGCATTAAAATCTTAATTCTATATATTTTACATTGAACTGATACTGTACTTTCTTCCTGATATTTTTTATCCTGATACTTTTTTTCCTGATACTTTTTTCTGATACTTTGTTTCCTGATACTTTTTTTCCTGATACTTTCTTTCCTACATTCATGAATTATATGCATGAGATTTTACAATGAAAATACTACACATTACAACATATAGCATTTGAGAGTGATCATATTTCAGGTTATAGCATAAAGCTCACCGGTACATGGAAATAATAAATTTGCACAATTTCTGAATGGGAAAGGAACCACTTTTATATATGGTAGTATACAGTATGTTTGAGAGTACAGGACTTGTTTTGATTTTACATGAACAATTTTTCAATGGCGCTGGGTCTTATTGTATTTACATACGATTATTAAAGTTTCGTTTCTTAATTCCATTGCCTTTAGAATATATATTCCTATCCTAGATTACTTAAAGTTTTTCCTTGTGCATTTAATAATTCTATAAATTTAAACTTTATATTGATATATATAAACAAGGTCTGCACTTTCATTACCTACCTTAACTGGCTTGTAGTTTATATTACTATATATAAATACTGTCCACACTTTCCAGCTCATTACTTACCTAAATTGGTCATTATCTTCCTTAATCGGTGCAAGCGTCCAGTAACCTGGACCAACTGTCATGGTGGATGACGAGATCGAAATTGCAATCAGACATTGTTTAAACCTAAATAATGAGAGGTCAAGCCACCCTGAAGCTGCAATCATGACACATTAATGACAGTCCATTCAATTTGTTCGCACCAAATAAATGGGATTATCATTTAGTTGATAATCCCTATTATATAAAAAGACATGTCAAGCCCTGCCACCTAATGAAACCAATGGGGCTTATATGCATGAACAGTACTACTCGCACCACTTTCCCAGACAGGCTTAGACCTTCTAAGCTGTTAAACATACCATACTCATGTGCAGTTGGTTTCAGCTCTGCATGGAAGAACCATGTAGCCAAATCTCTAAGGCCTAATGTGCAGGGGCCATAATTTGAATGTATTTTACATTGATATACATAAATACTGTCTACACTTTCCAGTTTAATACCTACCTTAATTGGAATGTAGTTTACATTGATGCAAACACTGTCCACACTTCCCAGCTCATTACTCATTACACTTCCCAGCTCATTACTTACCTAAATTGGTCATCACCTTCATTTAATTGGAATGTAGTTTACTCTGATATAAATACTGCCCACACTTTCCAGTTCAAAACTTAACTTAATTGGAATGTAGTTTATATCCATGTATGTAAATACTGCCAAAATTCTCCAGTTCATTACCTGCCTCAATTGGAATGTAATTTACATTGCTATTTGCTATTACTGTCCAAATTTTCCAATTCATTACCTACCTTAATCGGAATGTAGTTTACATTGATATTTGTCAATACTGTCCAAATTTTCCAGTTCATTCAGTTTACTCTGATATATTAATACTGTCTGCAATTTCCAGTTCAATACCTACCTTCATCGAAATGTAGTTTACACTGATATGTGTCAATATTGTCCAAATTTTCCAGTTCATTACCTATCTTAATTGGAATATAGTTTACACAGATATTTGTCGATATGATACAAATCCTTTATTCATGTAAATGCAACAGGCAACACGCAGCTGGCATTGGTGCACAGCAACAGAACATAGCAAATACGACGTGATGCCAAAGTACAAATTCTCTGTAAAAGAAATTGGGTTACACACACACTGCTTGAACAGAGGTCATCACAATTAACTCGGCGTCAAGACGCCGAATCAACACCTCTCGACATTATTCAAACGTCTTGCGTCATTTCTGTGTATTTTCAATCTATTCAGAGGTTGCTTACTGTATTACACCAGTAATGCAAATCCTAGGAGGAACATGTATATAATTATATATATATGCATACATACTGTAACATTTTGTCTATAATATACATTTTGTCAATTACGCTGCATAAACTAGATGTACATGTCTATATCTCTTTCCACTCAAGAGGGTTACACTCCACCTGAATGTATGCCAACGCTTGTAGAACAGGTCATGTCGGCAAGAGGGGGTGACAGCCCATTTTCTTCGAGCTTCAGAGTGCAATTTGTTTCCTTGACCGTAGCCTACTGTTCAAATTTTGCAGTTCATTACCTACCTGAATTGGAATGTAGTTTGCACTGATATACGTAAATGCTGTCCAAATTTTCCAGTTCATTGCCTACCTTAGTTGGAATGCAGTTTATGTTAATATATGTAAATATGTAAATACTGTCCCCACTTTCCAATTCATTACCTACCTTAATTGGAATGTAGTTTACATTATTATACATACATGTATATCTGTATACACTGTCCACACCTTCAGTTTCATTACCTACCTTAATTGAAATGTAGTTCACATTGATATATGTAAATACTATTGACACTTTCCAGTTCAATACCTACCTTAATTGGAATATAGTTTACATTGATATATGTAAATACTGTCCACACTTTCCAGTTCATCTTTAAGATCATCCAGAATACTTCTTTGATTCTTTGGATTGCATATTCAGAACTATGACCCTGCAAAACATTGAAAACTACAAGAACCAGAGCATGATAAAAACCTTTAACCCTTTTTGTACTGCGTGGAATTTTCCACCTTATATAAAGCAAATGTCTATTTCAAAATTTAGGAGTGTCAGGTTGTGTTTTCTTCAAAATTTCTTTGGAAAAAGGCTGAATTTTTTGCAAACAGTGTAGGCCCTGATCATTCTGCGGCATCTGATCTGGGCCTGAACTGTTTGCCAATTACCTGTTTTGGGGTTTCTGGTACAAAATGGGTTAAGGGGAACTTTGTTACTCGCAAGTGCATAAATATAGAGGATATTTAATTTTTTTCAGAGTAAGATTGACTTTTATTTCACCTAATGAACACCAAAAGAAGTATGTTCATAAATGGCTTCATCAAGAGTGAAAATGAAACTTTGGTATTCATAAGTGAAATAAAATTGATCTTACACTGTAAAAAAATAAAATTTTCTGTTTCTTTCATGCTTTAAACTGTAATTATTTATGTAATTTTTAAATTTTAGCAGCTGAGCGGATTTGGTTAGAGTATAATGAGGAATTCAACACCAGTAAACCTGTATTGACCTGGTCAGTTAATCTAACCACACTTCCTGGGCCGGCTTAAACATGAGCAGTTAACCAATACATACACAGTCTTTTGCCAGAAATTGACAACTGTCGTTTTTTCATCAGTGGAAGGGGGAGCAAGTCCATAGAAAACAATTAATCAATATGGGGTCCATGGCTATGGTCATCAAAAATTATCTTGCTGGTCTGGAGTTTTTTGTTTTATTTTTTGTTTTACATGGGTAATTAAACACCTGTTAGGGTAAATTTGGCCTAGCAGATCTTTTTTTTATCAAAACACCAAATTCTTTTTATAGTATTATTGTTTGCATCCATAGCAGAAGCTGTGTTAGTCAAACTACCATATCAAAACAAAATTGTAGTTTGTCAAACAACAGAATTAAAACAAAATTATGGAAGATTATATAGAAAAGTTGTAAAGATTGTATGTAGATAAATGACAATAAATGTCCATTTTTCTATTCAACCTTTAATACAATTTTGGCATACAAAACTGTGTAATGACCATAAATTTGCCTTAAAATCTATATAGTTTTAAGGGGAATGGGAACACCAGGCAGATTTTTCCGCCTTTTTTGCAAGGGAGGCAACTTTCAGAACTTCCTGTTTGCTTTTCTATTAGCTTTGTCCCACTGAAAAAGGGGTCTACTCTAAAAGGAAAGAATTTGCTCCTCAGGAGCAAATTCTTTCCTTTAAGAGTAGACCCCTATTGACATGGAAGACAAAAATACTTTTGTAGGAGTTGTCTCCCCTGAAGGTGTATACATTGCCTTGAATAACTGGAGCTGTGTTTGATGAACTTACCTCTAGAAGTGGTACCACATACAGAAAGAGAAGAACAAAGGGAGGGGTAAATATAAATCTATCTATAATAAGTCGTTTGATTGCATCTGTTTTGCTTTTCTCTTTCTTTGGAGAGTATTTCTCTAGTAAAATGTAGAAATAGTGGATAATTGGTGCACTTAAGGAAAACCTGAAAAAAAAAAAAAAATTAAGAAACAAGAGCAAGCGACCAGTGGGTCACATATACCCCTGGCCAGCGCCACCCTCTGATATATCTTTCGAGATTGTATGTAATATGAATATCAAGAAGCTATAAGAATGTATAAATGTGCTCAAACATAAAATTTCTAGATGGACCAAGGGAGTGAGGGCATCAAAGTTACTGAAGGGGTGGGAGCATCTACGTTACTGAAGCAGCAGGGTGGGGTATGCATCAATGAAATCGATGCAAGTATCAACTGAATTTGTCTTAGAGTTTAGAACATACAGGCATCTATAAACTTTGTCATAAAACTTTATCGAAATGTAAAATTTGTAAGTCCGTGACCTTGAGGTCAAGGTCACTGTGGGTGGGGAAAGGGACATACATCACAAAATCTTTGGACTGATATGCAACATTGATGCAAGTATCAACTGAATTTGTCTTAGAGTTAAGAACATACAGGCATCTATAAACTTTTTCATAAAACTTTAACCAAATATAAAATTTCTAAGTCTGTGACCTTGACCTCATGGACAAACGACAGGACGAAAACTATATACCCCCATAGCATACAAACGGGGGTATAAAAATAGATTCAGAAGTACATGACTGACAGAAGATATCAAAATAGCCATCAGAAGGTATGGCAAACCCCCTGACCAAAACCCAAAATGGTGTTCAAAAGATTGTACACATGCAGAAAGTGCACTAGAAATAAAACACATCAGCTAATGTTCAAGTACAGTAAAATTCCGCTATTAAGACCACCTATAATTAAGACTAAATCTGTAAATCTGTTTTTAAAAGCTTACTGAGAAGGTTTCAGTTCTTCTTTCTTTGTTTTTCCCCACCTAGTGTCTCCTAATGAGAGACCACCTTTGGGACTCAGAGGAACAGATAAGCAGGGTATTTGCGTAAATACCCAATAAAATTGAAAGAAAACCCAATTAGAAAATAAACTGATGGGTATCAAAACCCAAATAATAATCCAAGATACCCATATCATATTGAAATATTTGCATATAATTTTTATAGGTTTTAAACTTTCTGCACACGATAACCTGTATTAATTATTTAATGTTGTTTGCCTTTGAGGTGTTTGCTTTGAGGTGCTTGCTTTGAGGTGCTTGCTGTTTTTCAAATGTACAAGGGATGAAAAGAACTGTTTAAGAACAAAGCATTGTGAAGATCCAATTCAAGCCTCTGTCAAATCGTAAGCTTAAATCCATATTACAGCCAATTAGTTGCAATAAAGTGGGTAACGAAACTTAGATACCCAGTCATCTATTCAAATACCCAATTGAAGTTGAACATAGTGGGTATTACCCAATTCCATACAAAAGCTTATCTGTTCTTCTGGGACTGTTCAAAAGGGGTCTTAAAGACCACTTCTGAACAGTCCAAAAGGGGTCTTAATATAGGAAATTTACTGTACATTGTTGCAAAGTATCAGCAGGACATGTGCAAGTTTTGTTTGTTTGATTTGAGGTTTAATGTCCCTGTCAACACTGTAAAGGTCATGGACATCTGCAAGATAATTCATAACTAGCATCTACATGTATCTGGGTTTTCATGACCAAATACGGACCGCTTCTCAACAAGATGGAGATTTCTATCCTAGATCATCAATGTACAAAGTACATGTTCCAGTATAGTGAAGGGTACAGATAGTGAGAGGTATGCTTGGTATACGAGTGAGAGGTATGTTTGGTACAAGAGTGAGAGGTATGGTTGATACAATGTACAAGAGTGAGAGGCATGCTAGGCACAAGAGTGAGAGGTATGGTTGATACAATGTACAAGAGAGGCATGCTTGGTACAAGAGTGAGAGGTATGGTTGATACAAGAGTGAGAGGCATGCTTGGTACACGAGTGAGAAGTATGCTTGGTACAAGAGTGAGAGGTATGCTTGGTACAAGAGTGAGAGGTATGGTTGATACAAGAGTGAGAGGTATGCTTGGTACAAGAGAGGTATTGTTGATACAAGAGTCAGAGGTATGCTCGGTAGAAGAGTGAGAGGTATGGTTGATACAAGAGAGGTATGCTTGGTACAAGTGTGAGAGGTATGTTTGGTACAAGAGTGAGAGGTATGTTTGGTACAAGAGTGAGAGGTATGCTTGGTACAAGAGTGAGAGGTATGCTTTGGACAAGAGTGAGAGGTATGCTTGGTATAAGAGTGAGAGGTATGCTTGGTACAAGATTGAGAAATATGCTTGATACAAAAGTTATGGGTATGCTTGGTACAAGAGTAAGAAGTATGCTTGATACAAGAGTGAGAGGTATGTTTGCAACAAGAATGACAATTATTGGAGGTATGCTTGATACAAGAGTGAGAGGTATGCTTGGTACAAGGGTGAGAGGTATGCTTGGTAAAAGAGTGAGAGGTATGTTTGGTATAAGAGTGAGAGGTATGCTTGGTATAAGAGTGAGAGTTATGCTTGGTACACTATTGAGAGGTATGCTTGGTAAAAGAGTGAGAGGTATGCTTGGTACAAGAGTGAGAGGTATGTTTGGTATAAGAGTGAGAGGTATGCTTGGTACAAGAGTGAGCGGTATGTTTGGTAAAAGAGTGAGAGGTATGCTTGGTACAAGAGTGAGAGGCATGCTTGGTACAAAATTAAGAAGTTTGCTTGATACAAGAGTGAGAGGTATGCTTGGTACAAGAGTAAGAAGTATGCTTGATACAAGAGTGAGAGGTATGCTTGCTACAAGAATGACAATTATTGGACCATTGATACATGAAATACCTGCTTTTATATCAAATTTGGTACCAAGTGCAATCAATATATCTCAAAGTGAACTAGAGTTATGTGTGTCACAAAGTTACTGTCAAGAAAGATAACTCTAAAACTGTGGCACCCACATGTGTTGACATGCTGTCTTAACCTTGTGTACAATGTGTACCGTTGTACCAAGTACATTTTGTATCATCAGCCTATCTCAAAGTTCGTTGGAGTTAAATGGTTGGGATTCACAATGTTATACTGTCAGGGGAGACTACTAAAATACAGTGGCTCTCACAAGTGTGGTCTTGCTCATAATAGCCTGCCTTCTCAACCTTTTGTACAATTGTACAAAATACTATCAATATACCTCAAAGGATGTTGGAGTTACAAAAATGTATGGGGAGCAAAAGGTTATACTGTGAAGGGAGATAACCAAAATACCATGGCATCCACAGTTGTGGTTCTTGCTCATTGGCATTGATATAAAAATTATCATCATGCCCATTTATAAATTTCAGCCTTGTCCTGCTGAATAAATTCATTTTGCCATCCCATTTCAGAAGCAATTAGATATGAATCCACACCATTTGCATATATACAGTTAAATTCCTATATTAAGACCACCTTTGGGACTGTTCAAAAGTGGTCTTTAAGACCACTTTTGAACAGTCCCAAAGGTGGTCCCTGACCAGAGGACACTGTGGCCAGAAAACACAAAGAAAGATTAAGTGCACCCTTAAAAATAAGCTTCCAACCCTTATCTTGCTGTTCACGACAACCCCTATCTTTGCAAACTGTGTAGATCCAGATCAGATGGCTTCTGAAGAAGCCATCTGATCAGGATCTACACTGTTTGACATTCAATTTATGAAATTGTAGGAATAAATTACATCAAGTAATCTGATTGGTTCAAAGTCAGAAATGGGTGTGGCTAAACTGAATATTCAGCAAGAGAAGGGTTAAAAGGGGAATTAGTCTGAATTTCAAGACGTCTTAATTGCGAAATTTCACTGTCGTAATTTTCATGTTCAGCAGGACAAAGGCAGAGTTAGCTTAGGGTAAAGAAATTATGCAATCTGAAAACAGATTAAACGTTAACAAGTCTGTGTAAAGAATATCCCTCTAAACCCCACTTTATATAGAGAAAAGTTTGGTTTACAGGGGTATACACTATTTTCTTTATTTCTACACCAATACCTAGATTGTGGGTATTCATTAGAACCACCACATTGAATACAACCAGCATCTCATAGTGCTCTACATATCTGTGAAGTTTCGTGAAAATATCTCAAACGGTATCAGAGTTATGGAGCAGACACAAAACTATGAGGTGCTGACGGACAGACAGATGGACGTAAACTTCGGAGGGTATAACATAATACCCCGCCATTTTTCAAATGGTGGGGCATAAAAACTGAAAAGCCTGACAAACTAGAAATGTGTCCAGACGACACAGATGCCCCCGCCAAGGGCCCCGCCTCACCCCGAAAATGCATGTTGCAAAAAAGTTTTCTAAGTGTGTGACCTTGTCATCAGGAACATTTGTGAGAAGTTATATTGAAATTGGTGAAAAAAATGTAAGCGCTAGAGCAATGACAAAGTTTTTCTAAAAATAGCCACAGTGACATTGACCTTGAAAGTCGAACTTGCTCGAGGTATTGTCATAAGGAACATTTGTGTGAAGTTATATTGAAATCAGTGAAGAAATGTAGTCGCTAGAGCAATGACAAAAGTTTTCTAAAAATAGCCACAGTGACCTTGGCCTTGAAAGTTGAAATCACTCGAGATATTGTCATTAGGAACATTTGTGTGAAGTTATATTGAAATCGGTGAAGAAATGTAAGTGCTAGAGCGATGACAAAGTTTTTCTAAAAATAGCCACAGTGACCTTGACCTTGAAAGTCAAACTCGTTCAAGGTATATTGAAATCAGTGAAGAAATATAGACGCTAGAGCTATGTTGTGCGAGGGGATAATTAAAATTTTTTAAGTCTGTGACCTTGACCTTGAGCTCATTGGCATGGGTGGGGGTATAGCTGAATAAAATGGAAAGGTATCTAACATCATACCAAATATCAACTCAATCCATCGCACAATTTGGAAAATATCAACTCTTAAAATATCTAATTAAAAATTTCTATGTCTGTGACCTTGACCTTGAAGCCAAAGGCATGAGTGGGGGTATTGCCAAATAAACATTTGGACCTGTATCTATCATCATAGCATATACGGTGTATAAGCCAAATCCATAATATAGTTTGAAAAATTGGAGCTCTTTAAAATCTTTCACATTAAAATTGTCTAAGTCTGTGACCTTGACCTTGAGGTCATAGGCATGGGTGGGGGTATTGCTGAATAAAACTTTGTACCTATATCTATCATCATATGAACCAAAGCCATTATAAAAAATCAGGTTCTACCAGGTACAAATACCTTAACTGGAGTCTTTAACATGGAAAATTTCTAAGTCCATGACCTTGACCTTGAGGCCATGGGCATGGGTGGAGGTATCGCTGAATAAAACTTTGGACCTATATCTATAATCATACCAAATATGAACCAATTCCATCAAATGGTTTGGAAAATATGAGTTCTAAAATGTTCAAGTCTACCTGTTACAAAAACCTTAACCTGAGTCTTTAACATTGAAAATTTCTAAGTCTGTGACCTTGACCTTGAGGTCACAGGCATGGGTGGGGGTATTGCTTAATAAAACTTTGGACCTATATCTATCATCATACCAAAGATGAACCAGTTCCATCCAATGGTTAGGAAAATATGAGTTCTAAAAGTTCAGGCTCTACCTGTTACAAAAACTTTAACCTGAGGTTACAGGATCACGTACGTACATACACACACACGTACAGACGGACGTACACATGTACACACGTACGGAAAACCGAAAAACTATATGCCCCCGGCATCATATGATGCGGGGGCATAAAAATGTAAAGTACTTACGCAAAAATGGCATAAGACAACACACTTCTCCAATGGATTTTGTTATCTGGGTTCGGAGCTATGATCTGTGAGAGGAAGTTACCTAAAGCTGATACACTGGCACTGCAAGATATAGAGACATTTTTAACCCTTATCCTGTTGAATAAATTAATTTGCCACACCCATTTCTGACTATCAACCAATCAAATTGCTTGAAATAATTTATTCATTCAAATTTGCAAATTGAAAGCTAAACAGTGTAGATCATGATCAGATGGATTAGCAAATTCTTTCCTTTAAAAGTAAGATCTGTTTTAAAAGTAAGATCCAACTCTTTTACCAGATATGACCCATATACTTAACAATTTCAGAAAGGTTTGAGAGTTGTCTGAGACTACCTTTTAACCCTTCTCTTGCTGAATATTCAGTTAAGCCACACCCATTTCTGACTTTGAACCAATCAGATTACTTGATGTAATTTATTCCTACAAATTCATAAATTAAATGTCAAACAGTGTAGATCCTGATCAGATGGCTTCTTCAGAAGCCATCTGATCTGGATCTACACTCTTTCCAAAGATAGGGGTTGTCGTGAACAGCAGGATAAGAGTTAATATTCTAGCAATGGAGCTGAATCGCTCAACTGATCCTCTGTACAGGTGACATGATAGGTAATATAATTTAAGGTGGAGTGGAGGATTTGAGCAATTTTGGTTGATAGTGACCCAAGGAACATTTCTGTGAAATTACCGGTATTTCAAAATCAGTCTAGCTATATAGAAGTAGAAGTCATTTAAGGGTTGTATATATTCTTTAGTTCTGGTAGCTATCATGTTCAGTGGAGCGAAAAGATTTTGAGCGATTTTGTCAGATGGTCACCCATGGAACATTCCTTTATTTTTTTTTTTAGGATTATGCTTTCAAAAGTTCCCTTTAACCCTTCTTTTGCTGAATATTCAGTTTAGCCACACCCATTTCTGACTCTGAACCAATCAGATTACTAGATGTAATTTATTCCTACAAATTCTTAAACTGAATGTCAAACAGTGTAGATCCAGATCAGATGGCTTCTTCAGAAGCCATCTGATCTGGATCTATACTGTTAGCAAGAAAAGGGTTGTCGTGAACAGCAGGATAAGAGTTAACACTACAGAACTGACTTGTATGTCAACACTATCTGGGCACCTTGTGGACACTGAGGACATAGATGGAGATGAACTGGCTCATTCTAACTTACAATGCTTCATGGTGACAAAGTGGGGGTGGGGGATGGAGTTGGCATCAAAAGCTACACTTATGAGTTGATGGTTCCCTTTGACAATACAGAGCATTCTTGTATGTCACTATCTGGGCACCATGTGGACATTGAGGGTCAGGTCTTAGTGCACCAGATGGAGATCAACTGGCTCAGTCTAACATACAATACCCCATGGTGACAAAGGGTGGTTCCTTGTACTGATTTTTACACCACCTTTACCTTGCACAAAGTTGGTATGACGATACCTCCATACCCTTTGCAGACTTCTCATGTAAAAAAGGTACCATTCTATTCATACAGGAATGCCGCAGAAGGCGGCATCACACCTGCTGGGGCAAAAGTCTGAGAAGCCACAATCAGAATGTGGTTATTAAATAAGTTTGTTTCATTCTCAGCAGTTGATAGTTGACATAAAATGTGTCAAAGTCACTGGAGGGCAAAATATAGGTCAAGGTCACTGGGTCAAGGTACATGTACCTGCAGAGTCAGTACATCTAGGAGACAGTACTATGCAAGACTGCATGGTTTTGGGCCTTTTATTTGAGGTGATCTGGAACATTGACATAAATTGTGTCAATGTCAGCCTCGATAGTGCAGTGGTTAACGCATTCGACTTATGATCGAGAGGTTGTGAGTTCGAATCCGGCCACCGGTATCGAGGTGTGTCCTTGGGCAAGACACGTAATGACACTGCTCCACTTCACCCAGGTGTAAATGGGTTACAGTGGGGTAAAAGCCACTGCCTCTCTCTCGCGCACGTGAAAACACCCGGAATGAGTGTTAGAGAGCATTTCAATAAGCTTGAAGCTTTCATTACAATGGAACTCAAATAAATTAGTATAAACTAATGTCACTGGAGCATAAAATATAGGTCAAGGTCACTGGGTCGAGGTACCTTCAGAATCAGTACATCTAGAAGAAGCATTATGCAAGATTTGATGGTCGTTGGCCATTAATTTGAGGAGATCTGGGACATTGACATACAGGTAAATTGTGTCAAAGTCACTGGAGCATAAAATATAGGTCATGGTCACCTGGTCAAGGTACCTGCAGACTCTCAATCCCTGTCGCCCAATGAAACCAATAGGGTTTAAAAGCATGGACGGGCAGACTCGCACTGTTTTGCCAAGACAGGCTTAGATCCTGTAAGCGGTTTACCAGTACTTGTGTGCGTGTCGGTTTCAGCTCTGCGTGGAAGCATCATGCAGCCCATATATTTCTTCATGCCCTGATGGGCGGGGGGCGGGCAATATTTGATGGTTGTAGGCCTTTTATTTTAGGAGATCAGGAACATTGATGTAAACTGTGTCAAAGTCACTGGAGCGTAAAATATAGGTCAAGGTCACCGGGTCAAAATACCTGCTGAGTGATCTGATGGTTGTAGACCCTTTATTTGAGGAGATTTGGAACATCAACATAAATTAGATAAAAGTAAAATATGTCAAGGTCACTGGGTCAAGGTACCTGCAGAGTCAGTACATCTAGAAGAAGCACCATGCAAGATTTGATGCTTGTAGGCCTCTTATTTGAAATCTGGAACATCAATGTAATTTGGGTCAAATTCACTGAAGCATAAAATATTGGTCAAGGTACCTGCAGTGTCAGTACATCTAGGAGAAGCACTATGCAAGATTTGATGGTAGTAGGCCTTTTATTTGAGGAGATCTGGAACATTGATGTACATTGTGTCAAAGTCACTCGAGCATAAAATATAGGTCAAGGTCACTGGGCCAAGGTGCCTGCCTTGTCAGGAGCTCAGGGAGATGTTTCAAGCAAGGTTTGATGGTTGTTTAGTCTTGCAATTGATTACACTACTAACTTTGTCGTAAATGTCTAACCTTGATATAATACTCAAAGTCACTGGAGCACAAAATATAGGTCAAGGTCACCAGGTGAAGGTGCCTCCTAAGTAAGAAGGTCAGGGAGATTTTTCATGCAAGGTTTGATGGTTGATAAGTTTTGTAGTTGATATCAATACAAACTTTGACATATATGTCAAACTTCAACATAAATGTTAAGACAGATGGATGGACGAAGGGACGGAAAAGTGGACGCCTATGTCGCCCCTGGCTACAAACAGGTGCGACAAAAATACCCCACCTGATCAAGATATTATCAAGATGATCAATCTGAGCAACTTTGATGATCACTGGACCAAAACTGTCACCTCTAGGATTTTCTATGATTTTACATGTACCTACTGACCGAATTTAAACCAGACATGACCCATATTTGACCTTGACCAAGATATCATTCTGAGCAAGTTTGATGATAATTTGACCAAATCTGTGACCTCTACAGTGTTAAAAAGGTTTTTTCTATGATTTGACCTGCTGACCTACTTTTTGATCCAACATGACCCATATTCGTACTTGACAGAGATATTGTCAACATGACCACTCTGAGCAAGTTAATGATGATTGGAACAAAACTGTGGCCTCTAGAGTCAAGAAGGTTTTTCTATGATTTGACCTACTGACCTACTTCTGATCCAACATGGCCCATATTCGAACTTGACCGTAATAATGTCAAGTTGATCAATCTGAGCAACTCTGATGATGATTGGACCAAAACTGTGGCCTCTATAGTGTCATATGATCTGACCTATTTTTAAACCAAACATGGCCCATATTCAAACTTGACCGAGATATTGTCAAAATGATCATTCTGAGCAAGTTTGATGATAATTGGATCAAAACTGTGGCCTCTAGAGTGTTCACAAGGTTTTACTATGATTAGAACTACTGACCTACTTTTTCACCTGACTTGACATATATTTGAACTTGACTGAGATATTGTCATGATGATCATTCTGAGCAAGTTTGATGATGATCGCACGAAAACTGTGGCCTCAAGAGTGTTCGCAATGTTTTTCTTTGATTTGACCTACTTTTTGATCCAAAATGACTCGTATTCAAACTGTATAGGTCATTTTGGAGACGTTGCTTCCAATTTTATGGGATTTTTTATGCAACATTGAGATGAAATGACTTCTCAAGCCCTGCTCCCTAATGAAACCAAAATGGGTTTATAAGCATGGACGGTCAGACTCGCACCACTTTGCCTGGACAGGCTTAGAAACTCTAAGTGGTTTACCAGTATGTACTTGTGTGCGGTCGGTTTCAGCTCTGTGTGGAAGCATCGTGCAGCCCATCTATTTCTTCAAGCCCTGATGGGTGGGGCCATGATGATAATTGGACCAAAACTGTTGCCTCCAGAGTGTTAACAAAGTTTTTCTATGATTTGACATACTGAGCTGCTTTATGACTCAACAACCCTGCCAAGATACTGTCAAGATGATCAATCTTAGCATGTTTGATGATGATTGGACCAAAACTGTGGCCTCTTTTGACCTACTTCTTGATATGACATGACCCATATTCAAAGCTGACAGAGATATTGTCAAGTTGATGATTATGAACAAGTATGATTATGACTGGTCCACAACTGTGGCCGCTGGAGTGTTTACAAGGTTTTCCTATTATTTGACCAGTACTGGCCTACTTTTTGACCCAGATATTGTCAACATTATCATTCAAAGCAAGTTTGATGCTTGTACTTGCTCCCTACATTTTAGCTATTATTTTACACAGGGTGCAAGTTGCAAATTGCTGCTTGCTACTGTTAATTTCGAACACTGCCTGACCCTCCATTGCAGAACTCAGTACATGTATGTATACTTTATGTGTCTTGAGCAAGGCCTTACCCACTTGCTCTGAAGTAAGTTTAAAGCCCCACATTGTTCTGTATACTCAAATAAATGAGTTGATAGGGTACATGCACAGATGCTTGGGGTCAGGTCACTTGCTAATGTTTTTCCAAAGTTATTTTTGCATTTTGCTATAATTGGAACACTTACCATGCTTACCATCATCATAAAACATGTTTAGAAACTTCTAGACAAAGTTTTAAAAATGTCTTTTTTTTACTTTCAAGTCTCTTGATAGTAAAAAAAGACGTTTTTTAAAACTTTGTCAAGAAGTTTCTAAACATGTTTTATAATGACTTGATAGTAAAAAAGGCGTTCTTTAAAACTTTGACAAGAAGTTTCTAAACATGTTTTATGATGATGGAAAGTGTTCTTATTCATCATGAAAACATGCCTATATAAATTTGACCCCCTAAAACCCCGCTTTTATATAGTAAAACTGGGGTTTCCAAGGCTAAACATTATTTTTCTTATATCTGCTCAAAAACACAGATTGTGGGGACTCGATAGAACCGTCGAGGTGGTTCTATCAAGTCCCCAAAATATCACTATTTTTCATCTTAAAATTTCCAGTTTTGGTTGAAAAAAATTGATAATGTATTTGTATAGGCATGTTTTCATAATAAACGTCCTCATCAACACTGTAAAGGTCATTTTGGAGACGTTGCTTCCAATTTTGTGGGACTTTTACCCGATGAGCTACATGAGAACATGAAGAGTGAAAGAAGACTTTGTGATAATTTTGGAAAAAAAAAAACAACAAAAAAACAAGAGGGCCCTCTGGGCCCTGAATTGCTCACCTGAGAATTAGTGTCTCTAGTACATTCTAGGCCCAAGGGCTATAATTTGAACAAACTTGGTAATGGTCCACTAGATGAAGCTTCATACCAAATATCAAAGACCTGGGCCTTCTGGTTTCAGACAAGAAGGTTTTCCCTATATAAGCCTATGAAAAACCAAAGGGTCCCAGGGTGGGGGCATTTTTGCCCCAAGGGCTATAATTTGAACAATCTTGAAAGAGGTCCACCAGATGAAACTTCACACCAAATCTCAAAGATCTGGGCCTTGGGGATTCAGAGAAGAAGATTTTTAAAGATGTTCCATGTATAAGCCTAATATGTAAAACCAAAGGCCCTAGGGGTGGGGGCATTTTTGGCCCCAGGGCTATAATTTGAACAATCTTGGTAGAGGTCCACTAGGTGAAGCTTCATATCAAATAGCATAGACCAGGGCCTTGTGGTATCAGAGAAGAAGAATTTTAAATATTTTCCCTAGTTAAGCCTATGAAAAACCAAAGGGTCCCGGGGTGGGGGCATTTTTGGTCCTAGGGCTATAATTTGAACAATCTTAATAGAGGTCCAATAGATGAAGCTTCACACCAAATATCTAAGACCTTGGCCTTGCAGTTTCTGAGAAGAAGAAGATAAGCCTATGTAAAACCAAAAGCCCCCGGAGTGGGGGCATTTTTGGCCCCAGGGCTATAGTTTGAACAATCTTGGTAGAGGTCCAGATTAAGCTTCACACCAAATATCAATGATGCCTGGGCCTTGCGGTTTCAGAGAAGAAAAGTTTTAAAGATTTCCCCTACATAAGCTTCTGTGAAACGGTAAACCAAAGGCCCCCTTGGCGGGGGCATTTTTAGCCCCTGGGCTATAATTTGAAAAATCTTGGTAGAGGTCCACTAGGTGAAGCTCCATACCAAATATCAAAGACCTGGGCCTTCTGGTTTCAGACAAGAAGGTTTTCCCTATATAAGCCTTTGAAAAACCAAAGGGTCCGGGGTGGGGGCATTTTTGGCCCCATGCAGGGCTATAATTTGAACAATCTTGAAAGAGGTCCACTAGATGGAGCTTCACACCAAATATCAAAGATCTGTGCCTTGCGGTTTCAAAGAAGAAGATTTTTAAAGATTTTCTCTGTATAAGCCTATGTAAAACCAAAGGCCCCAGGGGCAGTGGCATCTTTGGCCCCAAGGCTATAATTTGAACAATTTTAGTACAGGTCCACCAGGTAAAGCTTCACACCAAATATTAAAGACCTGGGCCTTGTGGTTTCAGAGAAGAAGATTTTTTTAACATTTTCCCTGTATAAGCCTATATGTAAAACCAAAGGCCCAGGGGTGGGGTGTGGGGGTGGGGAATTTTGCCCCCCAGGGCTACAATTTGAACAATCTTGGTAGAGGTCCACTAGATGAAGCTTCATACCAAATATCCAAGACCTGGGCCTTGCGGTTTCAGATAAGATTTTTTTAAAGTTTTCATTTAAAAAATCTATTTTTAGCTCCTGTGACCTAGATGTGCAATGGACCGGAACCATTTGAACAACTTTGAAAGGGAACCACCTAAGGCTCATTCCATCTATCTATCTATCTTCTTATACTGAGTCGGTCATATCTGGCCATTACCTCAGTTGATTGGGTGGCTAAATTTAGAATTTAGCTGAAAAAAAAAAAAAAAAAAAAGAGAGGCACTGGATGCGTCCTTAAAACTATTTACAATCTGCATAACAGAGTTCGGTCAAAATCCGTTTAGGAAATGTCATTTGAAGAAAAAGTTTACGCACACACGCATGATGGACAAACAGTGATCATAAAAGCTTACCTTGTCACTACGTGACAGGTGAGCTAAAAATCAGAAAATGAGGTCTTTCCCCATGTACTGGCACGACTAAAAATAAAGGCTGCGTCTCCTGACAACCGGTTGTCAGGAGCATTTTTACTATGTAAAATGCTCCTGACAACCGGTTGTCAGGAGCATTTTTGCTATCAAAAATGCTCCTGACAACCAGCAATATTTTTCCAATAAAAGCCTGCTATATAAGCATTATTTTGGTTACTTAACCCAGTATTTTAAGTTTCTTGATACATGTTTAATATTTTTGGTCTTCTTTGGTATTTTATTATAAGAACTGGATTGAAAATAAAAGAGAAAAAAAAATATGATATTTTCAGACTTTAATGTTTCATTTATTACTGAAAATAAATACCAAATAAATATAGGGGCCATTTTACTTGAGTGCTATGGAAAAAACATGTCATAAATTCCCTTTTAGAATTATTAGAAAAATATCAGATTATCACTAAGGCTGGCACGATTAATTGGAAAATCGATTATTCAATCGGTCGATTCCACAAAAATGATTATCATTACTGATTTGCTTGCAATCGATTATTTGATAAGTACAATCAACTACCCAAAGTTGTGCCTAAAAAAGCTGTATGAGTGGCAAACAGTGCAGAGCCAGATGAGACGCTGCAGAACAGACGCCACGTTCTGCTGCATCTCATCTGGGTCTTCACTGTTTGCTCAGGTCGGTCTGTTCAAATACATATGGAAAAGTACAGCATATGGTGGGAGTCATGCTCAGACAGGTAAAATTACGACCAGATCTTCAGTGAGTACTAATCAATTATCGATCGCAATGACAGGAATGATAATCGATTATCTTTTCAGTTCCAATAAGTCAGCCCTAATTATCACCGGAATATATATCTTTCTTCATAGCAGCCAATACAATATCAGTCATTGTATTTCACAATTGTATCTTATACTGTAAAAAAGGCGATGGCTACTGACAACTGGTTGTCACCAGCCTATGAGGCTAGGAGGCATATACCCCAATATAGAGAAGGGGGCATGATGTTTTTGGTGTGGTTTTGCTGGCTTTTGGAAACTGATTGCAGTGTATCTATAGAACCAATTTAATGAATTCTTACCACACTTGCATCAATATGTGCATCATTAACTTAATGATTAAGACCTGGAAAAGCATTGACTAAGGTCTTTTGACCTTGACTTTATTTTCAAGGTCACTGTCATTTTTTTATCAGAAATACTTTGCCTCCAGAATGAATGTATGAATTACATGTACATGCATGGTCATACTTGGTACAATGACTACAATCACTGCAATGTACCAAAAACTTGAATAGGGTGTGCTGACCTTAGCCTACTGCTAGTTTTCAAGGTCACACACAGTAGCCTCTGTGGTGTAGTGGTTACGCTACTTGCCTTGTAAAAAGGGGTCACAGGATCGATCCCGGGCTTCTCCAGACTTTCAGACGAGTCTTTAAACCGAGGTCCCGTCTCCGTATGACCTTAGCTTTTGGTGGGACGTAAAACTCAAAACACTCACTCTCAAGGTCACAAAAGTACATAGACTCAAATTTGCACTGTATGCTCTAGCATATCTTCGAACCAAATAATCTCAAATTTGGTGTAAACAAGATATAATTACATGTACATTATGGTCTCCCAAATGAACCCCCAATGCTCAAATGAGCTCCAGTGTGGACTCCATTTCTATGAAGAGGCACCTCCAGTCAACATCACAAATAAATGCATTTTATCATTATAAGAAACGATTAGATTGCGCAGTCGATGGTAAACCATCACAAATACCTGCTTTTTCTATGAATAACACTAACAACTATGTATAAGCTAGCCAAAACTACATGTAAGTTAAAAAAAAGTTGCAAAGAACATTCTAACTGATAAGCAAAGTTTCAGAAGTGTAACTCCTATAGTTTAGAAGATATGGCAAAGTCATACCTTTTGACCTTGGGGTTATGTTAAGGTCCACCAAAAGTATTCCATTTTTTTTCTTTATTCCAACGGAAATCCAATAACCAAAGTTTCAGAAGTGTAACTTCAATAGTTTAGAAGATATGGCAAAGTCATACTTTTTTGCCTTTGACCTTGGGGTCAGCTTGAGGTCAAGGTCACACCAAAAGTAGCCCAATTTATTCTATTATCCAAGGGCCATACAATAATCAAAGTTTCAGAAGTGAAGCTCCAATGGTTTAGAAGATATGGCAAAATAATACTTTTTAGCTTCGCTCACCAGAGCCGAAGGCTCAGGGGGAGCTTATAGGATAGGCAGTTGTCCGTCGTCGTCCGTCAACACTTTTAAACATCTTCTCCTCTGAAGCCGCTGGGCTGTTTGGGCCCAAATTTTATCTGTAGCATCCTTGGGCTGGGGGATTGAAAGTTTGTGTTTTTTTTTTTTTTTTGAAAATCGGCTCATTAGTTTGGTTGCTATGGCAACTTAGAGTTGCCATAGACTTATAATGGGGAAAATTGAAAAATGGCTTTTACTGCCAAGTCTTTGCAGATATTTTGACAAAACTTTTATAGAAATGTTTCTTGAGTAAACTTCTCTCAGCCATATGCTTTTATGCCAACCTGAGGGTCCCCCAGGTTGTGCCGGGGCCATGCCCCACCCCTTCCACTTCATAAAAGGCCATATATCACAGAAACCATTCAGATCCCGACCCCTAAACCATATTATATTCTTGTTCCTATTGATAAGACGCATTCAGAGACACCAACCTGGGGGTCCTCGGATGCGCCGAGGCCATGCCCCACCCCACCCCTAAACATATATTCTTGTTCCTTATGTTCAGACCCATTCAGTGACATCAACCTGGGAGTCCCCGGGATGCGCCGGGGCCATGCCCCACCCTCTCCATTTCAGAAAAAGCCCAATATCTCGGAAACCTTACAGATCCCCGCCCCTAAACCATATATATTCTTGATCCTTATGATAAGACATATTCATTGACACCAACCTGGGGGTCCTCAGGGATGCACTGGGGCCTTGCCCCACCCCTTCACTTTACAAAAGGCCATATATCTCAGAAAATGAGGCTGGGGCCATGCCCCACCCCCTCCATTTCATAATCTCACAATATCTGGGAAACGCTACAGATGGCTACCCCTAAACCATATATATTCTTGTTCCTTATAAGACACATTCCTTGACACCAACCGGCCTTGCCCCACCCCTCCACTTTACAAAAAGCCTTATATCTCAGAAACTGTTCTTAGCCCCACCCTAACCATATATATTCATCTTCCTTATGAGAAGACAAATTCATTGACACCAGCTTGGGAGTCCCCGGGGCATGCCAAGGCCATGCCCCATCGCTTTACTTCATTAAAAGCCATATATCTCAGAAATAGTTCAGATCCCCACCCCTAATCCTGATTATCCAGGTCTAAAGTCAGACTGACATACCCTGGTCTTAAGTTCAACAGAATTGTGATTCTAAAAATAATAGGCCAGAATTTGATTGATTCAATTCTTGGAATTTATTCCAAAAATAAAAAAAAAATCGGAATGAAAATTACATGAATTAAGTTTGTTTGAATACTAAAAAATGACAAAAAAATCATTAAACATGTATCAAGAACCATGAAATACTAAAAGGTAACTAAAATAATACTAATATCATAGGTTTTTAATTGGAAAAATATTGCTGGTTGTCAGGAGCATTTTTGATAGCAAAAATGCTCCTGACAACCGGTTGTCAGGAGCATTTTACATAGCAAAAATGCTCCTGACAACCGGTTGTCAGGAGACACTTCCAAAAATAAAACCAACCTGGTGCAAGATTTGGTCAACAAAGGTCGTTCTTGCAAACATTTTAAGTATTTGTTTAAAATGCTTTCAAAAACACCTTCCTTGCTTTCTTTGCTTAAACTCATCTTTTCCGTAAGAAGCGATTTAGGTCACGGAGCTATCTTTCCATGAACTTTGAATTTTGACGACGTTCAAGATCTAGGACGATTAACCTGGAGGCTGACATCTTGAATCTCGCTTTATCACGCGAGTTCTCGGTCTTGATGAGACTCGGTTTGACAGGCCGGGAAGCCCTTTTTTCCAACCGCAAGACGGCGGTTGCCGCCAACCGATGACTGTGTTTTACCACCGGTGTTAGGTTAGAAATATCCCGAACATTTCTCTTTGGAAATGGCGTCCGTGACAACATGGACGCAGTTAGAAGATGCCCTCGAATATCTTCGAGGGCACGAAGTAACAGAGAACGTAAGATTTTCGTGCATTAAAAGTTCAAAAGGATTTGGAAATGGAGGTATAGTGTATTGGTATTTAGATACAGCAATACGGCAATCGACAAGACAAGTTATCTGATACCTATTGTTAATAAAAGACGAATCAAACCCAAAAAAGACAAAGACAGTGTTACTCTGAATATTGTTGAGAAATTTAGTGTGAACCACGAAGACTGTTACAAAGTGCCAATTGCAAACACCCTTCAATACAAACAATCATTTTTTGTTAAGGCAGTGCAGGATTGGAACAATCTGGACAGTTCTGTTATCCGCGCAGAAAAGGTAGAGGGCTTTAAGAAGGCTCTCTCCAGTCGCGACTAGGCGACCTAATCCAACTCCGTTGCGCCTATGCCAGAATTGGCCCTGCAACGTACTTATACAGATACAGAAATAGGAAAACACGAACTGGAAGTTCGATACTAAGTTAACTCGCCCCTTAATCAGTTCGTACATGTTATGCTTAACTCTTAACTGTTTTCGGCGAAATCTATCTATCTATCTATCTTCTATTACTGAGTCGGTCATACTTGGCCATTACCTCAGTTGATTGGGTGGCTAAATTTAGAATTTAGCTTAAAAAAATCTATCTTATCACCAAGCATAGTCTGCAGGTACTTGATTAACTCAGTTACAGGATGGCACCCACCTACTAGGGCTATGAGAAATAATTTCGGGTTACATGAAGCAGTTCGTGCTTTCATACAGAACTGAAGTTTGTTTCCGCCCTGCTCATCAGGACTTGATGAAATCGATTGTGCTGCACAACGCTTCCTGGCAGAGCTATCTATCTCTATATACTGCCTTACGCCCGCAAGCGATACCGACCACACATGAGTATTGGTAATGTGCTGAGAAAGTCTAAGTCTGTCCAGGAAAACTGCTGCGAGTGGGCCCATCCATGCTTGTAAACCCTGTTGGTTTCATTGGGTGGCAGGGATTTAGATGTCATTTCATCACAGTGTCGGGTAAAAGTCCCACAAAATTGGAAGCCATGTCTCCAAAATGACCTAAATAGTGTTGACGGGGACGTTAAACCTCAAATCAAACAAAAACTGAAGATTGTTTGTTTGTTTTGGAGTTTACAGTCCAGCTAACAATATCTAGGTCATTTTAGCCAGTCTGTTAACCTATCCAGACTTTTCCTTTTCGTATATGTAATGCACCAGTCATTTGTAACCAATCCCCCCCACCTAAGGGATGAGGGGTATACATTATTATCCCCACGCTTTTTCTAAGAAAAAGCGGGGATAATGTATTACCCCTCGTCCGTCCATACGTTCGTCTGTAATGTCGCACCAAATCTCCTACACCATATAATCTAGAATCTCGAAACTCACAGACAATAGCTCTATATATGGCTGAGGACTACAGCAATATAGTAAGAATTTTGATCTGACCCCCAGGCAGGGGGTGGGGCCCAACTTTGCCCGAGGGGTAAAAATTCTTTTTCTTCAAAGTTTCAAACATAGTCATGTTGCATATCAAATTGAAGGTAATGAAGAGTAGAATATGCTGATGCAAAAATGTTGCCCTGGGGGCATGTCTGGGGGTCACCAGAGGTCAAAAATAGGATATTTCGTATTGACATTAAGTTGGTTACTTATTCCCGTTTCCAGATTCGAATCGGGAATAAGTAGTTACTGTTTCCCGATTCGCAAAATACACAGAACAGATGAGAATAACTTTTGATATGTCCAGAAACTTATACTCAGAATCCTGGTTGCCCAAATAGCATTCAAGACACTTAAAACTTACCTGAGCTGCATACCTATGCCTTGTGGGATAGACTCGCATAAGCGGAACATTCCGTTACGATAACACACCCGTGCGACATAGTACATTTTTCACAGCTCCAAAATGGTTATTTTTCTGATGAAAATCCATGATATTTTTCTTATTTTTACTGCAAACATAGGCTGTAGGTGCTTGTTAGTACAGCCTCATTGAGGCGGTTCTTACGAGTATCCACAACCTATGTCGTATGAGTCGGTTCTAACGAGTATACACAACCTACGTATTGCAGTAGAAATACGAAAATAATCTATACCCCGTAAACCCCAGTTTTCTCTATAATATATATAATGGGGTTTAGCGGGGTATTTTTTATTACGGAATTGTTGGCCAATTGACTTGTTGTACTGCTATTAAAAATAATGCAACTCTCAAATGTGTTGTGTGGGGCTTATATGAAACAGTAACAACCAGAAACCGATTCTTTAACAAATGAAGGACACGAGCATTTTGACAGCATTACAAATGTTGCTGCACGAGAGTGGCTAAACTTTGTGAGCATAAAGAGCTATAGACGGGCAAAACACAGAAATGTTAGTCTACAGGTGGGGGTACCCAAGTTCGAAGCTCCGGGAGCCATAGTCTGGGAGTTTTCAGAGTGAAAATTCATTGGGGAAGTTCCGAGCAAATCGCCCCACAATATATGCAATATCAGGCTATATTTTGGGTGGGGTACCCTGGTTCGAGTCTCCGGGAGCCATAGCCTGGGAGTTTTCAGAGTGACCATATTTTGTGGGTATAGGGACCGATAAGCGGGCAATACTCAGAATGTTTTCACGAAAATTCATTGGGGAAGTTTTGGGTATAGGGACCGATAAGCGGGCAATACTCAGAATGTTTTCACGAAAATTCATTGGGGAAGTTTTGAGAAAATCGCGTCCCTGCATGTGCCATATATGACTAAGCGCGAGTCTACAGGTGGGGGTACCCAAGTTCGACGCTCCGGGGGCCATAGCCTGGGAGTTTTCAGAGTGACCATATTTTGTGGGTATAATGTACCATAGACGGGCAATACACAGAAATGTTTTCAAAAAAATTCATTGGGGAAGTTCCGAGCAAATCGCCTCACAATATATGCAATATCAGGCCATATTTTGGGTGGGGTACCCTGGTTCGAGTCTCCGTGAGCCATAGCCTGGGAGTTTTCAGAGTGACCATATTTTGTGGGTATAGGCACCGATAAGCAGGCAATACTCAGAAATGTTTTCACGAAAATTCATTGGGGAAGTTTTGAGACAATCGCTTCCCCACATGTGCCATATATGACTAAGCGTGAGTCTACAGGTGGGGGTTCCCAAGTTCGACGCTCCAGGGGCCATAGCCTGGGAGTTTTCAGAGTGACCATATTTTGTGGGTATAATGTACCACAGACGGGCAATACACAGAAATGGTTTCAAAAAAATTCATTGGGGAAGTTCAGAGCAAATCGACTCACAATATATGCAATATCAGGCTATATTTTGGGTGGGGTGCCCTGGTTCGAGTCTCCGGGAGCCATAGCCTGGGAGTTTTCAGAGTGACCATATTTTGTGGGTATAGGGACCGATAAGCGGGCAATTCTCAGAAATGTTTTTACGAAAATTCATTGGGGAAGTTTTGAGAAAATTGCGTCCCCGCATGTGCCATATATGACTAAGCGCGAGTCTCCAGGTGGGGGTACCCAAGTTCGACGCTCCGGGGACCATAGCCTTGGAGTTTTCAGAGTGACCATATTTTGTGGGTATAGGGACCGATAAGCGGGCAATTCTCAGAAATGTTTTCACGAAAATTCATTGGGGAAGTTCCGAGCAAATCGCCTCACAATATATGCAATATAAGGCTATATTTTGTGTGGGGTACCCTGGTTCGAGTCTCCGGGAGCCATAGCCTGGGAGTTTTCAGAGTGACCATATTTTGTGGGTATAGGGACCGATAAGCGGGCAATACTCAGAAATGTTTTCACGAAAATTCATTGGGGAAGTTTTGAGAAAATCGCGTCCCCGCATGTGCCATATATGACTAAGCGCGAGTCTACAGGTGGGGGTACCCAAGTTCGACGCTCCGGGGGCCATATCCTGGGAGTTTTCAGAGTGACCATATTTTGTGGGTATAATGTACCATAGACGGGCAATACACAGAAATGTTTTCAAACTAAATTCATTGGGGAAGTTTCGAGCAAATCGCCTCACAATATATGCAATATCAGGCTATATTTTGGGTGGGGTACCCTGGTTCGAGTCTCCGGTAGCCATAGCCTGGGAGTTTACAGAGTAACCATATTTTGTGGGTATAGGGACCGATAAGCGGGCAATACTCAGAAATGTTTTCACGAAAATTCATTGGGGAAGTTTTGAGAAAATCGCTTCCCCGCATGTGCCATATATGACTAAGCGCGAGTCTACAGGTGGGGGTACCCAAGTTCGACGCTCCGGGGGCCATAGCCTGGGAGTTTTCAGAGTGACCATATTTTGTGGGTATAATGTACCATAGACGGGCAATACACAGAAATGTTTTCAAAAAAATTCATTGGGGAAGTTCAGAGCAAATCGCCTCACAATATATGCAATATCAGGCTATATTTAGGGTGGGGTACCCTGGTTAAAGTCTCCGGGAGCCATAGCCTGGGAGTTTTCAGAGTGGCCATATTTTGTGGGTATAGGGACCGATAAGCGGGCAATACTCAGAATGTTTTCACGAAAATTTATTGGGGAAGTTTTGGGTATAGGGACCGATAAGCGGGCAATACTCAGAAATGTTTTCACGAAAATTCATTGGGGAAGTTTTGAGAAAATCGCGTCCCCGCATGTGCCATATATGACTAAGCGCGAGTATACAGGTGGGGGTACCCAAGTTCGACGCTCCGGGGGCCATAGCCTGGGAGTTTTCAGAGTGACCATATTTTGTGGGTATAATGTACCATAGACGGGAAATACACAGAAATGTTTTCAAAAGAATTCATTGGGGGAAGTTCCGAGCAAATCGCCTCACAATATATGCAATATCAGGCTATATTTTGGGTGGGGTACCCTGGTTCGAGTCTCCGGGAGCCATAGCCTGGGAGTTTTCAGAGTGACCATATTTTGTGGGTATAGGGACCGATAAGCGGGCAATACTCAGAAATGTTTTCACGAAAATTCATTGGGGAAGTTTTGAGAAAATCGCGTCCCCGCATGTGCCATATATGACTAAGCGCGAGTCTACAGGTGGGGGTACCCAAGTTCGACGCTCCGGAGGCCATAGCCTGGGAGTTTTCAGAGTGACCATATTTTGTGGGTATAATGTACCATAGACGGGCAATACACAGAAATGTTTTCAAAAAAATTCATTGGGGAAGTTCCGAGCAAATCGCCTCACAATATATGCAATATCAGGCTATATTTTGGGTGGGGTACCCTGGTTCGAGTCTCCGGGAGCCATAGCCTGGGAGTTTTCAGAGTGACCATATTTTGTGGGTATAGGGACGGATAAGCGGGCAATACTCAGAAATGTTTTCACGTAAAATTCATTGGGGAAGTTTTGAGAAAATCGCGTCCCCGCATGTGCCATATATGACTAAGCGCGAGTCTACAGGTGGGGGTACCCAAGTTCGACGCTCTGGGGGCCATAGCCTGGGAGTTTTCAGAGTGACCATATTTTGTGGGTATAATGTACCATAGACGGGCAATACACAGAAATGTTTTCAAAAAAATCATTGGGGAAGTTCCGAGCAAATCGCCTCACAATATATGCAATATCAGGCCATACTTTGGGTTGGGTGCCCTGGTTCGAGTCTCCGGGAGCCATAGCCTGGGAGTTTTCAGAGTGACCATATTTTGTGGGTATAGGGACCGATAAGCGGGCAATACTCAGAAATGTTTTCACGAAAATTAATTGGGGAAGTTTTGAGAAAATCGCGTCCCCGCATGTGCCATATATGACTAAGCGCGAGTCTACAGGTGGGGGTACCCAAGTTCGACGCTCCGGGGGCCATAGCCTGGGAGTTTTCAGAGTGACCATATTTTGTGGGTATAATGTACCATAGACGGGCAATACACAGAAATGTTTTCAAAAAAAAATCATTGGGGAAGTTTCGAGCAAATCGCCTCACAATATTTGCAATATCAGGCTATATTTTGGGTGGGGTACCCTGGTTCGAGTCTCCGGGAGCCATAGCCTGGGAGTTTTCAGAGTGACCATATTTTGTGGGTATAGGCACCGATAAGCGGGCAATACTCAGAAATGTTTTCACGAAAATTCATTGGGGAAGTTTTGAAAAAATCGCGTCCCCGCATGTGCCATCTATGACTAAGCGCGAACGGGCCTCCGTGGCCTAGTGGATAAGAGCGCTGACTTTTAGTCATTAGGTCTCTCACCGCCGTAGGTTCGAGCCTCGCTCGGGCCACGTGTGAGACGCCAAGTTCTGCAACGGAAGGTCAGGTGGTTTTTCTCCGGGTACTCCGGTTTTCGCCCACCTCTGATTAACGATCGGCTCGATATGAGTGAAATAATCTTGAAAGGGCCGTAAAACCCAAACCAAAAAAAAAAAAAAAAAATGACTAAGCGCGAGTCTACAGGTGGGGGTACCCAAGTTCGACGCTCCGGGGACCATAGCCTGGGAGTTTTCAGAGTGACCATATTTTGTGGGTATAATGTACCATAGACGGGCAATACACAGAAATGTTTTCAAAAAAATTCATTTGGGAAGTTCCGAGCAAATCGCCTCACAATATATGCAATATCAGGCTATATTTTGGGTGGGGTACCCTGGTTCGAGTCTTCGGGAGCCATAGCCTGGGAGTTTTCAGAGTGACCATATTTTGTAGGTATAGGGACCGATAAGCGGGCAATACTCCGAAATGTTTTCACGAAAATTCATTGGGGAAGTTTTGAGAAAATCGCGTCCCCGCATGTGCCATATATGACTAAGCGCGAGTCAACAGGTGGGGGTACCCAAGTTCGACGCTCTGGGGGCCATAGCCTGGGAGTTTTCAGAGTGACCATATTTTGTGGGTATAATGTACCATAGACGGGCATTACACAGAAATGTTTTCAAAAAAAAATCATTGGGGAAGTTCCGAGCAAATCGCCTCACAATATATGCAATATCAGGCTATATTTTGGGTGGGGTACACTGGTTCGAGTCTCCGGGAGCCATAGCCTGGGAGTTTTCAGAGTGACCATATTTTGTGGGTATAGGGACCGATAAGCGGGCAATACTCAGAAATGTTTTCACGAAAATTCATTTGGGAAGTTTTGAGAAAATCGCGTCCCCGCATGTGCCATATATGACTAAGCGCGAGTCTACAGGTGGGGGTACCCAAGTTCGACGCTCCGGGGGCCATATCCTGGGAGTTTTCAGAGTGACCATATTTTGTGGGTATAATGTACCATAGACGGGCAATACACAGAAACGTTTTAAAAAAAAATAATTTGGGAAGTTCCGAGCAAATCGCCTCACAATATATGCAATATCAGGCTATATTTTGGGTGGGGTACCCTGGTTCGAGTCTCCGGGAGCCATAGCCTGGGAGTTTTCAGAGTGACCATATTTTGTGGGTATAATGTACCATAGACGGGCAATACACAGAAACGTTTTAAAAAAAAATAATTGGGGAAGTTCAAAGCAAATCGCCTCACAATATATGCAATATCAGGCTATATTTTGGGTGGGGTACCCTGGTTCGAGTCTCCGGGAGCCATAGCCTGGGAGTTTTCAGAGTGACCATATTTTGTGGGTATAGGGATCGATAAGCGGGCAATACTCCGAAATGTTTTCACGAAAATTCATTGGGGAAGTTTTGAGAAAATCGCGTCCCCGCATGTGCCATATATGACTAAGCGCGAGTCTACAGGTGGGGGTACCCAAGTTCGACGCTCCGAGGGCCATAGCCTGGGAGTTTTCAGAGTGACCATATTTTGAGGGTATAATGTACCATAGACGGGCAATACACAGAAATGTTTTCAAAAAAATTCATTGGGGAAGTTCCGAGCAAATCGCCTCACAATATATGCAATATCAGGCTATATTTTGGGTGGGGTACCCTGGTTCGAGTCTCCGGGAGCCATAGCCTGGGAGTTTTCAGAGTGACCATATTTTGTGGGTATAGGGACCGATAAGCGGGCAATACTCAGAAATGTTTTAACGAAAATTCATTGGGGAAGTTTTGAGAAAATCGCGTCCCTGCATGTGCCATATATGACTAAGCGCGAGTCTACAGGTGGGGGTACCCAAGTTCGACGCTCCGGGGGCCATAGCCTGGGAGTTTTCAGAGTGACCATATTTTGTGGGTATAATGTACCATAGACGTGAAATACACAGAAATGTTTTCAAAAAAATTCATTGGGGAAGTTCCGAGCAAATCGCCTCACAATATATGCAAAATCAGGCTATATTTTGGGTGGGGTACCCTGGTTCGAGTCTCCGGGAGCCATAGCCTGGGATTTTTCAGAGTGACCATATTTTTTGGGTATAGGGACCGATAAGCGGGCAATACTCAGAAATGTTTTCACGAAAATTCATTGGGGAAGTTTTGAGAAAATCGCGTCCCTGCATGTGCCATATATGACTAAGCGCGACTCTACAGGTGGGGGTACCCAAGTTCGACGCTCCGGGGGCCATAGCCTGGGAGTTTTCAGAGTGACCATATTTTGTGTGTATAATGTACCATAGACGAGAAATACACAGAAATGTTTTCAAAAAAAAATCATTGGGGAAGTTCCGAGCAAATCGCCTCACAATATATGCAATATCAGGCCATATTTTGGGTTGGGTGCCCTGGTTCGAGTCTCCGGGAGCCATAGCCTGGGAGTTTTCAGAGTGACCATATTTTGTGGGTATAGGGACCGATAAGCGGGCAATACTCAGAAATGTTTTCACGAAAATTCATTGGGGAAGTTTTGAGAAAATCGCGTCCCCGCATGTGCCATATATGACTAAGCGCGAGTCTACAGGTGGGGGTACCCAAGTTCGACGCTCCGGGGGCCATAGCCTGGGAGTTTTCAGAGTGACCATATTTCGTGGGTATAATGTACCATAGACGGGCAATACACAGAAATGTTTTCAAAAAAAATCATTGGGGTAGTTTCGAGCAAATCGCCTCACAATATTTGCAATATCAGGCTATATTTTGGGTGGGGTACCCTGGTTCGAGTCTCTGGGAGCCATAGCCTTGGAGTTTTCAGAGTGACCATATTTTGTGGGTATAGGGACCGATAAGCGGGCAATACTCAGAAATGTTTTCACGAAAATTCATTGGGGAAGTTTTGAAAAAATCGCGTCCCCGCATGTGCCATGTATGACTAAGCGCGAGTCTACAGGTGGGGGTACCCAAGTTCGACGCTCCGGGGGCCATAGCCTGGGAGTTTTCAGAGTGACCATATTTTGTGGGTATAATGTACCATAGACGGGCATTACACAGAAATGTTTTCTAAAAAAATCATTGGGGAAGTTCCGAGCAAATCGCCTCACAATATATGCAATATCAGGCTATATTTTGGGTGGGGTACCCTGGTTCGAGTCTCCGGGTCCCATAGCCTGAGAGTTTTCAGAGTGACCATATTTTGTGGGTATAGGGACCGATAAGCGGGCAATACCCAGAAATGTTTTCACGAAAATTCATTGGGGAAGTTTTGAGAAAATCGCGTCCCCGCATGTGCCATATATGACTAGGCGCGAGTCTACAGGTGGGGGTACCCAAGTTCGACGCTCCGGGGACCATAGCCTGGGAGTTTTCAGAGTGACCATATTTTGTGGGTATAATGTACCATAGACGGGCAATACACAGAAATGTTTAAAAAAAAAAATCATTGGGGAAGTTCCGAGCAAATCGCCTCACAATATATGCAATATCAGGCTATATTTTGGGTGGGGTACCCTGGTTCGAGTCTCCGGGAGCCATAGCCTGGGAGTTTTCAGAGTGACCATATTTTGTGGGTATAGGGAACGATAAGCGGGCAATACTCAGAAATGTTTTCACGAAAATTCATTGGGGGAAGTTTTGAGAAAATCGCGTCCCCGCATGTGCCATATATGACTAAGCGCGAGTCTACAGGTGGGGGTACCCAAGTTCGACGCTCCGGGGGCCATAGCCTGGGAGTTTTCAGAGTGACCATATTTTGTGGGTATAATGTACCATAGACGGGCAATACACAGAAATGTTTTGAAAAAAAATCATTGGGGAAGTTCCGAGCAAATCGCCTCACAATATATGCAATATCAGGCTATATTTTGGGTGGGGTACCCTGGTTCGAGTCTCCGGGAGCCATAGCCTGGGAGTTTTCAGAGTGACCATATTTTGTGGGTATAGGGACCGATAAGCGGGCAATACTAAGAAATGTTTTAACGAAAATTCATTGGGGAAGTTTTGAGAAAATCGCGTCCCTGCATGTGCCATATATGACTAAGCGCGAGTCTACAGGTGGGGGTACCCAAGTTCGACGCTCCGGGGGCCATAGCCTGGGAGTTTTCAGAGTGACCATATTTTGTGGGTATAATGTACCATAGACGAGAAATACACAGAAATGTTTTCAAAAAAATTCATTGGGGAAGTTCCGAGCAAATCGCCTCACAATATATGCAATATCAGGCTATATTTTGGGTGGGGTACCCTGGTTCGAGTCTCCGGGAGCCATAGCCTGTGAGTTTTCAGAGTGACCATATTTTGTGGGTATAGGGACCGATAAGCGGGCAATACTCAGACATGTTTTCACGAAAATTCATTGGGGAAGTTTTGAGAAAATCGCGTCCCCGCATGTGCCATATATGACTAAGCGCGAGTCTACAGGTGGGGGTACCCAAGTTCGACGCTCTGGGGGCCATAGCCTGGGAGTTTTCAGAGTGACCATATTTTGTGAGTATAATGTACCATAGACGGGCAATACACAGAAATGTTTTCACGAAAATTCATTGGGGAAGTTCCGAGCAAATCGCCTCACAATATATGCAATATCAGGCCATATTTTGGGTTGGGTACCCTGGTTCGAGTCTCCGGGAGCCATAGCCTGTGAGTTTTCAGAGTGACCATATTTTGTGGGTATAGGGACCGATAAGCGGGCAATACTCAGACATGTTTTCACGAAAATTCATTGGGGAAGTTTTGAGAAAATCGCGTCCCCGCATGTGCCATATATGACTAAGCGCGAGTCTACAGGTGGGGGTACCCAAGTTCGACGCTCCGGGGGCCATAGCCTGGGAGTTTTCAGAGTGACCATATTTTGTGAGTATGATGTACCATAGACGGGCAATACACAGAAATGTTTTCAAAAAAATTCATTGGGGAAGTTCCGAGCAAATCGCCTCACAATATATGCAATATAAGGCTATATTTTGGGTGGGGTACCCTGGTTCGAGTCTCTGGGAGCCATAGCCTGGGAGTTTTCAGAGTGACCATATTTTGTGGGTATAGGGACCAATAAGCGGGCAATACTCAGAAATGTTTTCACGAAAATTCATTGGGGAAGTTTTGAAAAAATGGCGTCCCCGCATGTGCCATATATGACTAAGCGCGAGTCTACAGGTGGGGGTACCAAAGTTCGACGCTCCGGGGGCCATAGCCTGGGAGTTTTCAGAGTGACCATATTTTGTGGGTATAATGTACCATAGACGGGCAATACACAAAAATGTTTTCAAAAAAATTCATTGGGGAAGTTCCGAGCAAATTGCCTCAAAATATATGCAATATCAGGCTATATTTTGGGTGGGGTACCCTGGTTCGAGTCTCCGGGAGCCATAGCCTGGGAGTTTTCAGAGTGACCATATTTTGTGGGTATAGGGACCGATAAGCGGGCAATACGCAGAAATGTTTTCACGAAAATTCATTGGGGAAGTTTTGAGAAAATAGCGTCCCCGCATGTGCCATATATGACTAAGCGCGAGTCTACATGTGGGGGTACCCAAGTTCGACGCTCCGGGGGCCATAGCCTGGGAGTTTTCAGAGTGACCATATTTTGTGGTTATAATGTTCCACAGACGGGCAATACTCAGAAATGTTTCCAAAAAAATATTGGGGAAGTTTTGAGAAAATCACGTCCACGCATGTGCAATATATTACTAAGAGCGAGTCTACAGGTGGGGGTACCCAAGTTCGACGCTCCGGTGGCCATAGCCTGGGAGTTTTCAGAGTGACCATATTTTGTGGGTTTAATGTACCATAGACGGGCAATATACAGAAATGTTTTCAAAAAAATTCATTGGGGAAGTTTCGAGCAAATCGCCTCACAATATATGCAATATCAGGCTATATTTTGGGTGGGGTACCCTGGTTCGAGTCTCCGGGAGCCATAGCCCTGGAGTTTTCAGAGTGACCATATTTTGTGGGTATAGGGACCGATAAGCGGGCAATACTCAGAAATGTTTTCACGAAATTCATTGGGGAAGTTTTGAGAAAATCGCGTCCCCGCATGTGCCAAATATGGTCACTCTGAAAACTCCCAGGCTATGGCTCCCGGAGACTCGAACCAGGGTACCCCACCCAAAATATAGCCAGATATTGCATATATTGTGAGGCGATTTGCACAGAACTTCCCCGATGAATTTTTTTGAAAACGTTTCTGTGTATTGCCCGTCTATGGTACATTAAACCCACAAAATATGGTCACTCTGAAAACTCCCAGGCTATGGCCCCCGGAGCGTCGAACTTGGGTTTCCCCACCTGTACACTCGCTCTTAGTCATATATTGCACATGCGGGGACGCGATTTTCTCAAAACTTCCCCAATGAATTTTTTTGAAAACATTTCTGTGTATTGTCCGTCTGTGGTACATTATACCGACAAAATATGGTCACTCTGAAAACTCCCAGGCTATGGCTCCCGGAGACTCGAACCAGGGTACCCCACCCAAAATATAGCCAGATATTGCATATATTGTGAGGCGATTTGCTCAGAACTTCCCCAATGATTTTTTTTGAAAACATTTCTATATATTGCCCGTCTATGGTACATTAAACCCACAAAATATGGTCACTCTGAAAACTCCCAGGCTATGGCCACCGGAGCGTCGAACTTGGGTACCCCCACCTGTAGACTCGCTCTTAGTAATATATTGCACATGCGTGGACGCGATTTTCTCAAAACTTCCCCAATATTTTTTTGGAAACATTTCTGAGTATTGCCCGTCTGTGGAACATTATACCCACAAAATATGGTCACTCTGAAAACTCCCAGGCTATGGCTCCCGGAGACTCGAACTAGGGTTCCCCACCCAAAATATAGCCTGATATTGCATATATTGTGAGGCGATTTGCTCAGAACTTCCCCAATGAATTTTTTTGAAAACATTTCTGTGTATTGCCCGTCTATGGTACATTAAACCCACAAAATATGGTCACTCTGAAAACTCCCAGGATATGGCCCCCAGAGCGTCGAACTTGGGTACCCCCACCTGTAGACTCGCTCTTAGTCATATATTGCACATGCGGGGACGCGATTTTCTCAAAACTTCCCCAATGAATTTTCGTGAAAACATGTCTGAGTATTGCCCGCTTATCGGTCCCTATACCGACAAAATATGGTCACTCTGAAAACTCCCAGGCTATGGCTCCCGGAGACTCGAACCAGGGTACCCCACCCAAAATATAGCCAGATATTGCATATATTGTGAGGCGATTTGCTCAGAACTTCCCCAATGAATTTTTTTGAAAACATTTCTGTGTATTGCCCGTCTATGGTACATTAAACCCACAAAATATGGTCACTCTGAAAACTCCCAGGCTATGGCCCCCGGAGCGTCAAACTTGGGTATCCCCACCAGTAGACTCGCTCTTAGTCATATATTGCACATGCGGGGACGCGATTTTCTAAAAAACTTCCCCGATGAATTTTTTTGAAAACATTTCTGTGTATTGCCCGTCTGTGGTACATTATACCCACAAAATATGGTCACTCTGAAAACTCCCAGGCTATGGCTCCCGGAGACTCGAACGGTACCCCACCCAAAATATAGCCAGATATTGCATATATTGTGAGGCTTTTTGCTCAGAACTTCCCCAATGAATTTTTTTGAAATACTTTCTATGTATTGCCCGTCTATGTACATTAAACCCACAAAATATGGTCACTCTGAAAACTCCCAGGCTATGGCCACCGGAGCGTCGAACTTGGGTACCCCCACCTGTAGACTCGCTCTTAGTCATATATTGCACATGCGGGGACGCGATTTTCTGAAAACTTCCCCAATGAATTTTTTTGAAAACATTTCTGTGTATTGCCCGTCTGTGGTTCATTATACCCACAAAATATGGTCACTCTGAAAACTCCCAGGCTATGGCTCCCGGAGACTCGAACCAGGGTACCCCACCCAAAATATAGCCAGATATTGCATATATTGTGAGGCGATTTGCTCAGAACTTCCCCAATGAATTTTTTTGAAAACATTTCTGTGTATTGCCCGTCTATGGTACATTAAACCCACAAAATATGGTCACTCTGAAAACTCCCAGGCTATGGCCCCCGGAGCGTCGAACTTGGGTACCCCCACCTGTAGACTCGCTCTTAGTCATATATTGCACATGCGGGGACGCGATTTTCTGAAAACTTCCCAAATGAATTTTTTTTAATATGTTCTATAAAAGGGTTATCCTTGGGAAGCAAGGACTGCACCACAGAACTGAAAAATATGGAGTGTACCTCTCTGGGCCAAACTAGCTAGTTTCGGCCAGTTAGGCCTCATAGGCCTCATCAGTAACCCTCAGATATTTTCAAAATTCCTAAATGGGATCAATGATCCCAAAGGACAAGAAAATACAATCTACACTATGGTATCGTTATCAAATTTAAACTGACAAACGATGACATGTATGTCAAAAATACTTATAATGCATGAAGTAAGTGACTGTACTAATCCTGTTATCAAGGTATTTGGAACGCAATACGAATTCGATAGCAGTTTTGCGTACAGTTTCTTTAAAAATGTATTTGGCATTAATGTTATCTATCATGCAACGATTTTTCTACGTCTATGCCGCAAGGTCAAAGTCGTACTTAGAGGCTAAAGAGGTCCCAAACTTAACATGGTCAGTCACAGTCTTAGTTGTAAATTGATTTTAGATTACTTTGCATAATTTTTAACTCTAATGAGACGTTTATCGGGTGCAAAACGCAGGCCAGTAACTATATTGTCTTATTAAAGGTAGTAATAATACGCACAACGTGTACGAAACTTATTCAAGGTCCGTTCTGTCTAATTTCTATATCGATTTTAGTATCTTTGCAGAAGTGTTAACCTTTTAACTTACCGTGTCTCGCAAAACTTGAGGAAGTATCTTCAAGGCCAGTGTGGTAATACATGTCGAAGGTGACCGAAATGTTAACATGCTAAATAGCTTTCTCATTTCTAGAGAGAAACATAAATATTTGGCAGAAATTTTAACCATCAGGAGTCGATTTATGGCCGGCGCGATTCATGATTCGTACCTCCACGATAAAGGACATGTTGACACCTAAAACTATCAATGACTCCCTTACTTCTATGGTTTATCGACCGTTCTTGCAGAAAACTTTTCCGTGATGAGATAAGTGCTGCTTGAAAAGTAGAAGTAAAACAAAGATCAGGAATTGATACAATTAACCCACTCCACCCACAAAAGACACCAAAGGGAAAGAAATACAAACATTAAGCGACCAGACCATAATGGAAACCTAAACAAAGGAAGGCCATAAGGACAGTTACTTTCCCACAAAATGGCCATATGGCCATCCAAAACCAAAAGACACAAGTGACACACACAGAAAGCAACAAACAACAACATAAATAAATCGCCACAGAAGAGCCGCCATGGAACGGTCAGTGGAAGATTTCCACTGGGGGGCTTAAATCGATTTTACGTGGCCACAATCCTCGCCCTTACTTCCGTCGCGATTTAGACAAATAATTTGTTCAGTCCGCATGAAGGCCTCCTAACTCATCAGTGCAACATCTCCGTGAACACAAAAATCAAAGAACCACAGAGGTGAGACAACGGTGAGGACTCGACAGCAAGAAACCACTGAAATGCTGGAGCAAAAGAAAACCAACAGTTAGACTCCGATGAGCCCGACCAGAGACAGAGCATCAGGCACCAACCGACATTATCTCTCTAATTTTCAATAAGCCTTTACGTTGGAGCCGTCATAGAATCTGAGGCCTGACCCACCGGCGTGCAATTAAAGAGGGAAGCAAAGTTGCCAACCGTGATAGGGTTAACTAACATGCATGCAGTCTGTCGTATAATATCCATGTTGTACCCAATCTTTTTATATCGAAGAATGATTTTACGAAATTGGGTGCTGAAGTCATTGCGGTTATATATTTTTCTGAATTTATATACTAAGTCACCATAAAATTCGGGTTCCGATAGACCTTGTTGCAGAAGAGATTTAAGATGATGATAATGATTTCGTGTTTAGCGACGCGTCAACCCTCTTTGTGGGTTATAAGCGTCAAACGGTTAATGGTTAAACGGCATGAATAATTATGATGATATTAAAAGTATGAAGAGATTTAAGTCCAATATTGAATTTTGAAATTAAATCAGAATGGCGTCTATACAATTTTGAAAAGGCTTTGCGTAGTTTATGGTACCGATAACCCTGATTAAGGAGTTTAGCCGTTAATAATTTATTACGAGTGTTGAAGTCAGTTACATGACTACACACTCTAGCAAATCGAATTAATTGCGAAATATAAACGCCATGGGATGGCGCACGGGGAACATCACCATCCAAAAAAGGAAAATTTACAATCTCAAAATCAAAGTCATCGCGTTTATCATAAATTTTGCACGAAACAAATCCATCTTCAATAGATAGATGTAAATCCAAAAACGGGGCCTCGGTATCAGAAGAATTTGCTTTATTTAACTGAAGTTCTAGGGGGTAAATCTGACTGATCAAACCATCAAAATAGGTATTATCAATATTTAATAAATCATCTAAATATCTAGAAGTAGAGCTAAAAGCTTCAATAATTTCAGATTGGTTATCAATGGAAAGCGACAAAATGAAGTCTCTTTCATAACAATACAAGAACAGATCAGCCACAAGAGGTGCGCAATTAGTACCCATCGGAATACCCACAATTTGTCTAAATAACTTACTACCGAATCTAATATAAATATTGTCAAGTAGAAAGGTGAGGGCATCATACACTTTCTGACATGACCAAAGTGTATAATTCTTATGCTCTTCAGAAGTGAAAAATGCATTTCTGACATTACATGCAAGATAGAGAGAATCTTCTCTGTGAAAAGCCCATTCAATTAAATCATAAAGCTTTTCTTTTATAAGATTATGAGGAAGTGTAGTGTAAAGAGTGCAAACCGGTTCCATATTTCTAAAGTCAATATCGTATTTACAGGTCCGAACTTAAAAACCTGTGTTATTTCAGGATTCAAGTTCTTTGTTTGTTTTGTTTGATTTGAGGTTTAACGTCCCCATCAACACAGTATATGACATTTTGGAGACGTGACTTCCAGTTTTATGGGACTTTTACCTGACATTGAGATGAAATGACATCTGAATTAGATTAATCATAAAGAAATGAAGTTAAAAATGCGACCAGAACAGGCGACCCCTCGCTTACAAAGCAAGTGCTCTACCGACTGAGCTATCCGGGCGCTGATAACATTTCTTCATCTTCGAAGTTTGATAAACTTAGTTAATAAACAGCACTCCCTGTTGCCAAATGAAACTTGTTATTGGCGCTGACTCGCACCGCTTTGTGTGGGCAGGCTTAGTCGTTGTTTAGTCTTCACGCGGACTAAACAAAATTAGTGGTTATACCGTGACAGAATTAAGGGCGAGGATAATGGCCATGTAAAATTGATTAAAGCCCCCCCCCCACCCTTGGAATTCTTTCCAATGCCCGTTCCAAGGCGGTTCTTATGTGGCGGTTTATTTATGTTATTATTTGTTGCTTATTGTGTGTGTCACTTGTGAATTTAGATGGCCATTAGGAAACTTTGTGGGAAAGTAACTGTCCTTTTGGCCGTCCTTTGTTTAGGTTTCCATTGTGGTCTAGTCGCTTCGTGTTTGTGTTCCTTTCCGTTTGTGTCTTTTATGGATGGAGTAAGTCAATTTTATCAATTCCTGATCTTTGTTTTACTTCTACTTTCTAGATCCTCTAAGCGATTTGCCAGAACTCATGCGCGGTCGAATTCAGCTCTGTGTGGAAGCATCATGCACCCCATCTGTTTCTTAAAGCCCCGATGGGCGGGGTGGCGGTTTCAAATCATTTCGTAGAAACTTAAACTATCATGATACGCGGAAATCGAAAATATGTAACTACAATGTCAAAGAGGTACTAAGAGTTCAAACGTCTCCCAAAATTAAATACGGTCAATACTTTTTAAATTACTTGGCAAATTTGGTAAACATCTTGAGACGATGTTTTACAGGCGAAACCCAGATACAGACGTGCAGGCGTACTAAGAGGTCAAATAAACAAGGTTTTTTTTCGAGTCCAGTCACTAACTTTCCTATTTTTGATGCATTTGAGCTAAGTCGGCAACAATGTTAAGCACTATGTGATGATTGTTCGTGCGGACCAAGGTCTTTGTGTCTAATGCCAAGGTTATTCTTATTCTAAAATGATCTTTTTTCCATGTCTGGTTAATAACTTCTTTATTAATGGATTGGATTTTTTGTTTGTCTCTCACTGTGTGCTTAAGCCCAAAACTTCAATTTATTTTCAGGTAAGTCATCCGTGTTTTTCGGTCGCTTTTCTAATCAAAATTATTCTCATTTCAGTCTGGCAGATACCTACATTGAACAGGTCCTCGCAGTAGAAGCACTCTGTGCAGTAGTTGAGGCTATCACAGGCGACAATTATGAAGACGCGGATAAGGAGTGTACTTTGACTGAGTCAAAGTCTTTGAATAAGGCACTTACTGATGCCCTCAACATTGGTATGATAGCAATACTATTGAATATATTAGTTTCACCATTTAAATTGATACAGAAATGATCATGAAACGATACAGTGAGATCCAGTTACATCTCCGAAATTTTAATATCGAAGATCATAACATAATATTGTACTTTATTTATCAAATCACAAATCGCAAAAACAAACAATTACATAAATAAACCACCACAGAAGAACCGCCTTAAATTATACTAATTTATTTTAGTTCGATTGCGACGAAAGCTTCCAAGCTTATTGAATCGCTCTCGAACACACATTCCAGATGTTTACACGCGCGTGAGAGAGGGGCAGTGACTTTATTCACCACTGCTACCCATTTACACCTGGGTGGAGTGGGGCAGTGTCATAATGTGTCTTATGGAGTCCATGTCTGTTGGTCTGAACATTCAAATTTGCCACTTGTAGTGGGTTGTGTTGTGTTTCCTTCCTGTTTGATGTGTTTGGCGTTTGTAATTTTAAATTTTATTCTATTCATTATGTGTGTTTATACATCTTTTGTTTCGCATTATTCTCTGAGTCACCACCTGTTTGGGAAAGAGCTGCATGACTCGGGGATTAAGCTGTCTCTATTGTAAATTGATGTAATTTTATGTTTTCACTTTCCCTTGTGATGTTTTGGATATGATGTGGGATCTGATTGTATCAGTTCCTGATCATTTCGCCTTTTTTCAATTTTGCCCAAGGACACACCTTGATAGCGGTGGCCGGATTCGAACGCCTTGGAACGGTCAGTAGAAAGAATGTTATTGTTTGTTACTTATTGTGTGTATCACTTGTGTCTTTTTAATTAAGATTGCCATTTGGCCATTTTGTGGGAAAGTAACTGTCCTTATGGCCTTCCTTGGTTTAGATTTCCATTACGGTCTGGTCGCTTCGTGTTTGTGTTTCTTTCCCTTTGTTGTCTTTGGTTGATGGAGTAAGTTAATTGTACCGATTCATGATCTTTGTTTTACTTCTACTTAACATTTAAATTACAGTTCTATATTGTAGCACACAAATAGAAGAAACCAGCTTACTTTATGGTAAGCTATTATTGGACTGTTATAAATCAGGGCAATGTGTCAAAGGCAAACACAAAGCAGGTTAATGCATATTTTTAAAATCTTCACCGTTAAGAAATCCAGCGGTCGATACGCTCCCTTCAGATATCTTAATGGTGAATATTTTAAAAACAGACAATAACCTTTACAAGGATATTAAAGCGATACGTACTTTCAAAGACGAAAATTAACAAGTATGTATTGTGACAAAACAACCGCCTTAAGCTGATACTTTAACAATTACAGTCGGGGGCTTCGATTTAAGCACCCCAGTGGAATTTAATTGTATATATTTCTGATCATTACATTCACTTCTATTTTTAAATCGATCAAAAAAAAAAAAAAAAAAAAAACAAAAAAAAACAGAAAGACTCCGAAGGGCACGACTGGATACAGAAACCTTAATTGATGCATTCATATTTTTCGGCATTTAAGGCAAGACATATAACCTATTAAGTACTCTTTATTGTCGATTGATATTTTTTTACAGGTCCAAAGAAAAAAGCAGAATTTCAAGACAGGATGACAAGAAAAGAAAGAAACTGAAGTGACATATATGAATACCATGAAATAGTCCTTGTGTTCATGTTGTTCACTTTTTATCCCCCGACCGAATAGGTTCGGGGGATATAGCGATCAGCCTGGCGTCCGTCCGTCTGTCCGTCCGTTCGTCCGTCCGTAGACGCAACCTTGTGATGGCCATAACTCCTATACCCTTTGAGATTCATTGATGGTTATTGGCAGAATTGTTCACAAGGCCGAGACGGCGTGTCATGCGCAAGAACCAGAACTCTGGATACCATACTTTTTTAGTTATCTCCCCTTTTAATAAAATAGAATGACTACTTTGTGATGGCCATAACTCCAATACCCTTTGAGATATATTGATGGTACCTGGCACAGTTGTTCACAAGGCTGAGACGGCGTGTCATGCACAAGAACCACAACTCTGGTTGCCATGGTTTTGGAGTTATCTCCCCTTCCAATAAAATAGAGTGACAACCTTGTGATGGCGATAACTCCTATACCCTTTGAGATTCATTGATGGTTCTTGGCACAATTGTTTACAAGGCTGAGATGGTGTGTCATGCGCAAGAACCAGAACTCTAGATGACATACTTTTTTAGTTATCTCCCCTTATAATAAAATAGAATGACTACTTTGTGATGGCCATAACTCCAAAACCCTTTCAGATATATTGATGGTACCTGGCACAGTTGTTCACAAGGCTGAGACGGCGTGTCATGCACAAGAACCACAACTCTGATTGCCATGGTTTTGGAGTTATCTCCCCTTCCAATAAAATAGAGTAACAACCTTGTGATGGCCATAATTCCAATACCCTTTAAGATATATTGATGATACCTGGCACAGTTGTTCACAAGGCTGAGAAGGTGTGTCATGTACAAGAACCACAACTCTGGGTGCCATGTTTTTTATGTTATCTCCCCTTCCAATAATATAGAATCACTACCTTGTGATGGCCACATCTCCAACACTCTTTGAGATATATTGATGATACTTGGTACAGTTGTACACGAGGTTAAGCAGGTGTGTCACGTGCAAGAACCACAACTCTGGGTGCCCTGGTTTTTTAATTATCTCCCCTGACAATATAACCTTGTGATGGCCATAACTCCAATACCCTTTGAGATATATTGACGGTACTTGGCACAATTGTATACAACGTTGAGACGGCCCTTCATGCCTAAGAACTACAACTCTGGATGCCATGATATTTGAGTTATCTCCCCTTCCAATATAACAGTATGACAACCTTGTGATCATCGTACCTACAATACCATTTGAGACATATTTGTGGTACTTAATGAAGATGTACATGAGGTTAAGCAGGTGTGTCATGCTCAAGAATTACAACTCTGGGTGCTCTGGTTTTTTAGTTATCTCCCCTGGCAATATAACCTTGTGATGGCCATAACTCCAACACCCTTTGAGATATATTGAAGGAACTTGGCACAATTGTATACAAGGTACAGAAAGGATGTCATGTGCAAGAACCACAAGTGTTGGTGCTGTGGTATTTGAGTTATCTACCCTTCCAATATAACAGTATGGCCAGCTTGTGATCACCATATCTCCAATACCTTTTGAAACATATCGATGGTACTTTGAACAGAAATACACGAGCTTAAGCAGGCATGTCATGCGCAAGAACCACATTTCTGAGTGCCCTGGTTTTTTAGTTATCTCCCCTGAGAGTATAATCTTGTGATGGTCATAACTGCAATACTTTTGTGATATATTGCGGGTTTAATTCTGTTGCACTTTCTATTGGTGAACAATCTTCTGAAGGCCATATTGGCTTTTGGTCGGGGGATTTGCCATCTCTTCCGATGGCTATTTTTACATATAGTAATCTTGTTCTGGGACGTTTATCTAAGACTGAATTGTGCTGTATCTGTATATCTGTATATCATTAATCCGATTCTCAATTAAATGGACATCATCATAAGAACAATTATAAAGTTGTTTATAACGCCGTTGCCTTTAGGTGCTAACAGAATAAATTACATATTGAAAATCTACTTTAAGTTATAGTTATAGTATGCTCAACGAGACATAAGCAGTTTACAATTTCGAGGTAGCCGGAATATCATAACTGGCTTGTAGTATGACAATCCCGCCCACTTCCGCTCTGCAGATGTCAGCTTCTTCATTTTGCAACCGGACAGTGTGGTGTGTGGATACATCAGAAATTGTCTTATTTATTTATTTATTTGTGTATATATATAAAGGGGGAAATGAGGCAAAACATCAAACAAAAAATCTACTCGGTGGCACTGGATCCGATAACTGGATACAATTATGATTTGGGGTTAATATAAGGTTGGATATAATCACAAACAGTGCAAACAAAATAAATGAAAAACTAAGCGCTTTCGGCTTTCGCCTTCTTCAGAGTTTTTAACATCTGAAGAAGACGAAAGCCGAAAGCGCTTAGTTTTTCATTTATTTTGTTTGCACTGTTTGTGATTATATCCAACCTTATATATATTTGTTTCTAAGGGATTTGTTTATGTATTATTTTGTTTGATTTGAGGTTTAACATCCCCGAACAATATTTATGTCCTTTTGGAGACGCTACTTACAATTTTGTTGGACTTTTACTCGACATTTAGATCAAATGACATCTCAAGTCCTGTCGCCCAATGAAACTAATAAGGTTTGCTCTGTCTCTGGTCGGGCTCATCGGAGTCTAACTGTTGGTTTTCTTTTGCTCCAGCATTTCAGTGGTTTCTTGCTGTCGAGTCCTCACCGTTGTCTCACCTCTGTGGTTCTTTGATTTCTGTGTTCACGGAGATGTTGCACTGATGAGTTAGGAGGCCTTCATGCGGACTGAACAGATTATTTGTCTAAATCGCGACGGAAGTAAGGGCGAGGATTGTGGCCACGTAAAATCGATTTAAGCCCCCCAGTGGAAATCTTCCACTGACCGTTCCAAGGCGGCTCTTCTGTGGCGATTTATTTATGTTGTTGTTTGTTACTTGCTGTGTGTATCACTTGTGTCTTTTAATTTTGGATGGCCATATGGCCATTTTGTGGGAAAGTAACTGTCCATATGGCCTTCCTTTGTTTAGGTTTCCATTATGGTCTGGTCGCTTAATGTTTGTATTTCTTTCCCTTTGGTGTCTTTTATGGATGGAGTAAGTTAATTGTATCAATTCCTGATCTTTGTTTTACTTCTACTTTGTAAGCATGGACAGGCAGACTCGCAGCAACTTTCCTGTTCAGGCTTAGACCCTCTAAACGGGCTACCAGTAATAATGTGCGGTTGGTATCAGCTTTGCGTGGTAGCATCGTGCAGTCCAATCTATTTCTCCAAGCTCCGATGGGCGGGTTTTTTTATTGTTTTATTAATTGCCAAGGGGAAGAGGGTAAGGCAAACGCTTTCAGGTAATGCTATTGGTTTAATTGGGTGGCAGGGCTTAGATGTCATTTCATCACAGTTTTGGGTACAAGACCTACAAAACCGAAAGCAACGTCTCCTACATGATCAATACAATGTTGTCGGTGACAATACAATGTTAAACCTCTTCGAAACAAACAAACGAACTATCATGAAAAGAAGTGTAATTTTGCTAGGTAAATATGTCAAGGTGACACTATAAAAGTACAGGCGAACTATTGTTTCGAAATTTTTATTTCCGTAGGAAGGGGGTACAAAAACTTCCGAAATTGGGAACTTATTGTACGCTTTTTGGCTCCGCCTTTTGCAGCTACATTGGTTTCTAATCTCCGCCCAGAGTTTATTGTTCTGTATCGAAATTATTTCAGCATCATTTCAAAGAGAAAATCAGATAGTCATACTACAAGTTGTGAAACTGTTTCAGAAAATACAGATAGAGGCATATTTCATTCTCGTTTAAAGTTATACTGGAGGAAGAGTCTATTTCTTCTCTTAATTTGGCTTTCAGTTTGTTTCGATATATAGTCATCGTTCCAATAATGAACATGATTGTTTGAAAGATTCCATATTTGGAGAAACTGGAATATGAGGAATTGCTTAGAAGTTCAATATTAATGTGTGTGTACTTAATATTGTGATATTAATGGCTGTGAATATAATGATATGTAGAAATAAAGAAAATGCAGATCACCATAAGAAGAATTACACTGTTGCAGTTAACTTACATATGGTAATTATTCTTCTGATAATCTAGCTGTAGTGTTGAAACCGATTTAGAGAATACAGGCACATTATATTTTATGTGAAATTTATACTTGAGTGAGTGCCTTTTTCCTCCTTAGCTTACCTTGCAGTTTCAGCTGGTAATGAGTCTTTGATAAAATTATAAACAATCTTTGCTAAACGATTCTATAATTGAAGACGTTGGAATGTGTGGAATTAGCAACATCATGTTGAGCACCACTGTGTGCTTTCTTATCTCGGAGCTGTGTACGCAAGTTTATTTCCTTTATATTTGCTCCGCTTGTATGTAGTCAGTAAACAATATTACCCATGAACTATTTGACAGTATTTTTATTGTTGCCAATTGGTTTCAGATCTTGAGGTCATAAAGATCATATACTGGTTAGCAAAAACACAACTACCATTAAACAATCCTTGTGTGAATATTGTTTACTTTTTACGTATAATAATCTTGTTTTGGGACAATTTTTTAAAACTGAATTGTGCTTGGTTCTGTATAGCACTATTCCGATTTACAACAAAATGCTCACCATCATAAGAGCAATTACAATGTTGTTTATAATGTCGTTGCTATAGGTATTATCATCATTAATGCCATATTGTTATTGTTCTTCTGATGATAAACCTGTTGTAAAAAAACTTTTTAGAAAATACAGATAGAGGCACATTTCATTCTCCTTTAAGGTTTTACTGGGAGAAGTGTCTAAATCTGTATTTATTTCAGCTTCCAGTTTCATCCGATATGTAGTCTACGATCCAATAATGAACATTATTTTTTTAAACATTCCATAGTTCGAGAAACTGGAATATGAAGGATTGCTTTAAGAAGTTCAGTTTAAATGTGTGTATACTTAGTCTTGTGAAAATTAGTTTTGTGATACAAATGGGTGTGTACGCCACTTTTTCCTCACATGTGCCGCTCGAATTTAGATGTATATGTAAACTTTTTGTAGAAATAAGACAAAATATATGTTCCCTTATCTGTATTTCAAAAATCTGGTTCACAACTAAATGCAGAACATCATAAGAACAATTACAATGTTTTTATAACGTCGTTGCAGCTGACGCTTATATCTGCTACTTTCATATTGTAACTGTTCTTCTGAAGATCTACCTGTAATGTTGAAACCGATTAACAATATGCAGGAACATTTGATGCAAGGTTAAATTTCTCCTGGAAGAAGTCCCTTTTTTCACCTTAGTTTACTTAACATGAACATTCTTTGCAAAAAGATTCCATAATTGAAGACACTTGAATAAGAGAAATTCAGAAAATCATGTCGTGCACTACTCTGTGCTTTCTTATCCTGCAGCTATGTACGAAGTATCTTTCCAAAGACGGGCCTCCGTGGCCTAGTGGATAAGAGCGCTGACTCTTAGTCATTAGGTCTCTCACCGCCGTAGGTTCGAGCCTCGCTCGGGCCACGTGTGAGACGCCAAGTTCTGCAACGGAAGGTCAGGTGGTTTTTCTCCGGGTACTCCGGTTTTCGCCCACCTCTGATTGACGATCGGCTCGATATGAGTGAAATAATCTTGAAAGGGCCGTAAAACCCAACCCCCCCCCCCCCCCCCCCCAAAAAAAATCTTTCCCTACATTTTGCTGCGCATATATGTAATCAGTAAACAACATTAGCACATTCACTAATTAATAGGATTTTTAATGTTGCCAAACGGTTTCAGAACTGGAGGTCATGAAGATCTGAAACTGGTTAGCAATAATAAAAATACCATTAAAAAGTCCTTGGGTTAATGTTGTTACTTTTTACATATAACAATCTTGTTTTGGGACGTTTGTCTAAAACTGAATTGTGCCTGTATCTGTATATCACTAATCCATTCACAACTAAATGTACATCATCATAAGAACAATTACAATTTTGTTTATAATGACGTTGCTTTAGTTGCTAACAGCATAGATTCCATATTGTAATTGTTCGTTTGATGATCTACGTTTAGTAATAAAGCTGTTTTAGAAAATACAGATTCAGGCACATTTCATTCTCGTTCAAAGTTATACTTGTTGAGGTGTCTATTTCTTTTCTAATTTCAGCTTCCAGTTTGATTCGAAATGTAGTTTAGATCCAATTATGAACATTATTTTTTTTTTTAAGGATTCCATGTTTTGAGAAACTTGAATATGAGAATTGCTTTAAGAAGTTCATTTTATATGTGTGTATACTTAATCTTGTGATATTAATATTTGTTTATATAAAGATATGTAGAAATGCAACAATAAATGTACCCGTACCTGTTTTTTTTCTAAATCCGGTTCACAACTAAATGGAGAGCACCAAAAGAACAAATACAATCTTTTATAACGTCGTTGCAGTTGACGCTAATATCTTAACTTACATATTAAAATTGTTCTTCTCATAATATACCTGTTTTGTTGAAACCGATTTAGAGAATGCAGACACATGTAATGTTATGTGAAATTTGTACTGGAGGGAGTGCCTTTCTCATCCTAATTGTAGCTTACAGTTTCATCTGGTATGGAGTCTTCGCTAAAATATTTAACATCATTTGCTAATAGATTCCATCATTGAAGAAATTGTAATATAAGGAATTCATAAAATTCTGTTGAACACTACTGTGTGCTTTTTATCGTGTAGCTGTGTACGCAAGTCTATTCCCTTAATTTTTTCTGTGCATATATGTAATCAGTAAACAACATTAGCACATGCAATATTTTATGGCATTTTAATTGCTGCCAGACGGCTTCAGATCTTGAGGTCATGAATATCTGAAACCGGTAAACAATAAAAAAAAAATCATTATAACAGTCCTTGTGTTCATGCTGTTTACTTTTTACATATAACAATCTTTTTTTGGGGGACATTTGTTTAAGTCTCAATTGTGCCTGGTTCTGTATATCAATAATCCGATTCACAACTAAATGTTCATCATCATAAAAACAATTACCATGTTGTTTATAACGCCATTGCCTTAGGTGCAAATAGCATTAATTCCATATTGTTATTGTTCTTCTGATGATCTACTTTTAGTAATGAATCTTTTTTAGAAAATGCCGATAGAGGCACATTTCATTGTCGTTTGAAATTATACTGGAGGAAGGGTATATTTCTTTCCTTAATTTAGCTTCCAGTTTCATCCGATATGTAGTCTTTGATCCAATAATGAACATTATTGTTGGAAAGAGTCCATAATTGGAGAAACTGGAATATGAGGAATTGCCTTAAGAAGTTCAATTTTAATGTGTGTATTCTTAATCATGTGATTTTAATGGCTGTGTACGCCAGGTTTTCCTCACATGCCGCTCATATTTAAATGCGTATATAAAGATATGTGAAATAAAAAAATGTCACCGTACCTAAATTTTCTAAATGTGGTTCACAATTACATGCAGATCATCATAAGAACAATTACATTGTTTTTATATCGTCTTTGCAGTTGGCGCTTATATCTTTACTTCCATATTGTATTTGATCTTCTGATGATGTACGTGTACACTACGTGTAGTGTTGAAACCGATTAAGGAAAACAGGCTATTTCCTACTAGGTTAGATTTTTGCTGGAGAGAGTGCATTTTCCCTCCTTATTGTAACTTACAGTTTCATCTGGTATGGAGTCTTCGATAATAATAATAATAAACGTTGAAAAAACTGGATATATTATCAGTAAAGAACATTACCATATGTGCTATTTAATAATATTTTGTTGTTGCCAATCGGTTTCAGATCTTGAGGTCATGAAGATCTGAAACCGGTAAGCAATGATAAAAATACCATTAAACAGTACTTGTGTTGATGTTGTTTACTGTTTACATATAACAATGTTGTTTTGGGACATTTGTCTAAGTCTGAAATGTGCCTGTTTCTGTATATCACTAATCCGATTCACAGTAAAATGAACATCATAAGAACAATTACAATGCTGTTGCTTTAGTTGTTAACAGCATTAATTCCATATTGTAAATGTTCTTCTGATGATCTACTTTTAGTAGTGAACCCGTTTTAGAACATAGAGATACAGGCACATTTCATTTTCTATATGTTTATAAGTTCGATGGCTTCATACGTTCAAAATATACACATAAAGCTGGTTTAAATGATTAAATGAATCTTTGAAAGAATGTAAATTGAATTGTTTATTTATAGCCAATTATATTCTCATATCCAGCATTAGCTAAAGTTTGTTCTAAGGCTGTTTTAGGCCGGGGTTTTAAGGAAACCTGTAGTCTGGATAGGCTAAACTTTGTTGCATATAAGACCACTTTACAATTCCATAACGAGGCTGTCACTTCTAACAATTTTTTTATATATGTAAAATCTTGGGTCTAATAGTAGGAGAATAGTTCAGAAGTAAGGGCTGGGAATACAGCAGCGTAAATCGATTTATATCCCGAGTGGAAGTATGTTTACTTACAATGCGGTTCTTCTGTGGCGTTTATTTGTGTAATTGTTTGTCACTTATTATATGTATCTCCTTTTTTATGTTGGATAGCAAGTTGGCCAGTTTGTGGGAAAGTAGCCATCCTTTTGACTCTCCTATGCTGTTGTTTCCATTGTGGTCTGGTTACCTTGTGTTTATGCTTCTTTCCATTTGGGTCTCTTGTGAGGGTGTAAGTGAATTGCATCAATTCCTGATCATTGCTTTGTTTCTATTGTTCATGAAACTTTGTGTACTGGTTTGCACGTTTAAGACGCAGTTTTGGCACAACTGGCCGATGTCTACTTTACATATAAATTACAGTACTATATTGAAGCCACCCAAAGCTACTTACAGATCCATGTATGGCATGTCTGCCTCTTATAACAAAGAAATGCACTGTGGCAAACCTAAGCTTAACATTTAAATTGCAGTACCATATTGGAGCACTCCCAAGCTACTTAAAGATCTATGTATGGCAAATCTGCCTCTTATAAAAATGCACTGGGGGAAACCCCCAAGTTACTTAAAGATCAATGTATGGTATGTCTGCCACCAAAAATAAAGAAAAGCACTGGGGCAAACCCCAAGCTATTTAAGATCCATGTATGACACATCTGCCCCTTATAGTACAGAAATGCACTGGAGTAAACCCAACCTACTTAAAGATGCATGTATGGCATGTCTGCTTCCAAAAATAAAGAAATTCACTGGGGCAAACCCCAAGCTACGTAATGATACATGTATGGCATATCTGCCTCTAATAATAAAGAAAAGCATTGGGACAAACCCCAAGCTACTTAATGATACATGTATGGCATATCTGCCTCTAACAATTCATAAAATGCACTGGGGCAAACACCAAGCTTCTCGTCGTTCAACATTCTACTTATCATTTAAATTACAGTACTATATTGGAGTAATTTCATGCTACTTAAAGATCCATTTATGGCATATCTGCCACCAATAATAAAGACATGCACTGGGGCAATCCCAAAGCTATTTAAGATCCATGTATGGCACATCTGCCCCTTATAATACAGAAATGCACTGGAGTAAACCCAACCTACTTAAAGATGCATGTATGGCATGTCTGCCTCCAAAAAAAAAAGAAATTCACTGGGGCAAACCCCAAGCTACGTAATGATACATGTATGGCATATCTGCCTCTAATAATAAAGAAAAGCATTGGGACAAACCCCAAGCTACTTAATGATACATGTATGGCATATCTGGCTCTAACAATTCATAAAATGCACTGGGGCAAACACCAAGCTTCTCGTCGTTCAACATTCTACTTATCATTTAAATTACAGTACTATATTGGAGCAATTTCATGCTACTTAAAGATCCATTTATGGCATAACTGCCACCAATAATAAAGACATGTACTTGGACAATCCCCAAGCTACTTAAAGATCCTTGTATGGTATGTCTACCCCTGATAATAAATATAATCCACTGGGGCAACCCCAGGCTACTAAGTGATCTATGTATGGTATATCTGCCCTTAATAATAAATACACTTGGGCAAACCCCAAACTACTTAATGATACATGTATGGCATATCTGCCTGTAATAATACAAAATACAATGGGGCAAACTCCAACCTACTTAAAGATCCATGCATGGCATGTCTGCCTCCAATAATAAGGAAATAGACTGGTGCAAACCCCAAGCTACTTAATGATCCATGTATGGCGTATCTGCCTCTAATAATAAAAAAATGCACGGGGTCAAACTCCAAGCTTCTCGTCGTGCAACATTCTACTTATCATTTAAATAACAGTTCTATATTTGAGCAATCCTAAGCTACGTGAAGATCTATGTATGGCATATCTGCCTCCAATAATAAAGAAATGCACTGGGCAAACCCAAAGCTACTTAAAGGTCCATGTATGGGATGTCTGCTCCTAATAATAAACAAAATGCACAGGAACAAACCCAAAGTTACTTAATGATACATGTATGGCACATCTGCCCCTTATAATAAAGAAATGCACTGGAGTAAACACGACCTACTTAAAGATGCATGTATGGCATGTCTGCCTCCAAAAATAAAGAAATGCACTGGGGCAAACCCGAAGCTAAGTAATGATACATGTATGGCATATCTGCCTCAAATAACAAAGAAATGCACTGGGGTAAACACCCAAGCTACTTAACTATACATGTATGGCATATATGCCTCTAACAATTAAAAAAATGCACTGGGGCAAAATCCAAGCTTCTCGTCGTTCAACATTCTACTTATCATTTAAATAACAGTGCTATATTGAAGCATTTTCATGCTACTTGAGGATCCATTTATGGCATATCTGCCTCCAATAATAAAATAACGCATTGGGACAATCCGCAAGCTACTTAATGATACATGTATGGCATATCTGCGTCCAATAATAAAGAAATGCACTGGGGCAAACCCCAATCTATTTAATGATACATGAATGGCATATCTGCCTGCAATAATAAAGAAATGAACTGGGGCAAACCCCAAGCTACTTTATGATCCACGTATGTTACATCTGCCTCTTATAATAAAGCCATGTACTGGGGCAAACCCCAAGCTACGTACGGATACATGTATTGCATATCTGCCTCTTGTAATTAAGAAATGTACTGGGGCGATCCCCAAGCTACGTAATGGTACATGTATGGCATATCTGCCTCTAATAATAATGAAATGTACTGGGGCAAACCCCAATCTTCTTAATGATACATGTATGATATATCTGCCTCTAATAATAAAGAATTGCACTGGGGCAAACCCTGAGCTACGTAATGATACATGTATTGCATATCTGCCTGCAATAATAAAGAAATGTACTGGGGCAAACCTCAAGCTACTTACTGATACATGTATGGCATATCTGCCTCTTATCATAAAGAAATGTTCCTGGGCAAACCTCAAACTACTTACTGATACATGTATTGCATATCTGCCTCTAATAATAAAGAAACGCACTGGGGCAAACCTCAAGCTACTTACTGATACATGTATGGCATATCTGCCTCTTATAATAAAGAAATGTACTGGGGCAAACCTCAAACTACTTACTGATACATGTATTGCATATCTGCCTCTAATAATAAAGAAATGTACTGGGGAAAACCCCAAGCTTCTTTATGATACATGTATGACATATCTGCTTCTAATAATAATGAAATGCACTCGGGCAAACCCCAAGCTTCTTTATGATCCATGTATGGCATATCTGCCTCTTATAATGAAGAAATGCACTGGGGCAAACCCCAAGCTTCTTTATGATCCATGTATGGCATATCTGCCTCTTATAATAAAGAAATGTACTGGAGCAAACCCAAGCTACTTAATGATACATGTATGGCATATCTGCCTGCAATAATAAAGAAATGAACTGGGGCAAACCCCAAGCTACTTTATGATCCATGTATGTTACATCTGCCTCTAATATTAAAGATATGTACTGGGGCAAACCCCAAGCTACGTAATGATACATGTATTGCATATCTGCCTCTTGTAATTAAGAAATGTATTGGGGCAATCCCCAAGCTACATAATGATACATGTATGGCATATCTGCCTCTAATAATAACGAAATGTACTGGGGCAAACCCCAATATTCTTATTGATACATGTATAATATATCTGCCTCTAATAATAAAGAATTGCACTGGGGCAAACCCTGAGCTACGTATGATCCATGTATGGCATATCGGCCTCTAATAATAAGGAAATGTACTGGGGCAAACCCCAAGCTACGTAATGATACATGTATGGCATATCTGCCTGGAATAATAAAGAAATGTACTGGGGCAAACCTCAAACTACTTACTGGTACATGTATGGCATATCTGCCTCTAATAATAAAGAAACGCACTGGGGCAAACCTCAAGCTATTTACTGATACATGTATTGCATATCTGCCTCTAATAATAATGAAACGAACTGGGGCAAACCTCAAGCTACTTACTGATACATGTATGGTATATCTGCCTCTTGTAATAAAGAAATGCACTGGGGCAAACCCCAAGCTACGTAATGATACATGTATTGCATATCTGCCTCTAATAATAAAGAAGTGTACTGGGGCAAACCCTAAGCTTCTTTATGATACATGTATGACATATCTGCTTCTAATAATAATGAAATGCACTGGGGCAAACCCCAAGCTTCTTTATGATCCATGTATGGCATGTCTGCCTCTTATAATGAAGAAATGCACTGGGGCAAACCCCAAGCTTCTTTATGATCCATGAATGGCATATCTGCCTCTTATAATAAAGAAATGTTATGATGCAAACCCCAAGCTACTTAATGATACATGTATGGCATATCTGCCTGCAATAATAAAGAAATGAACTGGGGCAAACCCCAAGCTACTTTATGATCCACGTATGTTACATCTGCCTCTAATAATAAAGAAATGTACTGGGGCAAACCCCAAGCTACGTAATGATACATGTATTGCATATCTGCCTCTTGTAATTAAGAAATGTACTGGGGCAATCCCCAAGCTACGTAATGATACGTGTATGGCATATCTGCCTCTCATAATAATGAAATGTACTGGGGCAGACCCCAATCTTCTTCATGATACATGTATGATATATCTGCCTCTAATAATAAAGAATTGCACTGGGGCAAACCCTGAGCTACGTAATGATACATGTATGGCATATCGGCCTCTAATAATAAGGAAATGTACTGGGGCAAACCCCAAGCTACCAAATGATACATGTTTGGCATATCTGCCTGCAATAATAAAGAAATGTACTGGGGCAAACCTCACATTACTTACCGATACATGTATGGCATATCTGCCTCTTATAATAAAGAAATGTACCTGGGCAAACCTCAAACTACTTACTGATACATGTATTGCATATCTGCCTCTAATAATAAAGAAACGCACTAGGGCAAACCTCAAGCTACATACTGATACATGTATGGCATATCTGCCTCTTATAATAAAGAAATGTACTGGGGCAAACCTCAAACTACTTACTGATACATGTATAGCATATCTGCCTCTAATAATTATGAAACGCACTGGGGCAAACCTCAAGCTACTTACTGATACATGTATGGTATATCTGCCTCTTGTAATAAAGAAATGCACTGGGGCAAACCCCAAGCTACGTAATGATACATGTATTTCATATCTGCCTCTAATAATAAAGAAATGCACTGGGGCAAACCCCAAGCTTCTTTATGATACATGTATGACAAAATGACAAATCTGCTTCTCATAATAATGAAATGCACTGGGGCAAACCCAAAGCTTCTTTATGATCCATGTATGGCATATCTGCCTCTTATAATGAATAAAGGCACTGGGGCAAACCCCAAGCTTCTTTATGATCTATGAATGGCATATCTGCCTCTTATAATAAAGAAATGTACTGGAGCAAACCCCAAGCTACTTAATGATACATGTATGGCATACATGTATCTGCCTGCAATATAAAGAAATGAACTCGGGCAAACCCTAAGCTACTTTATGATCCACGTATGTTACATCTGCCTCTAATAATAAAGAAATGTACTGGGGCAAACCCCAAGCTACGTAATGATACATGTATTGCATATCTGCCTCTTGTAATTAAGAAATGTACTGGGGCAATCCCCAAGCTAGGTAATGATACATGTATGGCATATCTGCCTCTAATAATAATGAAATGTACTGGGACAAACCCCAATCTTCTTAATGATACATGTATGATATATCTGCATCTAATAATAAAGAATTGCACTGGGGCAAACCCTGAGCTACGTAATGATACATGTATGGCATATCGGCCTCTAATAATAAGGAAATGTATTGGGGGAAACCCCAAGCTACGTAATGATACATGTTTGGCATATCTGCCTGCAATAATAAAGAAATGTACTGTGGCAAACCTCAAGCTACTTACTGATACATGTATGGCATATCTGCCTCTTATAATAAAGAAATGTACCTGGGCAAACCTCAAACTACTTACTGATACATGTATTGCATATCTGCCTCTAATAATAAAGAAACGCACTGGGGCAAACCTCAAGCTACTTACTGATACATGTATGGCATATCTGCCTCTTATAATATAGAAATGTACTGGGGCAAACATCAAACTACTTACTGATACATGTATTGCATATCTGCCTCTAATAATGAAGAAGCGCACTGGGGCAAACCTCAAGCTATTTACTGATACATGTATTGCATATCTGCCTCTAATAATAATGAAACGCACTGGGGCAAACCTCAAGCTACTTACTGATACATGTATGGTATATCTGCCTCTTGTAATAAAGAAATGCACTGGGGCAAACCCCAAGCTACGTAATGATACATGTATTGCATATCTGCCCCTAATAATATAGAAATGTACTGGGGCAAACCCCAAGCTTCTTTATGATACATGTATAACATATCTGCTTCTAATAATAATGAAATGCACTGGAGCAAACCCCAAGCTTCTTTATGATCCATGTATGGCATATCTGCCTCTTATAATGAAGAAATGCACTGGGGCAAACCCCAAGCTTCTTTATGATCCATGTATGGCATATCTGCCTCTTATAATAAAGAAATGTACTGGAGCAAACCCCAAGCTACTTAATGATACATGTATGGCAAATCTGCCTGCAATAATAAAGAAATGCACTTGGGCAAACCCCAAGCTACGTAATAATACATGTATGGCATATCTGCCTCTAATAATAAAGAAATGTACTCGGGCAAACCCCAAGCTAATTAATGATACATGTATGGCATATCTGCCGCTTATAATAAAGAAATGCACTGGGGCAAACCCCAAGCTTCTTTATGATTCATGTATGGCATAACTGCCTCTTATAATAAAGAAATGTACTGGGGCAAACCCCAAGCTACTTAATGATACATGTATGGCGGATCTGCCTGCAATAATAAAGAAATGTACTGGGGCAAACCCAAAGCTACCTTACGATATATGGCATATCTTCCTCTAATAATAAAGAAATGTACATGTATGCCATATCAGCCTCTAATATTAAGGAAATGTACTGGGGCAAACCCCAAGCGACGTAATGATACATGTATGGCTTATCTGCCTCTTATAAGAAAGAAATGTACTGGGGCATACCCCAAGCTACTTAATGATACATTTTGGCATATCTGCATCTAATAATAAAGAAATGTACTGGGGCAAACCCCAAGCTACTTTATTATCCATGTATGGCATATCTGCTTTTTATAAAAAGAAAAAATGCACAGGGTCAAACCCCAAGCTACTAAATGATACATGTATGGCATATCTGCCTGCAATAATAAAGAAATGCACTGGGACAAACCCCAAGCTAGTTTATGATACATGTATGACATATGTGCCTCTTATAATAAAGAAATGCACTGGGTCAAACCCCAAGCTACTTACTGATACATGTATGGCATATCTGCTTCTTATAATAAAGATATACACTGGGGCAAACCTCAAGCTACTTAATGATACATGTATGGCATATCTGCCTGCAATAATAAAGAAATGCACTGGGGCAAGCCCCAAGCTACGTAATGATACATGTATGGAATATCTGACTCTAATAATAAAGAAATATACTGGGGCAAACTCCAAGCTACTTTATTATCCATGTATGGCATATCTGCTTTTTATAAAAAGAAGAAATGCACTGAGTCAAACCCCAAGCTACTTACTGATACATGTATGGCATATCTGCCTCTTATAATAAAGAAATACACTGGGGCAAACCTCAAGCTACTTTATGATCTATGTATGGCATATCTGCCTGCAATAATAAAGAAATGCACTGGGGCAAGCCCCAAGCTACGTAATGATACATGTATGACATATCTACCTCTTATAATAAAGCAATGTACTGGGGCAAACCCCAAGCTACTTAATGATACATGTGTGGCAAATCTGCCCCCAATAATAAAGAAATGCACTGGGGAAACCCCCAAGCCACGTAACGATACATGCATGGCATATATTCCTCTAATAATAAAGAAATGTACTGGGGCAAACCCCAAGCTACTTACTGATACATGTATGGCATATCTGCCTGCAATAATAAAGAAATGCACTGGGGTAAACCGCTTTATGATACATGTATGTCGTATCTGCCTCTTATAATAAAGAAATGTACTGGGGCAAACCCCAAGCTACTTGATGATCCATGTATGGTATATCTGCCTCTAATAATAAAGAAATGTACTAGGGCAAACTCCAAGCTACGTAATGATACATGTATTGCATATCTGCCTCTAATAATAAAGAAATGCACTGGGGCAAACCCCAAGCTACGTAATGATACCTGTATGGCATATCTGGCTCTAATAATTATTAAATGTACTGGGGCAAACCTCAAGCTACTTACTTATACATGTATGGCATATCTGCCTCTTATAATAAATAAATGTACTTGAGCAAACCTCAAGCTACTTACTGATACATGTATTGCATATCTGCCTCTTATAGTAAAGAAACGCATTTGGGCAAACCTCAAGCTACGTACTGATACATGTATGACATATCTGCTTCTTATAATAAAGAAACGGACTGGGGCAAACATCAAGCTACTTACTGATACATGTATGGCATATCTGCCTGTTATAATAAAGAAATGCACTGGGGCAAACCTCAAGCTACTTAATGATACATGTGTGGCATATCTGCCTGCAATAATAAAGTAATGTACTGGGGCTAGCCCCAAGCTACGAAATGATACATGTATGGCATATCTACCTCTTATAATAAAGCAATGTACTGGGGCAAACCTCAAGCTACTTAATGATACATGTGTGGCAAATCTGCCCCCAATAATAAAGATATGCACTTGGGCAACCCCCAAGCTACGTAACGATACATGCATGGCATTTCTGCGTCTGATAATAAAGAAATGTACTGGGGCAAACCCCAAGCTACGTACGGATACATGTATGGCATATCTGCCTCTTATAATAAAGAAATGTACTGGGGCAAACCCAGAGCAACTTAATGATACATGTATGGCAAATCTGCCCGCAATAATAAAAAATATACTGGGGCAAACCCAAAGCTACGTAATGATACATGTATGGAATATCTGACTCTAATAATAAAGAAATGTACTGGGGCAAACCCCAAGCTACTTAATGATACACGTATGGCATATCAGCCTCTTATAATAAAGAAATGCACTGGTTCAAACCCCAAGCTTCTTTATGATCCATGTATGGCAAATCTGCCTCTTATAATAAAGGAATGTACTAGGGCAAACCCCAAGCTACTTAATGATACATATATGGCGTATCTGCCTGCAATAATAAAGAAATGTACTGGGGCAAACCCAAAGCTACCTACGAATATATGGCATATCTTCCTCTCATAATAAAGAAATGTACTTGGGCAAACCCCAAGCGACGTAATGATACATGTCTGGCATATCTGCCTCTAATAAGAAAGAAATGTACTGGGGCAAACCCCAAGCTAATTAATGATACATTTTTGGCATATCTGCCTCTAATAATAAAGAAATGTACTGGGGCAAACCCCAAGCTACTAAATGATACATGTATGGCATATCAGCCTCTTGTAATAAAGAAATGCACTGGGACAAACCCCAAGCTAGTTTATGATACATGTATGGCATATCTGCCTCTTAAAATAAAGAAATGTAATGGGGCAAACCCCAAGCTACTTTATGATCCATGTACGCATATCTGCTTTTATAAAAAAAAACAGAAATGCACTGGGTCAAACCCCAAGCTACTAAATGATACATGTATGGCATATCTGCCTGCAATAATAACGAAATGTACTGGGACAAACCCCAAGCTAGTTTATGATACATGTATGGTATATCTGCCTCTTAAAATAAAGAAATGTAATGGGACAAACCCCAAGCTCCGTAATGATACATGTAAGGCATATCTGCCTCTAATAATAAAGAAATGTACTGTGGCAAAGCCAAGCTACGTAATGATACATGTATGGCATATCTGCCTGCAATAATAAAGAAATGTACTGGGGCAAACCTCAAGCTACCTACTGATACATGTATGGCATCTCTGCCTCTTATAATAAAGAAATGTACTGGGGCAAACCTCAATTAATTTACTGATACATGCATTGCATATCTGCATCTAATAATAAAGAAATGCACTGGAGCAAACCCTGAGCTACGTAATGATACATGTATGGCATATCTGCCTCTAATAATAAGGAAATGTACTGGGGCAAACCCCAAGCTACGTAATGATACATGTATGGCATATCTGCCTGCAATAATAAAGAAATGTACTTGGGCAAACCTCAAGCTACTTACTGATACATGTATGGCATATCTGCCTCTTAAAATAAAGAAATGTACCTGGGCAAACCTCAAACTACTTACTGATACATGTATTGCATATCTGCCGCTAATAATAAAGAAACGCACTGGGGCAAACCTCAAGCTACTTACTGATACATGTATGGCATATCTGCCTCTTATAATAAAAAATGTACTGGGGCAAACCTCAAACTACTTACTGATACATGTATTGCATATCTGCCTCTAATAATAAAGAAACGCACTGGGGCAAACCTCAAGCTATTTACTGATACATGTATTGCATATCTGCCTCTAATAATAAAGAAATGCACTGGGGCAAATCTCAAGCTTCTTTATGATCTATGTATGGCATATCTGCCTCTTATAATAAAGAAATGCACTGGGGCAAACCCCAAGCTTCTTTATGATCTATGTATGGCATATCTGCCTCTTATAATAAAGAAATGTACTGGGGCAAACCCCAAGCTACTTAATGATCCATGTATGGCATATCTGCCTCTTATAATAAATAAATGCACTGGGGCAAACCCAAAGCTTCTTTATGATCTATGTATGGCATATCTGCCTCTTATTAGCTCACCTGACCGAAGGTCATGGTGAGCTTTTGTGACCGTAAGATGTCCGGCGTCGTCGTGCGTCGTCCGTCGTCCGTCGTCCGTCGTGCGTAAACTTTTTCTTGTGAACAAACTAGAGGCCACAGTTTTGGTCCAATCATCATCAAACTTGCTCAGAATGATCATCATGACAATATCTCGGTCAAGTTCGAATATGGGTCATGTCGGGTGAAAAAGTAGGTCAGTAGGTCAAATCATAGAAAAACCTTGTGAACACTCTAGAGGGCACAGTTTTGGTCCAATCATCATCAAACTTGCTCAGAATAATTATCATGACAATATCTCGGTCAGGTTCGAATATGGATCATGTAGGGTCAAAAAGTAGGTCAGTAGGTCAAACCATAGATAGTCCTTGTGAACACTCTAGAGGGCACAGTTATGGTTCAATTATCATCAAACTTGCTCAGAATGATCATTGTGACAATATCTCGGTCAAGTTTGAATATGGGTCATGTCGGGTCAAAAAGTAGGTCAGTAGGTCAATTCATAGAAAAACCTTGTGAACACTCTAGAGGGCACAGTTATGGTCCAATCATCATCAAACTTGCTCAGAATAATCATCCTGACAATATCTCAGTCAAGTTTGAATATGGGTCATGTCGGGTCAAAAAGTAGGTCAGTAGGTCAAATCATAGAAAAACCTTGTGAACACCCTAGGGGCCACAATTTTGGTCCAATCTTAATCAAACTTGCTCAGAATGATCATCATGACAATATCTCGGTCAAGTTTGAATATGGGTCAAATGGTTCCGGTCCGTTGCACATCTAGGTCACAGGAGCCAAAAACAGATTTTTTTCACCAAAAACTTAAAAAATCTTCTTCTCTGAAACCACAAGGCCCAGGTCTTTGTTATTTGGTATGAAGCTTCATCTAGTGGACCCCTACCAAGATTGTTCAAATTATAGTGCTGGGGCCAAAAATGCCCCCGCACGGGGGCCCTTTGGTTTTACATAGGCTTATATAGGGAAAATCTTTAAAAATCTTCTTCTCTGAAACCACAAGGCCCAGGACTTTGATATTTGGTATGAAGCTTCATCTAGTGGACCCCTACCAAGATTGTTCAAATTTGAGTGCTGGGACGAAAAATGCCCCCGCCACGGGGCCCTTTGGTTTTACATTGGCTTATATAGGGAAAATCTTTAAAAATCTTCTTCTCTGAAACCACAAGGCCCAGGTCTTTGATATTTGGTATGAAGCTTCATCTAGTGGACCCCTACCAAGATTGTTCAAATTATAGTGCTGGGGCCAAAAATGCCCCCGCCCCTGGGCCCTTTGGTTTTACATAGGCTTATATAGGGAAAATCTTCAAAAATCTTCTACTCTGAAACCACAAGGCCCAGGACTTTGATATTTGGTATGAAGCTTCATCTAGTGGACCCCTACCAAGATTGTTCAAATTATAGTGCTGGGACAAAAAATGCCCCCGCCACGGGGCCCTTTGGTTTTACATTGGCTTATATAGGGAAAATCTTTAAAAATCTTCTTCTCTGAAACCACAAGGCCCAGGTCTTTGATATTTGGTATGAAGCTTCATCTAGTTGACCCCTACCAAGATTGTTCAAATTACAGTGCTGGGGCCAAAAATGCCCCCGCCCCGGGGCCCTTTGGTTTTACATAGGCTTATATAGGGAAAATCTTAAAAAATCTTCTTCTCTGAAACCACAAGGCCCAGGTCTTTGATATTTGGTATGAAGCTTCATCTAGTGGACCCCTACCAAGATTGTTCAAATTTTAGTGCTGGGACAAAAAATGCCCCCGCCACGGGGCCCTTTGGTTTTACATGGGCTTATATAGGGAAAATCTTTAAAAATTTTCTTTTCTGAAACCACAAGGCCCAGGACTTTGATATTTGGTATGAAGCTTCATCTAGTGGACCCCTACCAAGATTGTTCAAATTTTAGTGCTGGGACAAAAATGCCCCCGCCACGGGGCCCTTTGCTTTTACATTGGCTTATATAGGGAAAATTTTTAAAAATCTTCTTCTCTGAAACCACAAGGCCCAGGTCTTATATATTTGGTATGAAGCTTCATCTAGTGGACCCCTACCAAGATTGTTCAAATTATAGTGCTGGGGCCAAAAATGCCCCCGCCACGGGGCCCTTTGGTTTTACATAGGCTTATATAGGGAAAATCTTTAAAAATTTTCTTCTCTAAAACCACAAGGCCCAGGACTTTGATATTTGGTATGAAGCTTCATCTAGTGGACCCCTACCAAGATTGTTCCAATTTTAGTGCTGGGGCCAAAAATGCCCCTGCCCCGGGGCCCTTTGGTTTTACATAGGCTTATATAGGGAAAATCTTTAAAAATCTTCTTCTCTGAAACCACAAGGCCCAGGACTTTGATATTTGGTATGAAGCTTCGTCTAGTGGACCCCTACCAAGATTGTTCAAATTATAGTGCTGGGACAAAAAATCCCCCCCTGCCACGGGGCCCTTTGGTTTTACATAGGCTTATATAGGGAAAATCTTTAAAAATCTTCTTCTCTGAAACCACAAGGCCCAGAACTTTGATATTTGGTATGAAGCTTCATCTAGTGGACCCCTACCAAGATTGTTCAAACTATAGTGCTGGGGCAAAAAATGCCCCTGTCCCGGGGCCCTTTGATTTTACATAGGCTTATATAGGCAAAATCTTTAAAAATCTTCTTCTCTGAAACCGCTAGGCCCAGGTCTTTGATATTTGATGTGTAGCTTCATCTAGTGGACCTTTGACAAGATTGTTCAAATTTTAGCCTTTGTTGATGTTTGGTATGAAGCTTCACCTTTAAGACCTCCCTCAACATTATGTACATTAAAGCCCTGGGGCCAATAATGGCCCTCTCTGGGGCCCACTTGTTACACTATGGATCAGGTGAGCGATCCAGGGCCATCATGGCCCTCTTGTAATAAAGAAATGTACTGGGGCAAACCCCAAGCTTCTTTATCGTCTATGTATGGCATATCTGCCTCTTATAATAAAGATATGTACTGGGACAAACCCCAAGCTACTTAATGATACATGTTTGGCATATCTGCCTCTAATAATAAAGAAATGCACTGGGGCAAACCCCAAGCTTCTTTATGATCCATGTATGGCATGTCTGCCTCTTATAATAAAGATATGTACTGGGGCAAACCCCAAGCTACTTAATGATACATGTATGGCAAATCTGCCTGCAATAATAAAGAAATCCACTGGGGCAAACCCCAAGCTTCTTTATGATCCATGTATGGCTTATCTGCCTCTTATAATATAGAAATGTACTGGGACAAACCCCAAGCTACTTAATGATACATATATGGCATATCTGCCTGGAATAATAAAAACATGTACTGGTGCAAACCCCAAGCTTCTTTATGATCCATGTATGGCATGTCTGCCTCTTATAATAAAGAAATATACCGGGGCAAACCCCAAGCTACTTAATGATACATGTATGGCAAATCTGCCTGCAATAATAAAGAAATGCTTTAGCACAAACCCCAAGCTACGTAATGATACATGTATGGAATATCTGCCTCTAATAATAAAGAAATGTACTGGGGCAAACCCCAAGCTACTTAATGATACATGTTTGGCATATCTGCCTCTAATAATAAAGAAATGTACTTGGCAAACCCCAAGCTACTTAATGATACATGTATGGCATATCTGCCTATTATAATAAAGAAATGTACTGGGGCAAACCCCAAGCTACGTAATGATACATGTATGGCATATCTGCCTCTAATACTACTGAAATGTACTGGGGCAAACCCCAAGCTACTTACTGATACATGTATGGCATATCAGCCTCTTATAATAAAAAAATGCACTGGGGCAAACCCCAAGCTTCTTTATGATCTATGTATGGCATATCTGCCTCTTATAATAAAGAAATGTACTGGGGCAAACCCCAAGCTACTGAATGATACATGTATGGCAAAGTAGAAGTAAAACAAAGATCAGGAATTGATACAATTAACTTACTCCATCCATAAAAGAAACCAAAGGGAAAGAAATACAAACATTAAGCGACCAGACCATAATGGAAACCTAAACAAAGGAAGGTCATATGGACAGTTACTTTCCCACAAAATGGCCATATGGCCATCCAAAATTAAAAGACACAAGTGATACACACAGTAAGTAACAAACAACAACATAAATAAATCGTCACAGAAGAGCCGCCTTGGAACGGTCAGTGGAAGATTTCCACTGGGGGGCTTAAATCGATTTTAGGTGGCCACAATCCTCGCCCTTACTTCCGTCGCGATTTAGACAAATAATTTGTTCAGTCCGCATGAAGGCCTCCTAACTCATCAGTACAACATCTCCGTGAACACAGAAATCAAAGAACCACAGAGGTGAGGATTCGACAGCAAGAAACCACTGAAATGCTGGAGCAAAAGAAAACCAACAGTTAGACTCCGATGAGCCCGACCAGAGACAGAGCATCAGGCACCAACCAACATTAACTCTTTAATTTTCAATAAGCCTTTACGTTGGAGCCGTCATAGAATCTGAGGCCTGACCCACCGGCGTGCAATTAAAGAGGGAAGCAAAGTTGCCAACCGTGATTGGGTTAACTACCATGCATGCAGTCTGTCGTATAATATCCATGTTGTACCCAATCTTTTTATATCGAAGAATGATTTTACGAAATTGGGTGCTGAAGTCATTGCGGTTATATATTTTTCTGAATTTATATACTAAGTCACCATAAAATTCGGGTTCCGATAGACCTTGTTGCAGAAGAGATGTAAGTCCAATATTGAATTTTGAAATTAAATCAGAATGGCGTCTATAAAATTTTGAAAAGGCTTTGCGTAGTTTATGGTACCGATAACCCTGATTAAGAAGTTTAGCCGTTAATAATTTATTACGAGTGTTGAAGTCAGTTACATGACTACACACTCTAGCAAATCGAATTAATTGCGAAATATAAACGCCATAGGATGGCGCACGAGGAACATCACCATCCAAAAAAGGAAAATTTACAATCTCAAAATCAAAGTCATCGCGTTTATCATAAATTTTGCACGAAACAAATCCATCTACAATAGATAGATGTAAATCCAAAAACGGGGCCTCGGTATCAGAAGAATTTGCTTTATTTAACTGAAGTTCTAGGGGGTAAATCTGACTGATCAAACCATCAAAATAGGTATTATCAATATTTAATAAATCATCTAAATATCTAGAAGTAGAGCTAAAAGCTTCAATAATTTCAGATTGGTTATCATTGGAAAGCGACAAAATGAAGTCTCTTTCATAACAATACAAGAACAGATCAGCCACAAGAGGTGCGCAATTAGTACCCATCGGAATACCCACAATTTGTCTAAATAACTTAGTACCGAATGTAATATAAATATTGTCAAGTAGAAAGGTGAGGGCATCACACACTTTCTGACATGACCAAAGTGTATAATTCTTATGCTCTTTAGAAGTGAAAAATGCATTTCTGACATTACATGCAAGATAGAGAGAATCTTCTCTGTGAAAAGCCCATTCAATTAAATCATTAAGCTTTTCTTTTATAAGATTATGAGGAAGTGTAGTGTAAAGAGTGGAAAAATCGTAGGTAGACAGACTAGAAGCACGAAACTGTCTAGATTTCAATTTATTTAAAACCTCATTCGAATTTTTATAGACCAAAACAGATTTCTTCCTGATGTTTCAAAGACTTTATCACAATATTTAATTACATGCGTTTTAATAGCAGTAAGACAGGAAGTTAATAATTTAGAAAGTTCAGTGGTAGTGCAAGAACTAGAATTTGCTATAAACCGTGCTTTGTAAGGTTTTTTATGAAGTTTTGGTAACCAGTATAGCGTAGGAAGCTTGTCTTGGCCTTCGTTAACACACACAGCAAACTTGGTGGCTGAAAGACAAACATGTTTATCTACTATAGCTCTCTCTTCAGCCAAAGGCTGAAGTTCATAGGCCTAAGTACCACCAAGCTCCTGCTTAAGCGTGTTAACATAGTGGAGCCGTCACACAACGACGACGTTGTTAGCGGCCTTGTCTGCAGGGGCCAAAACAAACTTCTTATGAAATTCTTGAATACCTAGTTTAAGATGACGTAAAGACGTCTTGGGCTTAGGAGGTAATAAGTTAGTATTTTGAGAATAGAAAGAAATGCGTTTATTCACTAGTCTTAAAATGCTAAGTTTCCCGACCTTTAGGGCTTTATACTCAACATACTCTCGCTTACACCATCGATTACCGAATTCATTCAAGGAAGCAGCGATTTTATCTCTACATTTACTGAAATCAATTTTAGAAGGAAACCGATATCTCGGTCCTTTAGAAATTATATTCCTTATCCTAGAATCAGGAATAATTTTCAAATTGCCAGTAATTACATGACCAGCAGCAGGATAGCAATACTTTGAGTTTTTACAATCACATGAATCAGGAGTATTAGTATCAATATCAAGATCTGAAACAAGTTTATTGAAATTAAAAATGATAGATCTAACAGGTTTGTTATATTTATAGCAAATTATAGGTGTTTCAGTATTTTGAAAATAAGCAGGAATGGAAGAAAGCACCGATCTCTCACGGAAGATACTGGGCAAATCTATAAAATCCATACCCTTATTAATGAAGGATATTTTGAAGAAATGACGTTTATGATTAATTTCAGAATCAATGTAAGGACGGAGAGTATGCTGAGTATAGCCTCTAGTTAAGATAGCCGCATCATATAACTGATGAGAACTATCGTAGAATTTATTCACCTCGGTGTCTAGAAGACGTAAAACAGAAACGGGTAATGAACTTAAAAATGAAAGTATAGAGTGGCGTCCATGATTTAATAATATAATTGACAGTCACTTCAGTCTAGTATTGTTTCGTTTAAACGCACGTGATTTACGTTTAAAGTTACCATTTTTCCTGGTGCCGTGAGATCTAGTTCTGCGTTTTCGACATTCCAGGAGTGAGAAAATATCAAAGTCCGGCATTCTGGAAATATTACCCTCATGATAAATGTTGTCATTAAATCCCAGTGGAAAAGGGGTCTGTAAAAATTTAATCCATTTCAGTTCAGCTTCATGTCTTTTGATTATTTTGAATCTAGATGTAGAATTTGCATCGTAATAAAATTTTTCCACTGGTTGTATAATAATGTTATTTACAGAATGACCTGTACGTCGAAAGTGACGGTACAAGAAAGTGTCAGTTTTCTTAGGCTTACACATTCTACGATAATGCTCGTTCAATCGTTCAAATCTGCCTGCAACATTAAAGAAATGCACTGGGGCAAACCCCAAGCTACGTAATGATACATGTGTGGCATATCTGCCTCTAATAGTAAAGAAATGTACTTGGGCAATCCCCAAGCTTCTTAATGATTCATGTATGGCATATCTGCCTCCCCAGCCAGCAAAGAATGCCGGGCCATCGTCGGGCCGATAGCGGTACGACGTGGCAACGTCGAACCGCTATCGGCCCGACGTTGGCCCGCTGTTGTGTGCTGACAGGGTCTTATAATAAAGAAATGCACTTGGGCAAACCCCAAGCTTCTTTATGATCTATGTATGGCATATCTGCCTCTTATAATAAAGAAATGCACTGGGGCAAACCCCAAGCTTCTTTATGATCTATGTATGGCATATCTGCCTCTTATAATAAAGAAATGCACTGGGGCAAACCCAAAGCTTCTTTATGATCTATGTATGGCATATCTGCCTCTAATAATAAAGAAATGTACTGGGGCAAACCCCAAGCTACTTAATGATACATGTATGGCAAATCTGCCTGCAATAACGAAAAAAAATGCACTGGGGCAAACCCCAAGCTTCTTTATGATCCATGTATGGCTTATCTGCCTCTTATAATATGGAAATGTACTGGGCAAACCCCAAGCTACTTAATGATACATATATGGCATATCTGCCTGGAATAATAAAAACATGTACTGGTGCAAACCCCAAGCTTCTTTATGATCCATGTATGGCATGTCTGCCTCTTATAATAAAGAAATATACTGGGGCAAACCCCAAGCTACTTAATGATACATGTATGGCAAAACTGCCTGCAATAATAAAGAAATGCACTGGGGCAAACCCCAAGCTTCTTTATGATCCATGTATGGCTTATCTGCCTCTTATAATATAGAAATGTACTGGGACAAACCCCAAGCTACTTAATGATACATATATGGCATATCTGCCTGGAATAATAAAAACATGTACTGGTGCAAACCCCAAGCTTCTTTATGATCCATGTATGGCATGTCTGCCTCTTATAATAAAGAAATATACTGGGGCAAACCCCAAGCTACTTAATGATACATGTATGGCAAATCTGCCTGAAATAATAAAGAAATGCTTTGGGACAAACCCCAAGCTACGAAATGATACATGTATGGCATATCTCCATCTAATAATAAAGAAATGTACTGGGGCAAACCCCAAGCTACTTAATGATACATGTTTGGCATATCTGACTCTAATAATAAAGAAATGTACTTGGCAAACCCCAAGCTACTTAATGATACATGTATGGCATATCTGCCTCTTATAATAAAAAAATGTACTGGGGCAAACCACAAGCTACGTAATGATACATGTATGGCATATCTGCCTCTAATAATACTGAAATGTACTGGGGCAAACCCCAAGCTACTTACTGATACATGTATGGCATATCAGCCTCTTATAATAAAGAAATGCACTGGGGTAAACCCCAAGCTTCTTTATGATCTATGTATGGCATATCTGCCTCTTATAATAAAGAAATGTACTGGGGCAAACCCCAAGCTACTTAATGATACATGTATGGCAAATCTGCCTGCAACATTAAAGAAATGCACTGGGGCAAACCCCAAGCTACGTAATGATACATGTGTGGCATATCTGCCTCTAATAGAAAAGAAATGTACTGGGGCAATCCCCAAGCTACTAATGATCCATGTATGGCATATCTGCCTTATAATAAAGAAATGCACTGGGGCAAACCCCAAGCTTCTTTATGATCTATGTATGGCATATCTGCCTCTTATAATAAAGAAATGCACTGGGGCAAACCCCAAGCTTCTTTATGATCTATGTATGGCATATCTGCCTCTTATAATAAAGAAATGCACTGGGGCAAACCCCAAGCTTCTTAATGATACATGTATGGCATATCTGCCTCTTATCATAAAGAAATGTACTGGGGCAAACCCCAAGCTACTTAATGATACATGTATGGCAAATCTGCTTCTTATAATAAAGAAATGCACTGGGGCAAACCCCAAGCTTCTTTATGATCTATGTATGGCATATCTGCCTCTAATAATAAAGAAATGTACTTGGCAAACCCCAAGCTACTTAATGATACATGTATGGCATATCTGCCTCTTATAATAAAGAAATGCACTGGGGCAAACCCCAAGCTCCTTTATGATCTATGTATGGCATATCTGCCTCTTATAATAAAGAAATGTACTGGGGCAAACCCCAAGCTACTTAATGATACATGTATGGCATATCTGCCTCTTATAATAAAGAAATGCACTGGGGCAAACCCCAAGCTTCTTAATGATCTATGTATGGCATATCTGCCTCTAACAATAACGAAATGTACTGGGGAAAAACCCCAAGCTGCATAATGATATATGTTTGGCATATCTGCCCCTTATAATAAAGAAATGTACTTGGCAAATCCCAAGCTACTTAATGATACCTGTATTGCATATCTGCCTCTTATAATAAGAAATGTACTGGGGCAAACCCCAAGCTACTTAATGCTACATGTATGGCATATCTGCCTCTAATAATACTGTAATGTACTGGGGCAAACCCCAAGCTACTTACTGATACAGGTATGGCATATCAGCCTCAAGGGCGAGGATTGTGGCCACGTAAAATCGATTTAAGCCCCCCAGTGGAAATCTTCCACTGACCGTTCCAAGGCGGCTCTTCTGTGGCGATTTATTTATGTTGTTGTTTGTTACTTACTGTGTGTATCACTTGTGTCTTTTAATTTTGGATGGCCATATGGCCATTTTGTGGGAAAGTAACTGTCCATATGGCCTTCCTTTGTTTAGGTTTCCATTATGGTCTGGTCGCTTAATGTTTGTATTTCTTTCCCTTTGGTGTCTTTTATGGATGGAGTAAGTTAATTGTATCAATTCCTGATCTTTGTTTTACTTCTACTTCTTTTAATAAAGAAATGCACTGGGGCAAACCCCAAGCTTCTTTATGATATATGTATGGCATATCTGCCTCTTATAATAAAGAAATGTACTGGGCAAACCCCAAGCTACTTAATGATACTTGTATGGCAAATCTGCCTGCAATAATAAAAAAATGCACTGGGGCAAACCCCAAGCTTCTTACTGATCCATGTATGGCATATCTGCCTCCCCAGCCAGCAAAGAATGCCGGGCCATCGACATGATACATATATGGCATATCTGTCTCTAATAATAAAGATATGTACTGGGGCAAACCCCGAGCTACTTAATGATACATATATGGCATATCTGCCTCTTATAATAAAGAAATGCACTAGGGCAAACCCCAAGCTTCTTTATGATACATGTATTGCATATTTGCCTCTTGTAATAAAGAAATATACTGGGGCAAACCCCAAACTTTTTTATGATCTATGTATGGCACATCTGCCTGCAACATTAAAGAAATGCACTGGGGCAAACCCCAAGCTTCTTTATGATCTATGTATGGCATATCTGCCTCTTATAATAAAGAAATGTACTGGGGCAAACCCCAAGCTACTTAATGATCCATGTATGGCATATCTGCCTCTTATAATAAATAAATGCACTGGGGCAAACCCCAAGCTTCTTTATGATCTATGTATGGCATATCTGCCTCTTATAATAAAGAAATGTACTGGGGCAAACCCCAAGCTTCTTTATGATCTATGTATGGCATATCTGCCTCTTATAGTAAAGATATGTACTGGGTCAAACCCCAAGGTACTTAATGATACATGTTTGGCATATCTGCCTCTAATAATAAAGAAATGCACTGAGGCAAACCCCAAGCTTCTTTATGATCTATGTATGGCATATCTGCCTCTTATAATAAAGATATGTACTGGGGCAAACCCCAAGCTACTTAATGATACATGTATGGCAAATCTGCCTGCAATAATAAAGAAATGCACTGGGCAAACCCCAAGCTTCTTTATGTTCCATGTATGGCTTATCTGCCTCTTATAATATAGAAATGTACTGGGACAAACCCCAAGCTACTTAATGATACATATATGGCATATCTGCCTGGAATAATAAAAACATGTACTGGTGCAAACCCCAAGCTTCTTTATGATCCATGTATGGCATGTCTGCCTCTTATAATACAGAAATATACTGGGGCAAACCCCAAGCTACTTAATGATACATGTATGGCAAATCTGCCTACAATAATAAAGAAATGCTTTGGGACAAACCCCAAGCTACGTAATGATACATGTATGGAATATCTGCCTCTAATAATAAAGAAATGTACTGGGGCAAACCCCAAGCTACTTAATGATACATGTTTGGCATATCTGCCTCTAATAATAAAGAAATGTACTTGGCAAACCCCAAGCTACTTAATGATACATGTATGGCATATCTGCCTCTTATAATAAAGAAATGTACTGGGGCAAACCCCAAACTACGTATTGATACATGTATGGCATATCTGCCTCTAATAATACTGAAATGTACTGGGGCAAACCCCAAGCTACTTACTGATACATGTATGGCATATCAGCCTCTTATAATAAAGAAATGTACTGGGGCAAACCCCAAGCTACTTAATGATACATGTTTGGCATATCTGCCTCTAATAATAAAGAAATGTACTTGGCAAACCCCAAGCTACTTAATGATACATGTATGGCATATCTGCCTCTTATAATAAAGAAATGTACTGGGGCAAACCCCAAACTACGTATTGATACATGTATGGCATATCTGCCTCTAATAATACTGAAATGTACTGGGGCAAACCCCAAGCTACTTACTGATACATGTATGGCATATCAGCCTCTTATAATAAAGAAATGCACTGGGGCAAACACCAAGCTTCTTTGTGATCTATGTATGGCATATCTGCCTCTTATAATAAAGAAATGTACCGGGGCAAACCCCAAGCTACTTAATGATACATGTATGGCAAATCTGCCTGCAACATTAAAGAAATGCACTGGGGCAAACCCCAAGCTACGTAATGATACATGTGTGGCATATCTGCCTCTAATAGTAAAGAAATGTACTGGGGCAATCCCAAAGCTTCTTAATGATCCATGTATGGCATACCTGCCTCCCCAACCAGCAAAGAATGCCGGGCCATCGTCGGGCCGATAGCGGTACGACGTGGCAACGTCGAACCGCTATCGGCCCGACGTTGGTCCGCTGTTGTGTGCTGACAGGGTCTTATAATAAAGAAATGCACTGGGGCAAACCCCAAGCTTCTTTATGATCTATGTATGGCATATCTGCCTCTTATAATAAAGAAATGCACTGGGGCAAACCCCAAGCTTCTTTATGATCTATGTATGGCATATCTGCCTCTTATAATAAAGAAATGCACTGGGGCAAACCCCAAGCTTCTTTATGATCTATGTATGGCATATCTGCCTCTTATAATAAAGAAATGTACTGGGCAAACCCCAAGCTACTTAATGATACATGTATGGCAAATCTGCCTGCAATAATAAAGAAATGCACTGGGGCAAACCCCAAGCTTCTTACTGATCCATGTATGGCATATCTGCCTCCCCAGCCAGCAAAGAATGCCGGGCCATCGGCATGATACATGTATGGCATATCTGTCTCTAATAATAAAGATATGTACTGGGGCAAACCCCGAGCTACTTAATGATACATATATGTCATATCTGCCTCTTATAATAAAGAAATGCACTAGGGCAAACCCCAAGCTTCTTTATGATACATGTATTGCATATTTGCCTCTTGTAATAAAGAAATATACTGGGGCAAACCCCAAGCTACTTAATGATACATATATGACATATCTGCCTGGAATAATAAAAACATGTACTGGTGCAAACCCCAAGATTCCCTATGATCCATGTATGGCATGTCTGCCTCTTATAATAAAGAAATATACTGGGGCAAACCCCAAGCTACTTAATGATACATGTATGGCAAATCTGCCTGCAATAATGAAGAAATGCTTTGGGACAAACCCCAAGCTACGTAATGATACATGTATGGAATATCTGCCTCTAATAATAAAGAAATGTACTGGGGCAAACCCCAAGCTACTTAATGATACATGTTTGGCATATCTGCCTCTAATAATAAAGAAATGTACTTGGCAAACCCCAGGCTACTTAATGATACATGTATGGCATATCTGCCTCTTATAATAAAGAAATGTACAGGGGCAAACCCCAAGCTACGTATTGATACATGTATGGCATATCTGCCTCTAATAATACTGAAATGTACTGGGGGAAACCCCAAGCTACTTACTGATACATGTATGGCATATCAGCCTCTTATAATAAAGAAATGCACTGGGGCAAACCCCAAGCTTCTTTATGATCTATATATGGCATATCTGCCTCTTATAATAAAGAAATGTACTGGGGCAAACCCCAAGCTACTTAATGATACATGTATGGCAAATCTGCCTGCAACATTAAAGAAATGCACTGGGGCAAACCCCAAGCTCTGTAATGATACATGTGTGGCATATCTACCTCTAATAGTAAAGAAATGTACTGGGGCAATCCCCAAGCTTCTTAATGATCCATGTATGGCATATCTGCCTCCCCAGCCAGCAAAGAATGCCGGGCCAGCGTCGGGCCGATAGCGGTACGACGTGGCAACGTGGAACCGCTATCGGCCCGACGTTGGCCCGCTGTTGTGTGCTGACAGGATCTTATAATAAAGAAATGCACTGGGGCAAACCCCAAGCTTCTTTATGATCTATGTATGGCATATCTGCCTCTTATAATAAAGAAATGCACTGGGGCAAACCCCAAGCTTCTTTATGATCTATGTATGGCATATCTACCTCTTATAATAAAGAAATGCACTGGGGCAAACCCCAAGCTTCTTTATGATCTATGTATGGCATATCTGCCTCTAATAATAAAGAAATGTACTGGGGCAAACCCCAAGCTTCTTTATGATCTATGTATGGCATATCTGCCTCTTATAATAAAGAAATGTACTGGGGCAAACCCCAAGCTTCTTTATGATCTATGTATGGCATATCTGCCTCTTATAATATGGAAATGTACTGGGGCAAACCCCAAGCTACTTAATGATACATATATGGCATATCTGCCTGGAATAATAAAAACATGTACTGGTGCAAACCCCAAGCTTCTTTATGATCCATGTATGACATGTCTGCCTCTTATAATAAAGAAATATACTGGGGCAAACCCCAAGCTACTTAATGATATATGTATGGCAAATATGCCTGCAATAATAAAGAAATGTTTTGGGACAAACCCCAAGCTACGTAATGATACATGTATTTTATATCTGCCTCTAATAATACTTAAATGTACTTGGGCAAACCCCAAGCCAGTTACTGATACATGTATGGCATATCAGCCTCTTATAATAAGGAAATGCACTGGGGAAACCCCAAGCTTCTTTATGATCTATGTATGGCATATCTGTCTCTTATAATAAAGAAATGTACTGGGGCAAACCCCAGTCTACTTAATGATACATGTATGGCAAATCTGCCTGCAATAATAAAGAAATGCACTAGAGCAAACCCCAAACTTCTTTATGATACATGTATGCCATATTTGCCTCTTGTAATAAAGAGATGTACTGGAGAAAACCCCAAGCTACTTAATGATACATGTATGGCAAATCTGCCTGCAACATTAAAAAAATGCACTGGGGCAAACCCCAAGCTACGTAATGATAAATGTGTGGCATACTTGCCTTTAATAGTAAAGAAATGTACTGGGGCAATCCCCAAGCTTCTTTATGATCCATGTATTTCATATCTGCCTCTTATAATAAAGAAATGCACTGGGGCAAATCCCAAGCTTCTTTATGATCTATGTATGGCATATCTGCCTCTTATAATAAAGAAGTGTACTGGGGCAAACCCCAAGCTACTTAATGATACACGTATGGCAAATCTGTCTGCAATAATAAAGAAATGCACTGGGGCAAACCCCAAGCTTCGTAATGATACATGTATGGCATATCTGTCTCTAATAATAAAGATATGTACTGGGACAAACCCCAAGCTACTTAATGATACATATATGGCATATCTGCCTCTTATAATAAAGAAATGCACTAGGGCAAACCCCAAGCTTCTTTATGATCCATGTATGGCATATCTGCCTCTTATAATAAAGATATGCACTGGGGCAAACCCCAAGCTTCTTTATGATCCATGTATGGCTTATCTGCCTCTTATAATATAGAAACGTACTGGGGCAAACCCCAAGCTACTTAATGATACATTTATGGCATATCTGCCTGCAATAATAAAAACATTTACTGGTGCAAACCACAAACTTCTTTATGATCCATGTATGTCATATCTGCCTCTTATAATAAAGAAATGAACTGGGGCAAACCCCAAGCTTCTTTATGATCCATGTATGGCATGTCTGCCTCTTATAATAAAGAAATATACTGGGGCAAACCCCAAGCTACTTAATGATATATGTATGGCAAATATGCCTGCAATAATAAAGAAATGTTTTGGGACAAACCCCAAGCTACGTAATGATACATGTATGGCATATCTGCCTCTAATAATAAAGAAATGTACTGGGGCAAACCCCAAGCTACTTAATGATACATGTTTGGCATATCTGCCTCTAATAATAAAGAAATGTACTTGGCAAACCCCAAGCTACTTAATGATACATGTATGGCATATCTGCCTCTTATAATAAAGAAATGTACTGGGGCAAACCCCAAGCTACGTAATGATACATGTATGGCATATCTGCCTCTAATAATAATGAAATGTACTGGGGCAAACCCCAAGCTACTTACTGATGCATGTATGGCATATCTGCTTCTTATAATAAAAACATGTACTGGTGCAAACCCCAAGCTACTTAATGATACATGTATGGCATATCAGCCTCTTACAATAAAGAAACGTACTGGGGCAAACCCCAATCTATTTTATGATCCATGTATGGCTTATCTGCCTCTTATAATAAAGAAATCTACTTGGGCAAACCCCAAGATACTTAATGTTACATGTATGGCATATCTACCTCTTATAATAAAGAAACTATCTGGGGCAAACCCCAAGCTTCTTTATGATCCATGTATGGCATATCTGCCTCTTATAATAAAGTAATGTACTGGGGCAAACCCCGAGCTACTTACTGATGCATGTGTGGCAAATCTGCTTGCAATAATAAAGAAATGCACCGGGGCAACCCCCAAGCTACTTAATGATACATGTATGGCATATCTGCCTCTAATAATAAAGAAATGCACTGGGGCAAACCCCAAGCTACTTAATGATACGTGTATGGCATATCTGCCTCCAATAATAAAGAAATGCACTGGGGCAAACCCCAAGCTACTTAGTGATACAAGTATGGTATATCTGCCTGCAATAATAAAGAAATGTACTGGGGCAAACTCCAAGCTACGTAATGATACATGTATGGCATATCTGCCTCCAATAATAAAGAAATGCACTGGGGCAAACCCCAAGCTACTTAATGATACATGTATGGCATATCTGCCTCTAATAATAAAGAAATGCACTGGGGCAAACCCCAAGCTACTTAATGATACGTGTATGGCATATCTGCCTCCAATAATAAAGAAATGCACTGGGGCAAACCCCAAGCTACATAGTGATACAAGTATGGTATATCTGCCTGCAATAATAAAGAAATGTACTGGGGCAAACTCCAAGCTACGTAATGATACATGTATGGCATATCTGCCTCCAATAATAAAGAAATGCACTGGGGCAAACCCCAAGCTACTTAAAGATCAATGTATGGCATATCTGCCTCTTATAATAAAGAAATGCACTGGGGCCAACCCCAAGCTACTTAAAGATCAATGTATGGCATGTATGCCCCTAATAATAAAGAAATGCACTGGGTAAACCCCAAACTTCTCTTCTTGCAACATTCTACGTAACATTTAAATTACAGTACTATAATGAAGCAACCCCAAGCTACTTAAAGATCTAAGTATGGCATATCATCCTCAAATGATTAAGAAATGCACTGGGGCAAACCCCAAGCTTCTCGTGGTGCAACATTCTACTTAACATTTAAATAATAGTACTATATTGCTGTAGACACAAACTCTATACCAAAGTCCTTGACTCTTGACCCTAGAATCAGTGCTCTGGCGAGACTGCGCATATGCGCAGGTGGTCTTTAGCCCGTGTTGGTGCTCTGGCAAGACTGAGCATATTCGCAGGCGGTCTTTAGCCTATGTTGGTGCTCTGGCGAGACTGGCCATATTCGCAGGTGGTCTTTAGAACATGTTGGCGCTCTATAGATATGAAGGCCTCTACTGCAGGCTTAGCCTATTCTGTAAGCAGGCGAGACTCGGGTGAGGCTGTGCTTCTGCACAGGCTAGCTTGAGCCGAAGTTGGTACCCAGGCGATAAGGAACCTTTTTTTTTGTGGGCTGGCTAAACGGTGCTCAATCAAGCTATTAAAGCAAATGCGTGGCGCCCATTACGCATTTTACGCATGTGAAATACATGCAACAAGGAGAAATCATCAAAATAAAAGCATTTCCCATTTCATATCTATAGGGTGGGGGCAACACTTAAAGGAAAAAAAAAATGCTCCCAAGGGTAGCATTTTTTTTCCCAAGGGTAGCATTTTTTTTTTTTCCTTTAAAAGCACCCCCATTTTTTCAATGACATGTTCCTCTTTATCCGTAGTAGGTTTGTTCTGGCTACGCCGCTGTAAAACGGGCTAAATGGCGCTCACTGAAGTTAATAAAGCCTGATTATTGTATACGCAGGCGCTAAGGAACATTTTCTTGTTAACTGGCTAAATAGGCGTACACGGTTAATAAACCTGGTAATTGTATACCTCGACACCGGTAGCAAGTGGATGGAAACAAGAAAATAAGTGGATGGAAAAAAGGGTTTGCCTGACAGGCCTGTCATTTGAGATTTGGGAAGATGCAGCACATTTTATCAAGGATTTTACTGTCTGTGTGTAGCGGTTGATGATGATTTTTGATTCAGGATGATTTTTGTTTCTCTGACAGTTGTTTTGCATTTCATACCAACCCCGGGTAAGACTAGACTTAGATTGTAAATCGTTAATTGATCAGTAATTGGATGAGTCTGTGGGTGGGGTGACTCATGTTGGATATTTAGTAGTTGTAGAAATGTTGATTGTTTGTTTGTTTGATTGTGATTTAACGTCCGCGTCAACATTGTTTAGGTCATTTTGAAGACGTTGCTTCCAGTTTTGTGGGAGATTTACCCGACATTGAGAAATGACATGTCAAGCCCTGCTGGCCAATGAAACGAATAGGGTTTATATTGATGGATGGTCAGACTCGCAGCATATTTCCTGGACAGGCTTAGAACCTCTAAGCGGTTTACCATTACTAATGTGTGTTCGGTTTCAGCTCTGCAAGGAAGCGTCATGCAGCCCAATCTATTTCTTGTTGTCCCATGTCTTATTCACCTTATTTGCATTATCTGCTAGTTCCTAGTCTAAAGGTTATCAGTGTTGGAAAAACGAGTGTGGGACAATATCCCCGCCAGACAAAATCCCCTCTGCTCATTTTTGCATAGGTGGACGAAATCCCCTTCAAGTTTTTTACAAGGTGGACATAATCCCCTTTGAAACTTTTTACAGGGTGGACATAATCCCCCTCATGATTTTTACAAGGTGGACAAAATTCCCTCCAAAAGATGGACAAAATCCCCTTCGGACAAAATGCCCCTACTGCCATAGGAATGGTACTCGAATGGTAGATGAGACTGTGTCCATCGGTCATACTATGTTCCATGAAGATAAGAATAAATTTAAAATGTTCATTTTTGAATATAATCTATACATTTTTTCTTTGAATTGCGTTTTATCCAAAACCATTTTAAAACAGACCACTGCCAATTATCTTCTACAGGAATGATATGATGCTGAGAATTACAACAACAACTATTTTCTATGATTTATTAAGTAAAACTGGGGTTTCATGGGTAAATCTATTTTTCTTATTTCTGCTCTAAAATATAGATGGTGGGTACTCGTTAGAACTGTGTTTCTAGCATGTACCCACAATCTGTATTTTGAGCAAAAATAAGAAAAAGTAACACAATTTTTCATCTTAATATTTTTGATTATCGGCAGTAAAATTTACTATGTATTTGTATAGGCCTTTACCTCAGTTGGGTGGTGCGCTAAATTTAGAATTTAGCAAAACCAAAAAAAAAAAAAAATAGTATGTACTGGTTATGATGGTCACTCATCAGTGTCAATGGACTGTGCTTACGGTTTCTGGTCAACTCGTACCTTAGACTTAGTGAACTCGTATAGCTAGTGCAATTTGACACAAGACTGACAACCTCTGTTACCATAATTTCACGCCTGACTGAATGCATAATATTTATCTTCACCGTTTTTAAAATTATGATCATCAACAAATTTTTTATTAACATGCAGGTACAGGGGCAACGTCCACATAAGTGGGCCCCCTTCCAGGTAGCTGGCTTGCTGCACGCATGGCAGGTCTTACACCAGATGTCCAGGTCTGTCTTAAAGACTACTTTTGAACACTCCCAAAGGTGGTCTTAATATAGGAATTTTACTGTATTTGGACATATTCATTATGTTTGATGGACGAAACTTCAAGTGCCTGTGGTTAGTGTGTCTACTAAGTGAGGGTCATGTATATAATTGTCTGAATGTGTTTATTTATTTGTTGAGCTGTACATGTTGAAGCTAACAGATTTACATGATAAAGATGGGCTATTTACATTTTGTGTGGTACAGTTAATGGAGTCAACAGTCATTTTGACATGCAGTCAAATAGAATATAGATGTACTCTATGCTTCCATATTTGTAAACTGTCAATTTAGGTGTTAAACGTGTCAATCAAAAGACAGCCTAATGTCTGCATGCTTTTGATTTATTTCTGTCATCAATTTAACCCTAATGATATGGGTTAATTTTGAAGTTCAAAGCTATCACAAAGAGGTGAAAGAATCTGCCTCAGAGATACTTGGGGTCAGTAGAGCTTTAGTAGAGCAGATATGGTCCAAAACTTATGTCTTGGATTTTTTTTGTGGCATTATATCATACTTGAACAACACCTTATGTCATACAAACAGTTTTATCACTTCTAGAAACCATTTGAAAAAAAAAAGATTTTTACGGAAGGTAACTGGCCCCCGCCCATCAGGGCTTGAAGAAATATATGGGCTGCATGATGCTTCCACGCAGAGCTGAAACTGACCCGCATACGAGTACTGGTAAACCGCTTGGAGGATCTGAGCCTGCCCAGGCAAAGCGGTGTAAGTCAGACGTCCATGCTTATAAACCCTATTGGTTTCATTGGGCAGCAGGGCTTGAGATGTCATTTCATCTCAATGTCGGGTAAAAGTCCCACAAAATTGGAAGCAACGTCTCCAAAATGATCCTTATTGTGTTGATGGGGACGTTAAACCTCAAATCAAACAAAAACAAACGGAAGGTAACTGCTGGCCCAACAGGTGGTCTCTTACTAGATCTAGAGGACACTGGGTGCAGAAAGAAGAACTGAAACCTTTTAACCCATAAAATGCCAATCACAACAATTGTCATCTGCTTTGCCGTCTGCTGGTTACCTTAAATGGAATTTTTTTGCAAACAGTGTGGACCCAGATCAGAGTGCTCCTGTAGGAGCAGTCTGATCTGGGCCCACACTGTTTGCCTGTATGCAAAAATATTTTTAAAAAGTTTGCAAAAAGTTCAGCAGATGGCATAAGCAGACAACATTTTCAGATGTAGTTTTTCTTGGTGTCTTAACCCTTGTTCTGCTGAGCCCGGATATGCCTTTGCTTTGAAACAATGTAGATCCAGATCAGATGGCTTCTGAAGAAGCCATCTGATCAGGATCTACATTGTTTATCATTCAGATGGTGAATTTGTTGTAATAATTTGCTACAGGTAATCTGATTGGTTGATAATTGGTAGTGGGTGTGGCATATATGTATATTCAGCAGGACAAGGGTTAAGGGTTAACATCATCTTCAAATTAAGTAGAAGATAGAGTTGAATTTGACAGATTAATTAAGAAATAGATCAGCTCTATTTTGCTGTGTCCTCCGAATTCTCCCAACTTTTCATCATTGTCAGAAGAAATCACACAAACAATATTGACTCTAATACATGCATTCTAAAGGTATATTTTTACATGTTTTATGTTTAACCTTCTACTGCCAAAGAATTCACATATGACATCAAAAACGACATGCTCTTCCACCCAGTGATTTTTTTTTTTGCAAACTAGGTCAAAGAATTTTCCTTTTTGGGTTGATTGATTTTCAATCAACCCAAAGTTACTAAGGACAGAATCTAAATATGTGACTATCACTGATTTGGGGAAACCAAGGTTATGATTATTAATAGCAGGGCTTCCATTAACTCCCAAATTTAGGAAGTCCCACCCTTGAAATCTGGAAGTCAGGAAGTCCCAATTTTGACAAAATTGTTTTGATGAAGAAATATATATTATTTAATCTATGACTCTCTTGTTTGCTTTTTTATTCACCTGTATTTATACTTTTAAATGTCTAGTAGGGTGTGGATAGGTAAACTGACCAGCTCAAAAATGACTTAGTGTTGATGGGGCCGTAAAACTCGAAAACAAACAAGCAAAGTTATGTTTTCAGCCAGTAAGAGCAAGTTAATACAACACATAACTGTGACATATGTGCAGTCAGTAAACTACAGAAGAGTGCATTCAAAAAAGAAAAATATTTTTGCTTGGCCTGTACATGTATAAATTTTATAACTATCCAAGTAAAACTTCCTCCCCCCCCCCCCAAATGAATAAAATAAATAAAAAGTAAAGAAAACATCGCATTACCCATCCCCATATATCCATAGTGGCCCATTATTGGGTCAGTGGCAAACATTGTAGACCCAGATCAGACGCCACAGAACACAGTGTCTGATTTGTCCATTATGTTTGCTAAATTTGTAGAACTTAACACAAATAAAACAAACCTGATGGATTAAAAACATACATTTCGAGTCTTCATTATACTCTAACCACTCAAACTGCTTCAGGCAAACAGGCTGAAACTCGCAACTTTGGTCCATTGGAGCAGACTTAGACGAGCCAGCGTTTTTTTTCTTTTTTGGGCTGCAGTTCCTCGCTAACAGACAGATCAGACTGCAGCTCTGACCCTGACGAACCGGCCTGGTCACATTCGTAAGCTTTACATATTTTCGAGACGCCAAATCGCAGCAACATTTTTTAAATTATTTTCGTCATTTCACCTCATAAACACTCCACTAATGAACACCTGCCTTTTTTACTCAAGAAAAAAATGCGTATCTATCTCTTTGCATCGCTAATGATAATTGTCTTTAACTGTCTCACTTTTAAGACACCAAAATTACGACCTTTAATTTAATAGTAACAAGTTTACAATATAAAAAATACACTTATCGTCAATGAGATAATTAGTTTATTCGCAACTGCTAATCCGTTTAATTATATGCAAACACCGAGCAATCACCTTGGCACGTTTTTCACACACAGATGACGATCAAATGCCATGTGCCGCCGCACGTGATTCTGGCTGTCAATATAATACCGTGCAAGCCAAAAATGGGACGTCCTTAGTACTCATAAACACAGAAAGGGGTTTCAGATAAGAAGGTGGAGTAAACTTTTTACAAACCGCTAAAAGTGGGCGAGTTTATATGCGCAGGTCGGAACGTCTCGGTAATGAATTTTGGCCGTACAGAGAAATTTTCGGAAGTCCACGGGACGCCTTTGACGAAAGCGATTTCAGGATGTAATATACGCTGTACGTCCACCTAACGGAAGCCCTGTAATAGAAAACAGTTGCGCTATTTTTATCGATGAAATGTGGTCAGGAGGTTGCACATTTGCTGGATGGGTATAGCACTATTTACCGTGATCAGACGCCAGGAAATGCAGCATAGGCTCAGCCTGCTGCTCAAGGTCTACACTATTTGCTTAAAATACTGGTATTTGAGGTTCAGGTCAGTGCTGTCAGTTTATTCTTGATTTATAATTTCTTTTCTATAACCGAAAGGTTGAACAGTTTAGCTGATTGTTTTGATTTCAGTATAGATAATTCATGGCCCCCGCCCATCGGGGCTTGTAGAAATAGATGGGCTGCATGATGCTTCCACGCAGAGCTGGTAAACCGCTTAAAGGTGCGAGATGTCATTTCATCTCAATGTCCCACAAAATTGGAAGCAACGTCTCCAAAATGACCTATACAGTGTTGATGGGGAGGTTAAACCTCAAATCAAACAAACAAACAAACAAAATAGTCCATTCAGTATTTGAAATAGATGACGGTTTGAAATAGATTGACAGTATTCCTACACATAATGTACAATCTACGGTTTCAAATTATCTCTTATGATTCCATCACTGCATGAAGTTGGGCATGTCCATTCTGCGAAATGGGGGCATCTAGCTGAAGGGTAAGCAATATATATCCTTATAAGATGGCTCAGAGCCATCACATCAGGATCTACACTGTTTGCATAGGTGGGTGGACGATTTGGCCAGTGCAGGATTTGGCCCGGATAATTTGGGAGAATGCACTCCAGAAACTCAAGGGTGAGAGGGTTTGAGGGTAAATAAAGCACTGACAGCACTGATTGGCCATTTGTCTCTGACTGCAGGCTGGAAAAGTGGTCATGAACAAGGACTTGGACTTAGCTCTTGTAACTAATGTAGTGTAGACCCTCATCAGATGCTGCATTTTGTGGGGTGTGATCTGGTTCAACACTGTTTGCCAAACCCAACACATGATTCCAGTCCAGCTTTTACAGCTAACTCTCTTACATGTATGCAACTCATTAGTTGCTTAAAAAACGGAATTTTAGGGTTAAAAGAAACAGTTTTATAAATCACAGTCGAGGACTATTTCTCTGATAGTCTGCCCAACGGTTCTCTTAGAAGCGTCTGTGGTGTAGTGGCCATGCTACTCGCCTTGTAAACCAGGGATCCCAGGATCGATCCCGGGCTTCTCCAGACTTTTGGATGAGTCTTTAAACCGAGGTCCCGTCTCCATATGACCTTAGCTGTTGGTGGGACGTAAAACTCAAACACTCACTCACCGGCTCTCTCATTGCGGATATGGGTGTGGTGTGCATTTTTTATTCAAATTCAGTGGAAGGGATTGTTGAATATGACATTTAAAATAAACACTTTAAAAACCTTGTCAGCTACTGTAGCGGACAACCTTTTTATAGTGTTTATTTTTTCTTTCCATAGAAAATATGGCTTGATATTACAAGTGCATTGTCTGCTTGGCACAAAGAAAACACAAACTGTTTTGAATAAATACAGTTCCATCAGTTTTAGCCCATTGAATGACTCTTTGTACTTACACCTTTGACAGTTGCAACTAACATAGACTGAGTACTGTCTCTCTGATGTCTTTAATGTTTTCACACCCTTTTGTGGCTGGTACCTTTCACAAAAACAATCCTCAAATAGCTTTGCTTTTGCAGGTAGAAGCACATTGTTGAGAGGTGTGATAGTTTTATTCTGCAGTTGAATTAACATGCTTTATTAGGTCCTTTCATTAGATATGATATGTGGGATTTCAGTGGGAATGTAGATTAATAAGCTAAGAAGATAAAGTGGGATTTATCAATAAATATCACATCAAAGATAGATACAGTATGATTTTCACTTTGAACTTCACTTAATCCTGTTTTAATTGCTTTGAATCTTCTTAAGAAATTAGGTTAATGCAGGCAAATTGTTTTATGTGACAAAACTTGAAATACATGTACTATATAGTAAATATAGTTTGTCATGTATATCACACATTCATGGATGATATGTGAAATACAGTGAGTGAGTTTTAGTTTTACGTCCCACCAACAGCTAAGGTCATACGGAGACGGGACCTCGGTTTAAAGACTCATCCGAAAGTCTGGAGAAGCCCGGGATCGATCCTGCGATCCCTGGTTTACAAGGCGAGTAGCGTACCCACTGCACCACGGAGGCTTCTAATGAAATACAGTGAAATTCCGCTATTAAGACCACCTAAAATTAAGACTAACTCTGTTTTTATAAAAACTTATTCAGTAGGTTGCAGTTATTTTTCCTTTGTGTTTTCTGCATACAGTGTCCTCTGCTCAGAGACCACCTTTGGGACTGTTCAAAAGTGGTCTTAAAGACCACTTTTGAACAGTTCCAAAGATGGTCTTAACATAGGCGTTTTACTGTACTATCATAAATTATTACTGCAACTTGCTTGACTGTAAGGAGCAGCCTATTTATTATCCCCATACTTTTAGAAGAAAAAGTGGGAATCATGTACAACATGTATAATCCCACATCTGTTGTTTGTCCATCCATCGGGTCCATCCAATCCATCCAATCCATCTGTACATCCATCCATATGTAATGTACGTCCCACCAAAGGTCCTAGACCACTTAAGCTAGAATCTCTAAACTTTCACAGGCAATAGCCCTATGGTCGTGGACTGCAGGAACATAATCAGAATTTTGATGTGGCCCCTTGCCCAGGAAGGAGGTACTGGTCCGAACATTGCCTGAGGGGTCAAAATTCATTTTGTTCAAACATAGTCATGTGGCATATCAGATCGAAGGTAAGGAAGGGTAGAATACAATGGTGCCAAAATTGTGTCCCGGGAGCATGTCTGGGGGTCACCAGAGGTCAATAAGTAGTATTTTGGGTCCTTCCTTTTTTAATTGTTACACAACTCCTAGGCTTTCTGAGCTAGAACCTTGAAACTGTCACAGTTAATTAGACCTATGGATGAGAACTGGAGGAGCATAATTAGAATTTTGATGAGACCCCCCACCCCCTTGGGGCAAGGCCATATGGGGTGGGGCCCAGGTGTCAAAAATATAGTTTGTACATAGTAATGTTCCATATCAAATCGAAGGTAATGAAGAGGGGAATACAGTGGTGCAGGGGGCATGACTGGGGGTCACCAGAGGTTGAAAAGTAAGATTTTAGGTCCTTTTATCGATTGTCACACAACTCCTCCTAGGCATTTTGAGCTAGAATCTTGAAACTGCCATGGGTAATAGCCCTATGGATGAGGACTGCAGGAAGGAATTTTGAATTTTCATATGACAACCCATCCCCCCCGGGTGGCCTGAACCCACCAGAGAGGTTAAAAATCTATTTTGTACAAACACAGTAATGTTGCATATCAAATTAAAGGTAATACAGAGTAGTAGAATACAGTGGTGCAAATATTTTTGCCCGTGGGACAAGACTGGGGGTCACCACTCACCAGAGGTGAAAATGAAGCATTTTGGGTCCTTTTATTGTGACATGAATTTCACAGTGCAGCGTGGGGATATGGGATGGCCTGCCATGGACTTGCTCTGATTAACAATTGCAGATAAACCATAATCTTTGCAAACAGTGTTGACATGGATCATGCAGATGCTCCTGAGAAGCTATCTGATCATCTACAATGTCATTCAGTTTTTTAATTTAAAGGTGCATTATTGAGCTACCGGGTCTCAAAATTTTTTTTCTGGTATTTATCTTCAATGCATACTCCTTTGTCATGTGAACACTCTGGAGCCAAATACAGCTTCAGAACTTTGTGAAAATGGTTGTTTTCATTCGTGTTTACCCTTCACTCTGAACATGTGTTCGGAATTTCTGTTCTAAAAATAAATCTGTCACTTTACACATACATGGCGACAGTATCGTCTCTGAGTGTTGTTTCTTATGGCATGGTATTCAGCGTCATATTTTTTTCCGATTCAGGCATGACCTAAGCAAACAAGGCCAAAAATGAACGTCGCATAACGTCATAATATTATATGGGGATTCTATTTTTGTCACGAACTAAAAATAGATCTAACTAGTGTTCGAAACCTAGTTAGGGAATCCCTTCTCAAACTCGTTTACCTGTCATCATAATTGTTTGCATTTCTGCATAAAATGCATTCATTTGTATTATTTTAAAGAAAAATACCGGCTATATGTATTTTATTTTTGGAACAATTTTTTCCAGATAGCTCAATAATGCACCTTTAAATGTCAGTACATTATTTGATTGGTTCATAGTCAGAAATGGTTGTGGCAAAATTGATTTTTTCAGCAGGATAAGGTTTAAGAAAAATATTGCTGTATAATCTATAGTAATAGCTGAAGTGTCTATTTATCACATTTTGTATCAGAAACCCCAAAACGGGTAATTGGCAACAGTGTAAGCCCAGATCAGATGCCACTTCTGCAGCGTCTGATCTGGGCTTACACTGTTTGCAAAAATTTCAGCCATTGTTTTTTCAAATACATTTTGAAGACAGCATGTCCTGACACCCCTGAATCTTGAAATGGACTCCTGGCCCCCGCCCATCGGGGCTTGAAGAAATAGATTGGCTGCATGATGCTGCCACACAGAGCTGAAACCTACCGCATACGAGTACTGGATCTAAGCCTGCCCAGGCAAAGCGGTGCAAGTTGGACCGTCCGTGCTTATAAACCCTATTGGTTTCATTGGGCGACAGGGCTTGAGATGTCATTTCATCTCATTGTCGGGTAAAAGTCCCACAAAATTGGAAGCAATGTCCAAAATGACCTATATATGTTGAAAGGGACGTTAAACCGCAAATCAACAACAAATCGACAACATTGAAGTTGTATATATAAGGAGGAAGATTCCATTTGGTACAATCGGCTCCCGCCCATCGGGGCTTGAAGAAATATATGGGCTGCATGATGCTTCAAGGCAGAGCTGAAACCGACCCGCACACGAGTACTGGTAAACCGCTTAGAGGATCTAAGCCTGCCCAGGAAAAGCTGTGCGAGTCGGCCCGCCCATGCTTATAAACCCTATTTGTTTCATTGGGCGGCAGGGCTTGAGATGTCATTTCATCTCCAAAAAGACCTTTACGGTGTTGACAGTGTCATTAAACCTCAAATCAAACAAACAAAATCCATTTGGTACAAAATGGATTAAAAGAGTCTCGAGGAAATTTCTTTCAGAAATCGGAGACACATTGCTAAAGCTTATTTTCTTAAATCCAGACACAACACCTATGAGCAAAATCTTAAGTTACAATACCGGTGGTGACAAAAACTTCTTATCTCTTAAATTTCAGATTGGTAATAATTACCAATCTTGAGCTCGATTAAGCTAGACATGTACCCTGTTGCCTGCCCAGGGGCTGTTTTGACAGTAGCGGTTAATAGAATTAATTGAAAGGCCACTTAAAGAAGGCTTTCCTTTAATCACAAGGCTTAGGAGGATTGCAATACTGTTAAGCCAATTGAAATCTTGCTATAACTCCTTAAGTAAAGTTTTATCATTTTGCCTTTAAGGATACAAATTTTCCTCGTCACATGATTTTGGAGTCATTCTGTTCCTGACAGTGCTCGTGCTTGTTTCTCATCAGTGAGTTTGGATTGAAATCTTGTCATCATGTTAACCCATAAAGTGCCAATCACGACAATTGTAGTCTGCTTTGCCGTCTGTCGGTTACCTTAAAAATCATTTTTTGCAAACAGTGTGGACCCAGATCAGACGGAGCAGTCTGATCTGGGCCCACACTGTTTGCCTGTATGAGAAAATATTTTTAAACCGTTTGCAAAAAAAAAAAAAAAATCAGCAGACAACATAAACAGACGACATTTTCAGATGTATTTTGTTTGGCATCTTAAGGGTTAACAAGTGCATGTAATGAATACCCCTCTAAACCCAACCTTATGTTGAGAAAACTGGGGTTTACAGGGGTATTCATTCATTGGTTTTTCTTATTTCTGCTCCATGACATAGGTTGTGGATACTCAATGAGGCTGTTCTAACGAGCACTCACAACCTATGTTTGGCGTAAAGTTAAGATAAAATATCACAAATTTTCATCAGAAAAAGAAACTACCGGTACATGTGTTTTGGAGATATGAAAGAAAGCGATATGTCACATGGGTGTGTTATTGTAATGTCAGGCTATTGGTAAATAAGCAGATCTCTTGTGCATAAATTATAAAGTTCTATTAAAAATACTATATAGGGCTTGACATTTTAGTCAGATATTGCATTAGGAGTAATAAAAGGAAAATGTAAATGGTGCATCCTTGAGTACGTCTGAAAATGTCATCTGCTTATAAATGTCGTCTGCTGAATCTTCTTGTAAACGTTTTAAAAAAAAATTTGCATACAGGCAAACAGTGAGGACCCAGATCAGACTGCTCCTAGAGGAGCAGTCTGATCTGAGTCCACAATCTTACAAAGTAACCAGCATTCGACAAAACAGACGACAATTGTCGTGATATGTATTATATGGGTTAAAGCCTGTGTCTCCATGTTGAGACGAATCTGACAAGCACCTGCGGCATAATGTTTCCAACAAGAAGTACTGATTAATTCACATCACTTTATTTGGAGCCATCAAATTGTCTTCTGTAATTTTATCTAAATTGTCTCCTGTAAAACAGGATGTAACATTTTACTGAAAATGGAACAATTAGCAATTTTTTCAAAACAGGGCATAGAATTTTATTCAGTGTTGCCCTGTGTAAAACAAGGCTTGAACCCCATTGCATGTTGGAAACCCCTCAAGGGGTACCTTGGCCAATAGTGCAGGCCCAGATCAGATCAGGGCCTCTACTATTTGCTAACAGAATTTTCCGTCAAAAATTGATAAAAACGAAAAAATAGGCCTGCCACCTCTTATATGACAAATGGACTTGTCCAACATAAAGCAAATTGGAAGAGTCCGCGAGTAAACATTATTGTCCCCTTTAACTCGTATCCTGCTGAATACATTAATTTAGACACACCCATTTATGACTATTAGTCAGTCAAAATACTTGATTCATACCAATTGACAAACTGAATGACAGACAGTGTAGATCCTAATCAGATGGATTCTTCAGAAGCCATCTGAACCGGATCTACACTGTTTGCAAAGATAAGGTTAGTGTGGTTCAGTAGGACAAACTCCTGCTTTTAAGAAAAAAGTAAAAATGTCCCAATGTTTAAGAAAGCATCTGCAAAGGTTCAAATACAGCAAGGTAAAGGTCGAATTTGTTACTTATCAGTTAGATGCTAGGTTATGCAGTTGAGTAATGATATTGTAAACATATGTTTCTCTGAAAATGCAGAATATAGGAAACACATTATTTAAAAGTTGGAAATAGTGATGGAAGGGATTGATAAAGGAAGGTGGATTAACTTCTGGAAAGTTTTCGGAAGTCTGTACTGAAAGTATGTAGACGTTTAATTGATATGTTTAGCCCTTTCGGTACTGGAAACCCCTAAAGGGGTACCCTGGCAAACAGTGCAAGCCCAAATCAGATGCCGCAGAACGCGGCGTCTGATCAGGGCCTACACTGTTTGCACAGTAGATTTTGGAGAAAACACAACCTGTCACCCCAAAATTTTGAAATGAACTCCTGGTATATTTAAGGTGGAAGATTTCATTTGGTACAAAAGTGAGACTTGAAACACTGATGACTCATTTACCGTGGCCGATTCGAACTTGTTCGTGATTCTGTAGGGAATTATTCACGTCGATCCCGATAACAGAAAAGTTAGGTATATTTTACTACTGTAAACAAGGTATTTCATCATAAAACGTTACATGTATGTTGTGTGTCCTCATTAAAATCTAATGAGTTCACACAGCATACCTTATAGAAGCATAATGTGTTTTGACAGAGGTCTATAACTCAGTGGCTTGAACTAACACTGTTACATAATCCCATGGCTGTTTGATCGAGCCAGCAAAGTGTCACTGCATTTACAAATCCAAGCATTCACAGCCCTACTGTGTTGACGGGGACATCAAACCACAACACAAATTAATAGATTGAAGCAAGCTCCATTAAACTTAGATTCAGTATGAATATCTGGTCATAACGCTTGAGATACAGGGTATTTGACAATGATTAGTGATCTTTAATTTTCTTTAACCTGTGGTATACCAGATGAGGCTTCAATTGCTATATGTTGGATAGGTCCATTTGTCATTTAAGGGAGTGTCAGGCCTATTTTTTCATTCTTATTCTGTTTTTGACGGAAAATTCTTTTAGCAAATAGTGCAGGCCTTGATCAGGCGCCGCATTCTGCGGCGTCTGATCTGGGCCTGCGCTGTTTGCCAAGGTACCCCTTTAAGGGTTTCCCCGCACGCAATGAGTTAAAAACATATGAGAGTACCTATGAGAAAAGGATGCATAGAATTCTCTGATTTTGTGCTAAGGGCTCATGTATAGCTTTTTCGGCTGAAGCTGCCTCAATGTCTCCTCAACATGTCCGCAAGCAGCAAATGCTCTGTCGAGACTGTTCATGTGCTGTCCTTTTGGCTTACAGCTGTTGATGTTTCCATTAGGGTCTGTTGTTTCATGTTTGTGTTTCTTTCCCTTTTGGTGTCTCTGATGGGAGCTGTGGGTTAATTGTATCGATTCCTGATCATTGCCCCCACTTCTATTTTTTGTCTTAGCCTTTAACGATCGCCTGTATGGTAAGTCCTTTTCTCTTCATCTCATGAGAATTGTTACTGGTGGCACATTTAATAACATTCATATACACCAGGACATCTCATGAGCTGGCTTATACATCTGTAAGTTAGAGGTATCTTCCCAGTTGAATGCATATGTACGCTGTTAGTAGATTCATACCCAAGATAAAATGAGTGTCCACCTTAGATTCATCTTTCCAAGATAAAATAAGTAGAGCATACACCTTTGATTCATCTTTCCAAGATAAAATCCTTTGGTTCATCTTCCTGAGATAAAATAAGTAGAGCATACACCTTTGATTCACCTTCCCGAGATAAAATAAGTTGAGTATAAGCCTTAGATTCATCTTCCCAAAATAAAATAAGTAGATGCTCATACACCTTTCATTTTCACAAGATAAAATAAGTTTAGTGTACAACTTAGATTTATCTTGCCAAGATAAAATAAGTTCAGTGTAAGCCTTAGATTCTTCTCCCCAAGATAAAGCAAGTAGAGCATACACCTTTGATTCATCTTTCCAAGATAAAGATAAGTGTACACCTTTGATTCATCTTTCCAAGATAAAATAAGTTTAGTATATGTCACAGGGTTGGAAAAAGAACATGACTCGACCGGGACTCGAACCCAGGGCCTTTCGCATACCGTGCGAACACTCTACCGACTGAGCTACCGAGCCACAAGGTCGACCTGCTACACTTTCCCCCTGCTTAATTAGATTCGTCTCGTCCCGAATCTCTAAGTCCTATCCAGTCCGGCTGCGAGACTTATTTTCATACTCTTTCATGCCCTCAGATGCGGTGCTGGACCCACACTGGCCACCAAATGTCACAGGGTTGGAAAAAGAACATGACTCGACCGGGACTCGAACCCAGGGCCTTTCGCATACCGTGCGAACACTCTACCGACTGTGCTACCGAGCCACATGGTCAACCTGCTACACTTAGTGTGGCTCGGTAGCTCAGTTGGTAGAGTGTTGGCACGGTATGCGAAAGGCCCTGGGTTCGAGTCCCAGTTGAGTCATGTTCTTTTTCCAACCCTGTGACATATACAACTTAGATTCATCTTACCAATATAAAATAAGTTGAGTGTAAGTCTTAGATTCATCTAAGTTGAGTGTAAAGCCTTATCCAAAATTAAATAAGTCCTGTGTATGCCTTCGATTTTTAATTATTATTTTTATCTTCACAACATCATTTTATTATCAAAATGTGATACACAATAGGATAAGATCATCTCTGACAGACATTTTAATACACAATGAGATAAGATCATCTCTGACAGACATTTTTGTCCTGATCAGATGGCTGGTCGTGTCCTGCAGGTTAAGGGTTAAATCCTAGCAGTTTATTTGGGCGGTTGGGCTTGAGATGTCACTTCATCTCAGTGTCAGGTAAGAGTCTCACAAAATCAGAAACAACATCTGCAAACTGACCTAAGTAGTGTCGATGGAGATATAAAACAAACAAATAAGTTACCATCACTAAACGAGGCAGACCGTCCATGCTAATAAACCCTATTGGTTTCATTGGGCAACAGGGCTTGAGATGTCATTTCATCTCAATGTCGGGTAAAAGTCCCGCAAAATTGGAAGCAACGTCTCCAAAATGACCTTTACAGTGTTGATGTGGACGTTAAACGTCAAATCAACCAACCAACCATCACTAAACACATGCCGACCTCGGTAGCTCAGTCGGATGCGCATCTGACTGCATGGTGATCAGGAGGATGCAGGTTTAATAACTACCAGGGTCGGCAACTTTTTTTGTGGAGATTGATCATGAAATATTTTCTTTGGTCATTCTCTCCCTTCCGCTGATTCAAGAAGGGCAGTTGTCAGTTTCTGGTGAAAGAATGTGCCCTGTACTGGTTAACCGCTTACGCATAAGCCTGCCCAGGAAAAGTGTGGATAGGTAAACTGACCGGCTCAAAAATGACATAAGTAGTGTTGACTGGGCCGTTAAACGCCAATACAAACAAACAAAATCACTAACATATGTAAGGCATATTTTCTTCAGGCATTCTACAGCAACTTATAAACAGCTTAAAAAAACAGGTATAATTTTGACATATCTCCATCTAAAAGCAATTCAATTAAATCAGGCTATTAACTTTATCTGCTCTCTTCTGGATATGTTTTGAGAGGATGTTGAGTCTTGAAAATTGCTGTAATTACTCAAAAATTGTGGCAGTGTGCCTACCATATTTATCAAGGGAGATAATGTATATATGCCTTCCTGTTTGCTTTCCTATTAACCCTTTTTGTACCAAATGGAATCTTCCGCTGATTCAAGAAGGGAAGTTGTAAGTTTCTGGCGAAAGAATGTACACTGTACTGGTTAACTGCTTGCGTATAAGCCAGCCTAGGAAAAGTGTGTATAGGTAAACTGACCAGCTCAAAATGACTTAAAATAGTGTTGACTGGTCTGTTAAACTCCAGTACTAACAAACAAATCCTCCTTATGTATAGCAGGAGTCCATTTCAAAATTTAGGGTTGTCAGGTTGTGTATTCTTCAAAATCTATCTGGAAACTGGCTGAACTTTTTGCAAACAGTATAGGCCCTGATCAGATGCCACATTCTGCGGCATCTGATCTGGGCATGCACTGTTTGCCAGGGTACCCATTTTGGTGTTTCTGGTACAAAATGGGTTAATTTAATATGGGACTTACATAGAGAGGACCCTTGTTATAACGACAATATTTGTTCCCTATTACATTGTATTATTGTGCCGTTATAATGAATTTGCCATTATAAAGAATCCCAGTTAGGAGTATGATAGGTTATAAAAGGTCTTTTCCACATCATTACTCCAAGAAACAAATGTTATAGACATTTGTTAGAATCACCTCTGTGAGGCGATTCTAACAAATGTCTATAACATTTGTTTCTTGGAGTATTAAATTACAAGAATCTTCATGACTATGGATTCTATTTGAGAATTTCATACCCGAGGGAATCCCACGTCGCTCGGAATTGAGGCTAAGCCTTACGCTAAGAAGTCGTTCCATTGAAATTGTCATTATAATGAGTTTTGCCATTATAACGAACGTCGGTATAAGGTGTTTAACATTATGACTGTATATATAGTGATCATCTGGTCATAGGCTGGACACTGCTCTGTCATGAAATTATTTTCTACAGCCATTCTCTCCCTTTTGCTGAAGTTTTCTCTCCCTTTATCGAAGTTTTCAGTTTCTAACTAAAGAATGGGCACTGTCCTCGGGTTTTTGGTTGGTTGATTTGAGGTTTTACATCCCCGTCAACACTATAGGTCATTTTGGAGATGTTGCTTCCAATTTTGTGGGTCTTTTACCCGACATTGAGATGAAATAACATCTCAAGCCATGTCACCCAATGAAACCAATAGAGTTTATAAGCATGGACGGTTCGACTTGCACCGCTTTGCCTGGGCAGGCTTAGATCCTCTAAGCGGTTTACCAGCACCAGACATGTGGTCTGTTTCAGCTCTGCATGGAAGCATCATGCAGCCGATCTATTTCTTCATGCTCCGATGGGCGGGGGCCCACTGTCCTCATACATACATGTATGTATAAGCCTTCACAGGAAGCTGTGGTTAGGTAAACTGACCAGCTTTATATGACCTATATAGTGTTAACAGGAACAACAAACAATTAACTTTTTCCCCTAAACCCTTGTCCTGCTGAATATTTATATATGCCACACCCATTACTGATTATCAACCAATCAGATTACTTGATGCAAATTACTGCAACAAATTCACAATCTGAATGGCAAACAATGTAGATCTGATCAATGGCTTCGTTAGAAGCCATCTGATCTGGATCTTCATTGTTTGGAAAATAAGGCATATCCGGGCTCAGCAGGACAAGGGTTAAAAATGGGTCTACCATACTCTGGCCTGGCTCGATCCCCAGCTATGGGTTTTAGGTGTTTATTAACAAATATAAAGTACTAAATATCCCCTCCTGGACTATTTTTCAGCACTTCTGGCAGAAACTTATAACAGATAAATCAAGTCAGTGATGAACCCTTTGCTTATGAAAGATTAAATATTATAATCATGACTAAATTATCAGTTACATGGTAACTGGTCTTGATCTACATGCGGGGGAAACCCCTAAAGGGCTACCTAGGCAAACAGTGCAGGCCTAGATCAGATGCGGCAGAATGCGGCGTCTGATCAGGGCCTGCACAATTTGCTAACTGAATTTTCCTTCAAAATAGAATAAAAACACAAAAATAGGCCTGACACCCCTTTTATGACAAATGGAGTTGTCCAACATATAGCAATGGAAGAGTCCACTTAATAAGTATTCAGTGGGTTAAAGGAGGAATTCTTATTTGAGTCCACAGCAGAAATGGTGTTAGTTAAACAACAATTTTCTATATAATCTATACATTTTTGGTATCAATCCTGAAACCGTGTTATATCCAAACTGTGTTATAATGAGCAGTGTTTTAATGCAGTTGTGGTGTACTTTGAAGGAATTACCACCCTTGACAGTGTGTCAGTCACATTCTTAAGGGTTGGCCTAGTGGTTAAGAGCGCTGACTTTTGATCATTAGGTCTCTCACCGCTGTGGTTCGAGCCTCTCTCGGGTCACATGTGAGACGCCAAGTTCTGCAACGGAAGGTCAGGTGGTTTTTCTTCGAGTACTCTGGTTTTCGCCCACCTCTGATTAACGATCGGCTCAATATGAGTGAAATAATCTTGAAAGGGCCGTAAAAAAAAAAAAAGAAAAAAAACATTCTTTGGGGTACATATGGTACTACTTCAAAAATTCGTTCTAGAAATTATGCAATTTACATTGTCAGTTACCTGTATGCATGAAACCTACAGTATAGAAGTTGGTGGGGCATGTTGGTTTTGAGTCATCAGTCCATTTGCTTCGCACAGGGTTAGAGATTGGTTTGTGAAATTAGGATAATTATAATACTCCAAGAAACAAATGTTATAGATATTTGTTATAATCGCCTCACCGAGGCTATAACATTTGTTTCTTTGAGTAATAATGGGGAAAAGGCCTTTTATTACCTATCATACTCCTAGTTGGGATTCTTTATAACAGCAAATTCTTTATAACGGCACAATAATAGGGAACAAATACTGTCGATATAACGAGGGTCTTCTGTATATGCAATAAAGATATTTTTTCATGTCCTACCTAATAGTAACTGCTGAGATTTCTCAATATCCCAGGTGAAAAACTACTTATGCTTGTTACTCATTTCATGCACATCTTCCCTACATAACCTAGTGTAATTACATATAGACGGGCTAATAATTGGTTCCTCTCCAAGAAAAATAAGCGTTGTCTTGGACATTTATTACCAGAAATTGTCAGTTTGTTTTCTCAGAAAGTTCAGTAGAAAGTAAGTAGGCTGTTGTTAATGCTTGGGATTGAATGAAGATTGTGCCACGACTGCAGTCAAAAGAACTCCAGTGTGTAAACATGGCAAATGAAAAAGGAAAAGAAGAAGAAGAAGAAGAAAATTCATTTATAAGACATAGTTTTACCATATGATGGACCATTATGTTGAATGAAAAAACTCAATACCTATTTAGGATGTTTCTAGTAAAACAAAACCTCTTTATAACACCATTCATTGTATCACGGTTTTGAATATATCATGGTATAAAGGTGGATCCCAAAATGAAAGATTATTCTTTGACCTTAAATTGTCATGTTTTGTATAATCTATAAATTTTTAGCTCACCTGTCACATAGTGACGAGGTGAGCTTTCGTGATCACTTTAAATTGTCTGTCATCTCAGTGAACATTTCTTTCAAACGACATCTCCTAAACCACTTATCAGATTTTGACCAAACTTCACAGGAATGATCCTTAGGTCACAGGTCCCCTTTCAAAGTTGTTCAAACAGTCCCATTCTGTTGCACAGCTAGGTCACAGGAGCTAAAAATAGAGATCTTTTTACTGAAAACTTACAAAATCTTCTATGAAATACTGAAAACATGCCTATATAATTCTCACCCACTTGAACCCCACTTATAATAAGTAAACACACAGGGGTAAACCTTATTTTTCTTATTTCTGCTACAAAATGTAGATTATGGGTACTTGTTAGAATGAGGCGGTTCTAACATTGTGGGCAAAATATAGATTATGGGTACTTGTTAGAACTGCCTCGATGAGGCGGTTCTAACAAGTACCCACAATCTATATTTTGAGCAGAAATAAGGAAAATATCACAATTTTTCATCTGAAAATTGTCTTGAATTTGGCGATAAACTTTACAATGTATTTTAATAAGCGTGTTTTCAAAATGGTCTCCACTGCTTTGATCTCTATAAAAGATGGGGTTTTCAGGATTGGAACTATTTTATGGACTTATTAACGTTTTTGTTTGTTTGATTTGAGGTTTAACGTCCCCGTCAACACTGTAAAGGTCATTTTGGAGACGTTGCTTCCAATTTTGTGGGACTTTTACCCGACTTTGAGATGAAATGACATCTCAAGCCCTGTCGCCCAATGAAACCAATAGGGTTTATTAGCATGGACGGTCCGCCTCGCACCGCGGTTCCTGGACAGGCTTAGATCTTCTAAGCGGTTTACCAGTACTAGTGTGCGGGCCGGATTCAGCTCTGCATGGAAGCATCATGCAGCCCATATATTTCTTCAAGCCCCTATGGGCGGGGTCTTATTAACGTAATGGAGTACATGTACAGAGGAAGCAGGTGACTACAGGCTTGCCAACATGAAATCATTTGTACAAAATTGAACTGAAGCACCATGCAGCAAGGTAATAAGCTTCACATGTGTTAATAATTCTGAATGTAAAAGACAGAAGAAGAAAAAAAAAAACATGCAAGGTTGAATCATTCGTTTATCACCTTGATGGAAGGAGATGAAAACATTTATGAGTTTATAGCACTTGATTGGGAGAAGCATGCAACACTATTTGAAATAATTTTTGTACAGTTTCAACAAGGATTGGAGTGGATTTTTAGCTCACCAGAGACGCTGGCTCCAGGGAAGCTTATAGGATATATAGGTAGTTTGTGCAAGAGGGTTTCAAAATACTAAACAGGGGACCCAAAACATCCCCTGGGGGATATCTCGGGAACCATACAGATGCCCACCCCTAAACCATATATATTCTGGTTCAATATCATATTACATATTCCGTGATACCAATCAGGGCTCCGTTGGGTCCATGCCCCAGCCCTTCCACTTCATGACAATCTTAATACAGTGTATTTCAGATACAGAGTCCACATGGGTACTCATGTGGGTAACATAATGCAGGTTCTTTTTTGGAGACTTTATAATCTGTAGATTATATTCATACATGACTGCCAGTGGGCAGGGCTCACACAAGCTCAGGTGAGCATAGTGGCCCATGGGCCTCCTGTTTATATTGTTAGTTTTTCAGCCCAGTTTATCCAATGGGCATTTGTGTTCAAAACATACACAATTTAATTTAAACTGTTTTTCAGAGAAATCCATACTTAATATTTTAAGTGATTTGTCGGCGAGCCTATACAGAAGATGATCCATGTGAATTAGGCGCCAAGCAGACGATTCAAATGAAATGTCAAGCCTTATTTTTCTCTGAAAAATGGGAAAAATATTTCAGAATGTTGCCTTCTAAAAATTATGATTGAAGCTTAAAGCATTAAATTAACCCATTTTGTAAGGGAAAACCCAAAATGGGTACCCTGGCAAACAATGCAGGCCCAGATCAGATGCTGCAGAATGCAGCGTCTGATCAGGGCCTACACTGTTTGCAAAAAGTTCAGCTATTTTCCCCCATAGGGGCTTGAAGAAATATATGGGCTGCATGATGCTTCCATGCAGAGCTGAATCCGGTCCGCACACTAGTACTGGTAAACCGCTTAGAGGATCTAAGCCTATCCAGGAACCGTGGTGCGAGGCGGACCGTCCATGCTAATAAACCCTATTGGTTTCATTGGGTGAAAGGGCTTGAGATGTCATTTCATCTCAGTGTCGGGTAAAAGTCCCACAAAATTGGAAGCAACGTCTCCAAAATGACCTTTACAGTGTTGACGGGGACATTAAACCCCAAATCAAACAAACAAATCAGCTATTTTCCAAATAAATTTGAAAGAAAACAGAACCTGACAGCCCTAAATTTTGAAATGGACACCTGCTATATATATAAGGAAGATTCCGTTTGGTTCAGAAAGGGTTAAGATGTAGACCAAGGGTGTGGGAAGTAGATGTGATTTTGATTGAGAGCGATTAAATAAGGTTGAAGCTTCCATCGCAATTGAACTAAAATAAATTAGTATAAACTTAATAATAACAGAAATAACCTGATGACTGTTGAACTAATGTATCACTTTAGTATGATTTTCAGCATCTAGTTGAACTAAGATCAGGTCCAGTGCATCCCAAGAGTTACAGGACCTCCTTGTCCAACTATTTATCAAGTTAATGTTGAACCCTCAGGGCTTGGAGAAATAGATTGGGCTGCATGGTGCTTCCACGCAGAGGTGGAGCAGACTGCTTATGAGCACTGGTAAATTATGCAGAAGGAGGTCCTGGTAAATCGCTTAGAAGTACTAAACCTGCCCAGGCAAAGTGGTGTGAGTCAGACCATCCAATGATATTCCAATGCATATGACTTTTGGTTTTATTTGGCGGCTGGGCTTGGGATGTCATTTCATCTCAGTGTCAGGTGAAAGTCCCACAAAATTGGAAGCAACATATAAAAAATGACCTAACTAGTGTTGATGGGGACATTATAATCCTCAGTGCAAACAAAAACTACATGTAGTTTCATGTCAGAATCCTGTCACAATATTTCTGCAGAAATACAGTAACTTACCTTGTGGACAATTTAATGCAGGTGTTCGTAGTTTTGGCTCAACTTCTCTGTATATGCATATTTTGCATTTATGAAATGTTTTACATACAGTCAACCCTCTTTATACCCACATTTGTTACAACGGCAAAACTCGTTATAACGACGATTCCGATGGAATGAATTTTTAGCTCAGGGTTTAGCCTCGATTCTGAGTGGCTTGGGCTTCCCTCAGGTTGGAAATGCCCAAATCGAATCCATAGTCTTTAAAGTTTCTTGTAATTTAATACGCAAAGAAACAAATGTTATAGACATTTTTAGAATTTCACCGAGGCGATTCTAACAAATGTCTATAACATTTGTTTCTGTGAGGTGATTCTAACAAATGTCTATAACATTTGTTTCTTGGAGTAATGATGTGGAAAGACCTTTTATAACCTACCAGACTCCTAACTGGGATTCTTTATAACAGCAAATTCATTATAACGGCACAATAATAGGGAACAAATACTGTCTTTATAACGCAGGTCCTCTGTATATATTTTCAGTGTGGGCCGCCCTAGAATGCACCAACTGGGAAGGCAAGTCTGTGAAGGATGGCACAGATTTCAACCCAAAGAAAGAGGATCCTTGCTATATATGCAGGTGTGAGAATGGGCAGTCTACGATGTGTAAGAATGTGTCATGTGGCGCCCCCAATTGCAAGTACTGGCAACAGATTCCGGGAAAGTGTTGTCAATTTGAATGTCTGGATACACCAATTCCCGGCTCAGAGATGAATGACAGAGACAATTTCACCAGTTCCCCACCTAATGGACCAAATTCAGGTTTGTGCTTTTTCATACTTTTAACCGTTTAAGTGCTAAACAAAATTGGATAGCAGACACCATTCATTTTTTGTAACATGTAAAAGTCCCACAAAATCCATATTGACCTAAATAGTGTTGACAAGTAAGTAAAACCGCAATACAGACAATTTTCATTTGAGGTTTTACGTCCCTGTCAACACTGTATAGGTCACTTTGGAGATGTTGCTTCCAATTTTGTGGGACTTTTACCCGGCACTGAGATGAAATGACATCTCAAGCCCTGTCGCCCTCATGAAACCAATATGGTTTATAAGCATGGATGGGCCGACTCGCATCGCTTTGCCAGGGCAGGCTTAGATCCTCTAAGCGGTTTACCAGTACTTGTGTGCTGTCAGTTTCAGGTCTGCGTGGAAGCATCATGCAGCGCATCTATTTCTTCAAGCCCCAATGGGCGGGGGCGGATAATACAGACAAACAAACAGAAAACAAAGCATACTCCTTATTCATGGTATTTCTCTGCTATGCATGTAATATTACGATGTTATTAATCAAGATATTTTGTATTGGCCCAGTTTCAGATCTAAGATCTTCTGTATTGGCCAGAGGGCGAAGGCCGAGGGCCAATACAGCTGACTGAGGACCTTTAACTGGGCCTCGAGCTAATATGAAATCACTTGATTATTGACAATTTTATTAATTGACACATTTAAAAAAAAAAGCATGATTATTGATATTTGACCTCAGCCTTATATCACTTGACCTCCAGTTAATATTAGTTGACCTGGTGTTAATATGGATGGCCTCCGATCAATACAGGATAGTCAGTTAATAGTACATGTTACTTGTTGTGGAAATATGAAATACATGTGTAATGTTATGCCACTGAATGACAATGACATCATATGATAAGTTGTGGGTATTATGCAGCATTCTTATATTAGTACCCCCAGCATAATTTTATGTTTTAACCCTTTCTGTACCAAATGGAATCTCTGCCCCCGCCCATCGGGGCTTGAAGAAATAGATGGGCTGCATGATGCTTCCACGCAGAGCCGAAACCAATCGCTCACGAGTACTGGTTAACTGCTTAAAGAATCTAAGCCTGCCCAGGCAAAGCGGTGCGAGTCGGACCGTCCGTGTTTATAAACCTTTCATTGGGCGGCAGGGCTTGAGATGTCATTTCATCTCAGTGTCGGGTAAAAGTCCCACAAAGTTGGAAGCAACATCTCCAAAATGGCCTATACAGTGTTGACGGGGACATTTAACCTCAAATCAAACAAAACAACCAAATGGAATCTTTCTCCTTATATATAGCAGTAGTCCACTTCAAAATTTAGGGGTGTCAGGTTTTCTTCAAAATTTATTTGGAAAATGGCTGATTGTTTTGCAAACAGTGTAGGCCCTGATCAACCCCGCGTTCTGTGGCATCTGATGTGGGCCTGCACTGTTTGCCAACTACCCGTTTTGGAGTTTCTGATACAAAATGGATTAATGAAGAAATAAGAAACTATCAGAACGGCTTGTCATAAGCACAACTAGTTTTGATGCTTAGGTGGTCTAAAATGATCCCAAATTATCTTTGTTACACCTAATCTTGTTAAGATGGAACAATTTCTTGAGTGTGTGTGTGTGTGTGTTTTAGTTTTACGTACCACCAACAACTTGGGTCATATGGATATGAGACCTGGGTTCAAAGGCTCTTCTGAACATGAGGTGAGTTGCTTACTCTCTACACCATAGAGGCTACTAGAGTAATTCTGCTCCTAGGGATTTCAGAGCTTAGGCATCACTAGACGGGAATCAGTCCAAAAGTTTAACCAATATCTTCTCCTTTGTATTAGCAATGAATTTATATTTTTCTCCTCTCTAATACTTTCTGATCTCCAAAACTTTTGGTGCTATGGGATGGAAGTCATGGATTAAAATTAATAAGCATATTGATTAAATGAATGGACTGTTTCCAGTATAAGGCATCACCAACAGAGCTTTCTTTCTCTAGCCTCTGTTGCTCTATCTGCAACAGACAGTTCAGAGCTAGAATTGGTCTCATCAGCATACATTAACATTTCTCAAATATGATTAAGATTGGTCATTTTCAGTAATGAGAGATGAACTATTATTATATCATTGTCGAACATAGGACAAGTCCATTGTTTTTGACTGGAATGGAATGACTGGTTGATTGATTGATTTAAGGTTTAACGTCCATGTTAACACTGTAAAGGTCATTTTGAAGACATTGCTTCCAATTTTGTTGGACTTTTACCCAACATTAAGATAAAATGAAATCTCAAGCCCTGTCACCCAGGGGCTTGAAGAAATATATGGGCTGCATGATGCTTCCACGCAGAGCTGAATCCGCCCGCACACTAGTACTGGTAAACCGCTTAGAGGATCTAAGCCTGTCCAGGAACCGCGGTCCATGCTAATAAACCCTATTGGTTTCATTGGGCAACAGGGCTTGAGATGTCATTTCATCTAAATGTCGGGTAAAAGTCCCACAAAATTGGAAGCAACGTCTCCAAAATGACCTTTACAGTTTTGACGGGGACGTTAAACATCAAATCAAACAAAGCCCTGTCGCCCAATGAAACCAATAGGGTTAAAAAGCATGGCAAGGCCGACCCACACCGCTTTGCCTGGACAGGCTTAGATCCTCTAAGCTGTTTACCAGTACATGTGTGCGGTTGGGTTTCAGCTCTGCGTGGAAACATCATGCAGCCCATATATTTCTTCAAGCCCCGATGGGCGTGGGGCCATTGGAATGGAATGATATTTAACACTGAAAATCTTGTAAGTGGCTATCACCACCTTATGTTGTCCAAAATATGATAATATAATAAAATAAGAAATGTTGATAGGTATCAAGTACATGAGATAATGTAATTGCCTTGGGAAACTGATGGCTACCTGTGGTCAGTTATCTCTTTAAGTGCTAAGTGCAAATGAAGCCGATGACTTTTTTCAACTAAATATTTGGTTATTGTCTCAGAAAAGAAGGCTTGGCATTTCATGTGAATCATTTGCCACATGAAATGTCAAGCCTTGTTTTGCTTGAAAAATAATAATAAATCAAATAAATAATGCTAATAAATCAAATATTGTCTCTAAGCCTCCGTGGTCGAGTGGTTATGCTACTCGCCTTGTAAACAGGGGTCGCAGGTTTGATACCGGGCTTCTCCAGACTTTCGGATGAGTCTTTAAACTGAGGTCCCGTCTCCGTATGACCTTAGCTGTTGGTGGGACGTAAAACTGAAACACTCACTCACTCTTTCATTTTGCTGTGCACTTTTAACTCATTGAGTACTGGAACTTAAAAACACAAACGGGTAGTTGGCAAACAGTGCAGGCCCAGATCAGACGCCACAGAATGCGGCGTCTGATCAGGGCCTACACTGTTTGCAAAAAGTTAAGCCATTTTTCAAATAAATTTTGAAGGAAAAACAACCGGACACCCCTTTTGTTTTGAAATGGACTTCTGAGGAAGATTCCATTTTGTACAAAAAGGGTAAGTCTACCTGAGGGTAGATCTGAGGCATTCTGTTAGATAGGGAGGTATTTCAAGTGGCTATTTTGTATATTTAGAAGATAGTATCAAGATTCTGACTTGCTGTTAGGCAATTATTGATACAAATTGATAGATTATGTTGAAATTGACATGTCTGCAGGGGACTGACAAGATTTCATAAAGTGGTACTTGTGAAAAACAAAAAACAAGGGGCGCTTCAAATGGAGAAATGTTCAGTGGTTAGATGGAAATTTATTTTTTAGATGCAGTATCTGAAAAAAGATTTTTGATGGATCCAGTGATTTAAAAATATTAGAGCAAGTTACAGTTTTTGTTTGTTTGTATTGGAGTTTAATGGCCCAGTCAACACTACGTAAGCGATTAATCAGTACAGAGCACATTATTTTGCCAGAAACTGACAACTGCCCTTCTTTAATCAGCAGAAGGGAGAGAATGAACGTAGAAAAGATTTCATGATCAATCTCCACGAAAGAATGTTGCTGACCCTGGCAGGTGTCGAACCCCCATCCTCTTGATCACCTGTCAGACATGCATTCCACTGAGCTACCAAGGCCAGCGCAAGTTACAGTAAATTAACAATATTACATACGGAAGTTTCAATCTATACATCTTTCTCTGATAGCGTGCTCCCAAGATTAGCAAATTCTTTCCTTTAAAGAGCAGCCCCACCCCCGCCCACCCTTGCTTGAAGAAATAGATGGGCTTCACAATGCTTCATCAGCTGGAACTGACCGCACCCGAGTACTGGTAAACCGCTTAGAGGTTCTAAGCCTGCCCAGATAAAGCGATGCGAGTTGGTCCGCCCATGCTTATAAACCCTATTGGTTTCATTGGGGGACAGGGCATGAGATGTCATTTCATCTCAATGTCGGGTAAAGTCCCACAAAATTGGAAGCAACATCTCCAAAATGACCTATACAATGTTGACGGGGAAGTTAAACCACAAATTAATCAATCAATTTAAAGAGCAGCCCCAATGGTATTCAGTGGGTACCCAAGTGAAAATGTGAGCGGGATCCCGGCGGGATTTTTCCGGGATCCCGGATCCCGGCGGGATTTTTCCGGGATCCCGGATCCCGGCGGGATTTTTCCGGGATCCCGGCGGGATTGTGAATCCCGGCCGGGATAATCCGGGATCAAGACTTCAGTCCGGGATCAAGACTTCAGTCCGGGATCCCGCTTGTGGCAAACCGGGAATTTTGGCAGAGTCCGGGATCCCGAAAATATTATCCCGGACTGGGATCCCGGACAAGTAAAGGCCAAAATAGCTTTAAATTCTTTTAATTCTCTTATGTAGAATACCTATAATATTTTTATCCCCCGACCGAATAGGTTCGGGGGATATAGCGATCAGCCTGGCGTCCGTCCGTCTGTCTGTCCGTCCGTCCGTCCGTAGACGCAACCTTGTGATGGCCATAACTCCTATACCCTTTGAGATTCATTGATGGTTCTTGGCACAATTGTTCACAAGGCCGAGACGGCGTGTCATGCGCAAGAACCAGAACTCTGGATGCCATACTTTTTTAGTTATCTCCCCTTTTAATAAAATAGAATGACTACTTTGTGATGGCCATAACTCCAATACCCTTTGAGATATATTGATGGTCAAGCTGTTTATTGTCATGACTGCAATCCGATATAATGTATCGACACGCTATCCAAGTTAAAAATAGTCTGGTGAAATATCAGTAGACACTGGTGGTTCAATGGCACGTGCACAGAATCAATGACACGGTTAACTTTACTCTTTTTTGTCACATGTATTTGAAAACACACTGTGTTTAAAAAAATGTGATAGTGTTTTAAAAAATGGATTATAGTTAATTTGCTGATTAATGTAAGCAAGAAATTGGATTAGAGATGGACTAGAGTCAGTATATAGGAGCTTTTTTCGTGACGTACTTCCGGTTCTAAAAATAGAACGGGAAAAGCCCTGGCCGTCATCTGTCGTATTGCTTCAAAGGCAGTGGGACAGATAAAGTGTTAATTACAGCGTAAAACAGTGGAATTCTTTTAAACTTTTGGCGAATTCTAATGTAAAGGGAGAAACACCGATATGCTGCCAGATGTGAAATTTCGCATTAAGAAAATGATATATTGCACATACGACCCAACAGGGTCCTCTCTCTCTCTCTCTCTCTCTCTCTCTCTCTCTCTCAGCGCACCAACAATTAGCGAGCGCAGGCAAATGTAAATTACAGTTTGTCGTTAAATTACGCCACGTCAACCGACATGTAGCGTGTCAACAACGTCGTGTCTACATCAAACCAACTTCAAAGCGATGCATTGAATTTGACATTGCAACGTCGATGAAACGTCAGAACGTTGCGTTGGCGATTAATAAAATGTCATTTGCCCAGTGCTCGGACCAATCAAGACTCAGTGGGATTGGAACATTAAATTCAAAACAAACGTAGAACACCCTTTCAGTGCATAAAAATGAAACAATCCTTCGCAAGTGCAAGATTTTACAGTAAAATCTGGTAGATTTGTAGATTGGTTCAACCTGCCCAGTCATTAGGTCTACATTAACCCATTTGGTACAGGAAACCCCAAAAGGGGTAAGTGACACACAGTGAAGGCCCAGATCAGACGCGGCAGAACGCGGCGTCTGATCGGGGCCTACACTGTTTGCAAAAAGTTCGGCCATTTTCCAAATAAATTTTGAAGAAAACACAACCTGACACCCCTTAATTTTGAAAATGACTCCTGCTATATATAAGGAGGAAGAGTCCATTTGGTACAAAAGGGTTATGGGCTTCTTGGATACAGGGATCAATCAAACCGCTCTCTCATCTCAACGGTCACGTGACATTGAAGTGAGTTGGAGTGGTTGTCGACGGCATGACGTCGAGCCAACGTTGACTCGACGCCCGTCTGTAAGTCCACTCATTGGTTGTTGTTTTTGTCGACTGTCAGTGTGTTTATTTGTCTGTCTAACAGTCCGTCCGTTCGTCTGTTAGTCAGTCATTCAGTCGGTCTGTGTGTCGTCTGTCTGTCTGTCTACTGTCAGTTTGTCAGTCAAACCTCTCCCTCTCTATCTCTCTCTCTGTCTCTCTCTCTGTCTCATGCCAACGGTGATGTGACAATGAAGTGAGTTGGAGTGGGTGTCGACGGCATAACGTCGAACCAACATTGACTCAACGCCCCTCCGTCAGTTTACTCATAAGTTTATTTCGACTGTCAGTATGGACATTTAAATTGCACATGTAGACAGATCGTTGGACATATTTCTAAAGAAAGAAAGAAAGAAAGAAAGAAAGAAAGAAAGAAAGAAAGATAGATAGATAGATAGATAGATAGATAGATAGATAGATAGATAGATAGATAGATAGATAGATAGATAGATAGATAGATAGATAGATAGACTTGGATACAGAATAAAACGAAAGTTACGCAAAAACATATTTTGTAAGTAAGCTTTCGTGAATAACGGTATCTCAAGCAATTGACATGGGTCATTCACGAAAAGATTTTCGTCAATTAAAAGCGGATTTAGGATAAATGAATTTCGGTAATAATAGCGAAATATCATTCTTTCCTTCTCGAGGCATTATTTCAATGAAAACGGGTATATTTTCTCTCAAAATGTCTGAATATTGTTACCATTTTAAGTTCCGCCAATACATTTGAATAGCGATGGCCGTTTCAATTGACGGCCAGTACTTTGCGCATGCGCAAGAATGACGTCATAAACGGAATTCCTAAAACCTCCTATATCACACCATGATCTGACTCGATAGATGCAAATGTCACAGATTTCCGAGACAATAAAATCTTTTTTTTTTTTTTTTTTTTTTGATAAGATAAATTTTGAATTGAACTCCTGCTATAATTATATAAGGAGGTAGATTCCATTTGGTAAAAAAGGGTTAAAGTCGCACCTCTATCTATCTATCTTTTATTGATATGTAAAATGAGACGCACGTTTTTCATGCGTCAATCATATTGCCAAGATCAAAAAGACCAAACGTCTCATGCTGCGCGGACAAGTCTGATTACTCAGTTTAAGTGGCCATGAAATAAGATCAAAGATGCCGATCTGGACTAACCCGATTCACCTATTTATATAATTAACTGATCTGACAACTTGTGCTCAACGCTACAGGTGGTCAGTTTCTGACTCGAGCAATTAACACATGGAGTTCAGTCCGGGATCCCGCTTGTGGCAAACCGGGAATTTTGGTAGAGTCCGGGATCCCAAAAATATTATCCCGGACCGGGATCCCGGACCGAGATCCCTGACAAGTAATAGTCAAAAAAGCTTTCTTTTAAAAGATTATCTTGTTATCTAGAATACCTATAAGATATTTGAATAGATATGTAATTTAGATATCTTAAATGGCAGTTTAGATATCTAATATAGCATATACCTATGGGGTGCAGTTTTACTATTCAATACAATTTGAGATATCTATAATTTTAATTATCGATATCTATAAATCAAATTACAGATATCTATAATTTTATTATAAAATGATAGATATCTATACATAAAATTAAAGATTTATATATAATATATATAACATAATTGATATCTTTAATTATCAATAGTTATGATATCATAAAATGTAATCAATGATATGTTATATAAATATGTCTTGATAGCATTAAATGTGTTTTATGATATCCAATTTTCTTTTGCATATATAGATATCTAAAAATCAAATTACAGATATCAATTATAAGGCTGAATTATAGATATCAAAATTTTCATTAATGGATAAGTATAGATATCAATAAATGTAATTGATATTTATAAATGTAATTACTGATATCCTCAAATGTTCTTCAATATTTGATATCAATATATCGAATAATAGCTATCTATAATTGGTAAGCAACATTCATATGAAGTTTCAATACAATAGGCCCAGGGGTATGGGATAAGTAGACGTTTAAAATATTTTTTTTTCTATTTTTAAAAGTTGATACTTGTATCAAGTTTCTATGTTAACGCATTTCCACATGAACTACTTAAATCTAAGTTATTAGGGCCCCGCACTGAAAGTGTGGGTGCCCTATAGTAATCACTCTGTCCGTCCGTCTGTCTGTGTCTGTCTTTCCGTCTGTCCGTCCACAAATTTTCCTACTCCTCTGATAGCGCTGCCGGGGCCCTAGTCAGTTTCACTGACAGCTCTAGTTTGGCTATGGAATAGGGGGAAATACTCTCAAATAGATAGATTCCTTTCTTTGCTACAGAAAACAGCGCGCATATTCAGAGTGGGCGCCAGTTTTGTCTGGAGTCCAACAAGGGACCGTTCGTAGTCCACTGTTATTCTCCCTGTACATCAATTATATTTCCACTGACATTGACTCAGATATAAGACTGTTCGCAGATGCCTGTGTTTGCTATCGGGAAATTAGAGATACAGAGGACTCACTGAAACTTAAGAATGATATAGATAAATTTGGATGTTGGGCACGAAAATGGGGCATGGGATTTCAGCCCATTAAATGCAATATTATGCAGGTAACTAGGAAGAAAAAAAAATGAGGCTTCTTACACCTTAAAGGGAACGGTCCTCGAGAACGTGGATTCCATTTAATACCTTGGTGTGACACTCGCACACAATTTGAGATGGAATACACATATTAGCAACATGTCTACTAAGACAAATAGAACGCTTGGTTTCCTGAGGCGATATATTCATTAGTGTCCCCAGGATGTAAAAGAGGCAGCATATAAAGGTCTTGTTCGCCCAATCTTGGGATATGGTAGTTGTATCTGGGACCACAGCGGAGTGGTCCTTAATGAAGAAATTGAAGAAGTTCAGAATACAGCTGCAAGATTTGTAACAAACAGTTACTGCTTTGAAACTGGGAGCATGACTGAACTATTAGGAAAATTAAAATGGGGTTCTCTCTATAAAAGGAGAAAAGACAGAATGCTCATTAAAGATCTAAAGGGTGCTGCCCGCATTCCAACAGATGACCTTGTTACCACAACTAGGCACTGTAGAAATCATCCTTCATTGGCGTTTCAGACCCTTACTGCAAGAACTGACATTAAACTCCAATTAAAACAAACAAACATTTATTCTTCCCCGGACCAATACAGGTTGGAATGCCCTTCCCGATTTAATCCATTATATTTCAGCAGCTGAAGGTGCTGAGGATTGTGTAGCTAAGTTTACCTCTTTAGTGAGAGCGATAGGGACTAACTTCCTATTCTCCCTTTCTTGAGAGGCTCCCATCCTAATTTTCCTAGTATTCCAGTTATGCTCCCAGTTTTATGCAAAACTTAATACACCTATTTATCGTATCCCCAAATTTCTAAACAATCTTTATATTGGTTACTGGGACCTCGTCTGGACGAAATTTTTACAGAAAGAAGAAGAATCGGAGCAAAAACAATTAGTCTCCCTTCTTTGTTTGTGAGAGACTTACAAGTGCAAGTGTTTAGGTCCGGTGTTGGCTTTAATGGAGCACTATTTGGAGCACTATTTGCTACCGCGCATTTTGGTGTTTTTCGCTGAGTTTTCGGTATTTCTATAGACTATATGTAAAATATGTTCTTGCATTTTTTTTCTTTAAGCTCCCTCTTTTTACCCCAAAACCTATGTAGTTTTTAACTACCCGAATGGTCCTTCACATCTATAAACCCCGCTAAAATGGGGACGTATAAAAGCCGGGAGTAACGGTCGGGAGAATGTATTGATAAAGGTATTAAACATGCACCACCTATCTTAATGAAATTTAGAACAATTGTCAAATTCAGAATCTTCTTCAAAATGCATCTTAGGTCTAACATTAGGTCTAAAGGGTGCTGCCAGCATTCCAACAGATTACCTTGTCCCCCCAGCTAGGCACTGTAGAAATCACAATTCATTGGCGTTTCAGATCCTTACTGCAAGAACTGACATTTATAAAGAATCATTCTCCCCCCGAACCATTAGAGACTGGAGTGCAAGTAAAAGATCCCTACTGGTTATTGCATGATTACTGTGTAGACTTTCATCCAGCAAACCAGGAGTACGTTATATACACATGCGAGTAGTGATCTGATATGACTGATCGCAGTACTAGTATCAGTAAAAAAGAAGTAAGAAAGAAAGAAAGTATGTCATTAGACGTGTCACCAGCAAAAATTCAGATTCAGACGGGTACTTTTGATGAATATTTCCTTCTCCCTGCACAGGGGGCCTCCAGTTAACGTCCCGATCTGAAGGACGGTGCACTTTATGACATTCATCCCTGCAAATGGATCTGTGGAGCGTGTTCGGACACCGAAATTTTCACACCGCTGCCGGGGATCGAACCCGGGACCTCTAGCATCAGAGGCAAGTGCACTAACCGCTGAGCTATCATGCTCATTTCCCCTTGAGCACTACAGCCTGGGTTCGACCCCTAATAATTTACAAAGTGCTTGACAAAAGTTACTCCCGATCCCAAAAGTTTGTGACACGGTTGTATCTTTCAGTATGAATCGTGATAAATATTTGATAACAATTTGTAGTCTTATATGCGTTTTGTAAATGAGTATATATTCTACTTTTGTTCCAAATTTCAACAAGATAGATGCATGTTTAATACCTTTATTCGATTGTCAAAATTTACTCACGACTTTTCTCCCGACCGTTACTCCCGGCGTTTATATTTTCCGGCCTTTATACTTTCCCCGCTAAAATACGTCACTTCCTTTCGAAAAACTACAGAAGACGGCGTCTGCATAATTCAACCAAATTCAATCAAATTTTGGCCGTTTCTCGGATAAGACCAACTATTTTAAGCTAGATATCAACTATACATAGCAAATTTAAGAATAGGTAGTACATTTGTAATTTTGATTATAAATGGTTAGTGTAACGTACGGCCATTACACTCGCGACATCAATTTTCGTGGTTTTTATTTTATTTTTTTTTTCAGCTGGATGATGGAAAATTGGTTTCTTTTGGAAGTCATTTGTCTGGCTTTAATTGTTTTCCAACAATGATAGCTCAGTGGTTAATGCACTTGCCTCTGATGCTAGAGGTCCCGGGTTCGATCCCCGACAGCGGCGATAAAATTCCGGTGTCCGAACTCGCTCCATTGGCATCATTTGCAGAGATGAATGTCATAAAGTGCACCGTCCTTCAGATCAGAATGTTAACTTGAGGCCCCCTGTGCAGGGTAAAGTCCCTGCCGTAATTACATGATTATTGTGTCATGTGTAGGCTTTCATCCTGTAAACCTGGAGTATGTAATGTACACCTGCGGTAATTGTCAAATGTGACCGACGCAGTAGAAAGAAAAACAAAAGTCAATTTAAGTTTACAAAGTACTCTTGAAGGTAAGAATTTGCTCTATAGGAGCAAATTCTTTCCATGCTCCCCAGCAGCAAATTCTTTTCTTAAGAAGTTGCTTGTGTTACAGTCAAGTACCCAGTTCTGGATCAGTCACGCGTCGTTGAGTGTTGTAACCAATATGGTTGCTTATAATCGATTATCAGTAAGGTTGAGGATTAATCGGATAATCGCTTATTCAGTCGATAAATTCTACAAAAATGATTATCATTACTGATTTGCTTGCAATAGATTATTTGATAAGTTCAATTTACTACCCAAAGCTGTGCTTAAAATAGCTGTATAAGAAACAAACAGTGCAGACCCAGATGAGACGCCGCATTCTTCGGCATCTCATCTGGGTCTACACTGTTTGCTCAGGTCTGTCTGTTCAAATACGTCTGGCAAAGTATAGCATATGGTAGGAGTCATGCTCATACAGAAAGCCAGACATAAAATTATGACCAAATATTCAGTGATTACTAATCGGTTATCGATCGCAATGATAGGAATGATAATAGATTATCATTTCAGCTCCGAATAGCCAGCCCTAATTATTAGTCCTGTCATTGCGATCGACAATCGATTAGTAATCGCTAAGGTTTTTGTCATGATTTTACCTGTCTGACTTTCTGTCTGAGCATGACTCTTACCATATGTTGCACTTTACCATATGTATATTTCAACAGACATGTCTGAGCAAACAGTGTAGACCCAGATGAGACGCTGCATAATGCGGCGTCTCATCAGGGTCTGCACTGTTTGCCACACATCCAGCTATTTTAGGCATGGCTTTGGGTAGTAAATTGTACCTATCAAGTAATCAATTAAAAGCAAATCAGAAATGATAATCATTTTTGTGGAATTTATCGATTGATTAATCGATTATAAGATTAATTGTGTCAGCCTTACAAACATACTTTCTAATTTTATTCGGCTGACATTGTTAGACCCCAGTTGCGGATCACAGTACCCAGTTGCGGATCACAAGGTTTTGTTTGATTGATTTGATGTTTAACGCCACCGTCGACACTAAAGGTCATTTAAATTGGAGGCATTGCTCACAATTTTGTGGGAATTGTACCCGACATGGAGATGAAATGACATCTCAAGCCCTGCCGCTTAATGAAACTAATAGCGGTTTATAAGCATTGACGGTCCGACTCGCACTGCTTTGCCTGGGCAGGCTTACACCTATAAGCTGTTTACCAGTTTACTCGTATGAGTTTCAGTTTCAGCTCTGCGTGGAAAGCATCATTGAGACCATCTATTTCTTCAAGCTCCAATGTGTGGGGGCTATCGAATGGCGTTAACCTATTTGGAAACAATCAGTGGCATTCAGTAAACATTTAATATTGATTTGTGGTCAAGTATCAATGCCGCTGACCCCTCCACCACCACCATCATCCCCACCACCAATGAGGTCAAAAGGCATTGTTTAGTGCCCAGTCTGTCGACCCTCCCACACTTTTGTTCGGTGGCATTCAGTAAATATTAAATATCCATTTGTCGTTTTGTCCCCTGGTCTATCGACCTGTCTCTGTCTCACGCCGTCTCACGCCGTCTCCCACTTGAAAATTTTGGGATGTTTTCATGCAGCTACACTAACTTGTTTTCCCCAGCTCTTAAAAAGGGCATGGTGCTGGTCAGGAAAAAGGGCACTTTCAGCGTGCGTAAATATGTAAATTATTATTAATATGAACAGGCATTTTAAGCTCACCTGAGAACAAAGTGCTCAAAGTGAGCTATTGTGATCACCCGGCGTCCGGCGCCAACAATTTTCTTACATCACATCTCCTAAACTGTTGAATGGATTTCAAAATAATTTCACAGAAATGTTCCTTGGGTGACCCTCTACCAAAATTGGTAAAATGATTCCGCTCCATTGAACAAAATGGCCACCAGAGCTAAAAATAGAAAAACCTTTGAACAACATCTCCTCCTAGCCCACTGGCCTGATTTCTAAATAATTTCCCAGAAATGTTCCTTGTGTGACTCTACCAAATTGAGTATTATTATCTTCTTCTCAACTTAAACTGCTGGGTCGATTGGAACCAAATTACATGTGGAGCCTCTATGGGAAGGGGGAACAGAAGTATGTTTGTAAGGACTGGGTCACAAGACCAATATGGCCGCCATGGCCCGATATGTAAAAAACATTTAAAAGTCTTCTTCTCGGGGACCAAATGGCCGATGACCTTGAAAATTGGTATGTAGCATCAGGGATGTCGCAGATAATTTCTTTTATTTGACTAACTCCCTATCGGTGAACTGTCCTGTTTGCACGGTTATTAGCAATCGGCTGGGATATGTTGTTTTAACCCTGTCTGTTTCTTTGTATGTCATGTATGTGGACAACCTTTTAACGTTGGTCATAACTTTTTAACCATTTGAGATAGCGCCTTCATATTTGACATGATTGTGCTTTCCAAACACGCAAAAAAAAATTGACCTTGACCCATCCTACTTTAAAGAAAAACGTGGATTAGGGCTTCACGTCCATTCCAAAAAATTGCCTTTTGCCTACTTAAAAGAAAAAACAGCAGGTCATAACTTTTGAACCTTTCATATCTTGCATGTAGTTTCCTTGTGACATTGAAGGGCTTCACAGCCATACAGAAAATTTGACCTATGATTGTGACCCTGACCTACTTAAAAGAAAAAATACCATTGATCAAAACTTTTGAACTGTTTGAGACAGCATTTTTATTTTGCATACAGGTTCCTTGTAGTAAGGGCCTCACGTCCATACAAAAAAGTGTGACCTTGACCTATTTTAAAGATGAAATCATTATTGGTCATAGCTTGAGAACCGTTTGAGTTCGAATCTTTATATTGAACATGTAGGTTCCTTCAACTTCCTTGTGACATTGTCTTAACTCAAACAAAAAATCTTGACCTGTGACCTTGATCTTGACCTGTGAGTCCATATTCGAAGAAAAAGTGACCATGTCCAGGGACATATTCCTGTTTCACTAACACATCTTGTTTCTAAACTTGCGAATTTTTATACCCTGCCACACGATAGTGGCGGGGTATTATGTTATACCCTCCGGTGTCCGTCCGTATGTCTCTCCGTCCGTCCGCACTTTGTTTCCGATCGATAACTTGAGTATTTTTTCACGGATTTTGTTCAAATTTTGCATACATATTGGTAATGGTATCGGGGGATGAGTGGTTTGGGATTGTTAATGGGCAAAATCCGTTAATTTTTAGCAGAGTTATTGCCCTTTTCAGTATCTGAAAAATGGTTTTTGGCCTCTAATTCCCTTACTATATGGAATGTCTGGATGAAACTTCACAGATATATAGAGGATTAAACGGTTCATATTGTGGCCAAGGACTGCTACTCTGGCTGTTCCAGTTCTTGAGTTATCTGCCCTTGACGTATTTAAAAAATGCATTTTAGACTGTAGTTCGTTTATCATTTACAATATCTTGCTGAAACTTCATAGATATGTAGTAGATGAATTGTTATATACTGTGGCAAAGGAACATGACTCTGGCTTTCCCAGTGATTGAGTTATCTGCCTTTGAAATATCTGAAAAATGGTTTTTGGCCTCTAGTTCCCTTACTATATGGAATATAGTAAAACTAAGACTAATTCTGCTTTAAAAAGCTTATTTAGTAGCTTGTAGTCATTCTTTCTATGTGTTTTCTGCATTCCATGTCATGTGGTCAGAGACCACCTTTGGGACTGTTAAAAATGGTCTTTAAGACCACTTTTGAACAATCCCAAAGACATAACATAACATAACTTTACTGGAGATAAACTCAGGCTTATCCTGCTGTTCATGACAACCGCCACCTTTGCAAAACAATGAAGATCCAGATCAGGCTTCTGAACAAGCCATCTGATCAGGATCTACACTGTCATACACTTCATGATCAGTCTTCACGAAAGAATATAGTCAGACAGGCAGTACATCGAAAAACATGAAATTCTTACATGTACCACGTAAAGATACATGTTCCACAGCCATTTAAGGTAAATACTTGAGTTGCCTTCCCATTGAATGTCTGAAAAATGGATTTTTACATATGCTTCCTACATCTTCTAACAACTTCATCCACTCACATTAAGACATTACACTTGCGGATCATATCTCTGCTATCCCCTTTCTAGTTATTTAGCCTTGGTATATTTTCAAATAAGTTACATTGCTTAGCAGTGGCGGGGTATTATGCAGTGTCTGCGGTGCTTTTATTTCTTTCTGTTTTGAAAAATAGCCAATCCTGATCAGTCCGGAAACATTCAAATTTACTTGACTTGGGATTTGTCCGATTTGTTGCAAATGACCTCTGTTGCATGTAAGACTCCTGCACAACTAACACAGAAGATCGACCACTGTCTTTGTCTCATTCAGTCATCAACAATTTGGATCACATGTAATCATTTATTACTAGGGTTGCAACGATAAAAAGATACAGTTACTTCATGATCTCTCTGATACATATTGCAATATTTGTTTTTAATATGGCTACCGTATTCGCCCTAATTACCGCACCGTGCGCTTAGTTTTTTCAAAATCGTCTACCTAATTAGCGCACACTTGATACGACAACAACAGCTTCCAAGATGATGCATACTGATATTTAATGGGACGGAAAAAGATACTTAAGCATTGCCTTCACTGTTGGAAGAAATAATGGTAAGTTTTTTATAGATTTACAATGAGACCTTCAAGGGGAGATTACTGTAAAGTGTGCGCTTATGCATTTCCTTTTCAAAAATAGCTTTGGTGTGCGCTTATAGGAGCATGTGCGGTAATTAGGGCGAATACGGTATATATGTCCTCACAGATCCAATGACCACTAATTAGTGACTGCATTGCCATCTTGGCCCTCTTGTTATACTTTTTTATTTCTAGTTGTGTCTACTGTTGTATGATATTTTCAGCCTCTGTATTGAGCCCATATATTTTTAGGACCAGCTACGCTCATTTGTAGAAGGGGGTGCGACGTCTCTGAAAGCTGTCTAATGTCTATTCAAGGAGCTCTTCACCAAAGAGGAGACCACTGGCAGGACACAAACCAGTTTTACAGGACCAGGAAAACTTGAAGAAATATACAGTAAACATAGTCAATCACTTAATGGTGTATGGCATTTGGGGACTCTGACCTAGTGGATAAGAGAGCTGACTCTTAATCATTAGGTCTCTCACTGATGGTTTGAATCTGGCTCGGGTTACATATGAGATGCCAAGTTCTGCATTGAACTGTACATCATGTGGTTTTCTCTGGGTTCTCCGGTTTTTGCCCCCACCTCTGATTATTGATAGACTAGATATATTTAGTTTGAATTTTGGCGAGTGTTTGAGTTTTATGTCTCACCAACAGCTAAGGTCATACGGAGACGGAACCTTGGTTTAAAGGTGCATTATTGAGCTACCGGGTCTCAATTTTTTTTTTCTGGTTTTTATCTTCATTGCATACTCCTTTGTCATGTGTACACTTTTGGAGCCAAATACAGCTTCAGAACTTTGTGAAAATGGTCGTTTTCATTCGTGTTTACCCTTTGCTCTGAACATGTGTTCGGAATTTCTGTTCTAAAAATAAATCTGTCACTTTACACATACATAGCGACAGTATGGTCTCTGAGTGTCGTTACTTATGGCATGGTATTCCGCGTCATATTTTTTTCCAATTCAGGCATGGCCTAAGAAAACAAGGCCAAAAGTGAACGTCGCATAGCGTCATATGTGGGGATTCTATTTTTGTCACGAACTAAAAATAGATCTAACTAGTGTTCGAAACCTAGTTAGGGAATCCCTCTCAAACTCATTTACCTGTCTTCATAATTGTTCGCACTTTTGCATAAAATGCATTCATTTGTATTGTTTTGAAGAAAAATACCGGCTATATATATTTTATTTTTGGAAGCATTTTTTTTTTTCAGATAGCTCAATAGTGCACCATTAAAGACTCATCCGGAAGACTGGAGAGGCCTGGGATTGATACTGCGATCCCTGGTTTACAAGGTGAGTAGCATAACCACTACATTAGGGATGCTTCTGTTGAATTGAGGTTTTATGTTCCTGTCAACACTCTTTAGGTCATTTTGGAGGCATTGGTTTCAATTTTATGAGACTTTTATCCGACATTGAGATGAACCTTGTTGCCGAATGGAACCAATAGGATTCACAACAAGGTTTAACTGTGACAACTAAATAGTGTAATGGACTGTTATGGACATGTGCATCATCCTGCAGTTCATTCACCAATGAAATCTGGTACTTACATGCATTTGTTAAGGGCAGGCACATTCAGATTGAACATCTTTACATGTTTGCACGAAAGGAAATGGGCATCGTCAGTCGACCATCAGTCAGCCTTGGTAGCTTTGTCGGATGCACGTCTAACTGATGATCAGGAGGACGCGGGTTTGATATCTGCCGGGGTCTGCAACTCAGTCAGATGCGTGTCTAACTGATGATCAGGAGGACGCGGGTTCAATATCTGCCGGGGTCTGCAAAATTATTTTGTGATGATTGATCATGAAATCTTTTATTCGGTCATTCTCTCCCTTCCACGGATTCAAGAAGGGCAGTTGTCAATTTCTGGCAAAAGAATGTGCACTGTACTGGCTAATAGCTTACATATAAAGTAGAAGTAAAACAAGCTTACATATAAGCCTGCCCAGGAAAAGTGTGGATAGGTAAACTGACCGGCTCAAAAATGACCTAAAATATTGTTGACTGGGCCGTTAAACTCCAATACAAACAAACAATCCACCATCAACAGTTTGAATCGGTATTATCAGTGGTTTGAAGCCAAAAACTTAACTTGGTTAGTGATAACAATCAATTTTTCAAGCCAGTCAGTCAACAGAGCGAAGCTTATCACCATCTCGAAATTTTGACTTCACAAAAATGACATGTTCATTCTCACATCATACATGTACCTGGCCATGCAAACCGAACTTAAAGACCATCCCAAAAAAATTTAACGAGAAAAATAAAGACAAACATGAGAAAAATGAAGACAAAGACGAAAACAAGAACTTATTTATCTTAAGAATTGAAAGATCTTTTTTTTAACTCACCTGAGCCAAATGCTCATGAATATCACAGTGTCGTCCTCCATCATACGTCGTCAACAATTAGTTTGTTAGCACCCGAGAGGTTACAGTTCTCAGTTTTGATCCAAACTTAACAAAATTACTCAGGATGTTTGCCTCTATGAAATCTAGGTCAAATTTGATACTGGTCATGTCTGGTCAAAAAGTAGGTCAAAAGGCCAAACAGAAAAACCTTACTGACAATCTAGAGGCCACAATTTTTGTCCAATCATTATGAAACTTGCTCAGAATGATCAGCTCGACATTACCTAGGTCAAGATCGAATATGGGTCATGTTGGGACAAAAAGTAGGTCAGTAGGTCAACTCCTAGAAAAAAAAGAACTTTACACCCTACTGCACAATGTTCAATCTAGGCTGCACCTGCTTTTTACATGAAGGACGCACTAGAAATCATTCAATGGGCTCGTCGGGTGCAACTGTAGAATTTAGTGACTGTTTCTTCTAGAGTTTATTTTTTTGCGATTTTCTCGTGATTTTTCGACAGTCTGATGCGTATTATTGAGTTAATCACAAACCGCATGTTGCCAAATTAAAATAATTCAGAAAAAAAATTTGTTTTATCTGTTTAACCAGTAACAATTCTTATTTTTTAAACCCAAATCGATGTTTTGCTTACTCGCTGTACACCAGATTCGTGTGCGCTGTAGTGGCTTAAGCTTAATACCAGATTGAAAAAGCTATTTATTATATATATATAGCGTTCTTCTCTTCCTGAAATAAATTTCATGGCATTCATTCCAAATAAAGATGCATTTAATTCATTTTTATATTGCAGCCAACACCTAAAGAAAAAGCTGGCAACTTTATACAGTATAATTTAAGGACCCTCGAAATGGCCGTCTTTTTCAAAGCCCATGGGCCAAGAGGCCCCCAAACCCCAAATTCTAGATTGAACACTGCCCTAGATGCTGCAAGTTTGGTCCAGTCATCATCAAAACTTGCTCAGAATTATCTTCAGTCAAGTATGAGTCATAATGGGTCAAAAAGTAGGTCAGTAGGTCAAATCATAGAAACATAGTTTTGCTACAATCATTATCAAATTTGCTCAGGATGATCCTCTCAACAATATCTAGGTCAAGTTCGAATATGGGTCATGTCAGGTCAAAAGGTAGGTCAGTATGTCAAATCATAGAAAAACCTTGTTAACAATCTAGAGGCAAGCTTTGGTCCAATCATCATCAAAATTGCTCAATGATAATCATGACAATATCAAGGTCAAGTTCGAATGTAGGTCATGTCAGGTAAAAAGTAGGTTAGTAGGTCAAATCATAGAAAAACCTTGTTAACACACTAGCAGCCAGTTCTGGTCCAATCATCATCAAACAACCTTGCTCAGAATGATCGTCTCGACAATATCTAGGTCAAATTTGAATATGGGTCATCTCGGGTCAAAAGGTAGGTCAGTATGTCATACAGAAAAACCTTGTCAACACCAGAGGCAATGGGACTCTGCCCATCAGGGCTTGAAGAAATAGATGGGCTGCACAATGCTTCCATGCAAAGATGAAGCCAACCTTACAGGAGATCGGGTAAACCACTTAGAGGATCTAAATAGAAACGAAGGCAATGATCAGGAATCAACACAATTAACCCATCAGAGACACGAAAGGGAAAGAAACCAGACCCTAATTGAAAGTCTGCCCAGGCTAAGCAGTGCGAAGAGGACCAGCCATTCTTATAAACCCTGTTAGTTTCATTGGGCCACAGGGCTTGAGATGTCATTTCATCTCAGTGAAAGTCCCAGAAATGTCTCCAAAATGACTACAGTGTTGATGGGGAAGTTAAACCTCAGATCAAACAAACAAGCAAACAAACACTAGCGGCCACAGTTTTGGTACATTCATCATCAAACGTGTTCAGAATGATCACTTGGACATTGTCTGGGTCAAGTTCAAATATGGGTCATGTCAAGTCAAAAGGTAGGCCACTATTTCAAATAACAAGATGTGTTTGTGAAACACGAACATGTCCCCGGGCATGGTATTTTTTGTTTTCAAAGTTGGTCACAGTTCAAGGTCAAGGTCACAGGTGGGAAGCCCTTGACACAAGGAACTCGCATGCCAAATATGAAGGCTCTGTCTTAAATGGTTCAAAAGTTACGAACAATAATATGTTTTTTTCTTTAAACTTTAAAAGTAGGTCATAGGTCAAGGTTACAGGTCAAAAAAAAATTGCATGAATGTAAAGCTCTTGTCACAAGGAACCTACATGCCAAATATGAAGACTATCTTAAATGGTTCAAAAGTTATGAACAATTTTATATTTACTTTTAAGTGGGTCAAAGGTCAAGGTCAAAATATTTTGCATGAATGTAAAGCTCTTGTCACAAGGAACCTACACCCCGAATATGAAGGCTGTATCTAAAACAGTTCAAATGTTATGGCCACTGTTAACTTTTTCTTTTATGTAGGTCAGAGGTCAAGGTCGCAGGTCAAAATATTTTGTGTGAATGAAAAGCTCTTGTCACAAGGAACCTACATGCAAAATATGAAGGCTATATCTCAAACTGTTCAAAAGTTATGACCAAAATGTTATTTTTTGTTTTAAGTAGGTCAAGGTCGCATGCCAAATATGAAGGCTGTATCTCCAACGGTTTAAAAGTTATGAACAATGTTAACTTTTTTCTTTTATGTAGGTCAAAGGTCAAGGTCACAGGTCAAAATTTTTTTGTGTGATTTATGTTAAGTCCTTGTCACAAGAAATCGCCAAGCAAAATATGAAGGCTCTATCTCAAAAGGTTCAAAAGTTATGACCAAAATGTTATTTTTTATTTTAAGTAAGTCAAAGGTCAAGGTCACAGGTCAAAATTTTTGCACAAATGTAAAGCTTCTGTCACATGACAAATACATGCCAAATATGAAGGCTGTATCTCAAGCGGTTCAAAAGTTATCGCAAATGTTTTTGTTTTTTTTTCTTTTTAAGTAGTTCAAAGGTCAAGGGCACAGGTCAGTTTTTTTTGCATAAATGTGAAGCTCATGTCACAAGGAACCTTCATGCCAAATATGAATGTTCTACCTCAAATGGTTCAAAAGTTATGACCAACGTTAAAGTTGTCCACGTACAAACCAACAAACAAACAGACAGGGCAAAAACAATATGTCCCCGCTATCGCTACCGGGGACATAATAAAAAAACTTTTTTAACACTCTAGTAGCCAGTTTTGGTCCAATCATCATCAAACTTGTTCAGGATGACCATCTTGACAAAATCTAGGTCAAGTTCAATTATGGGTCATGTCGTGTCAAAAAGTAGGTCAAATCATAGAAAGACCTTGTTAACACTCTAGATGCCACAGTTTTGTACATAATGATGGAGAATTTGTATTACATAATATTCTTGCACACCAGATAAGGAATAATAATATTATCATTTCATGGAGATTGATCATAAAATCTTTACTCTATGACCATTCTCTCCCTTATGCTGAATCAAGAGGGGCAGTTGTCAGTTTCTGGCGAAAGAATGTGCACTGTTTCTTATAAAAAATAAGAATAATGTACATATGTACATTCGTGGACATGTTTAACAAACCTGTCTTTTTTTTCTATGATTTTATAAAAACTCAAAATAATTGTTTCTATCATTCTTCGAATTTTTCCCTCATAGATTTCTCTCCTCATAGATTTCTCATGATTTCTCTGAATTGTCTCTTGTACTTACTTTATCATTGCAGCATTATATACATGTACTTTAAGAATATTAATGCTTTCAGCCTGTGCCATGAAAATAAAGAGAAATACCTGAGAAACGTCAAGCGAGAAAAAGATAATGAAGGCGTTCCTCAAGATCGTTGGATACTGCAAGAGGTAGGTATGAAGTCACTACATGGTTAAGTTTCTTAAATAATGAAATACAACCTGTGAGCATCATACAATTCATAGGGATGAGCTGCTATAGAAGTGTTGTGGCAAGCAGATTTTGTTTCATTATTACAGACACTTATCATGTCTAAAAGCAATCAAATATGATATGTTTTCTAATACATAAAAATTGCATATGTAACACGCCGATTGATTGAATAGCCTCGATAAGTAGTGACAGCACATTCTGTTTTGTTTTTGTTTGTTTGATTTGAGGTTTAGCGTCCCATCAACACTGTAAAGGTCATTTTGAAGAAGTTGCTTCCAATTTTGTGGGACTTTTACACGACATTGAGATGAAATGACATCTCAAGCCCTGCTGCCTAATTTGCCCCCGCCCATCGGGCTTGAAGAAATAGATGGGCTGCATGATGCTTCCACTCAGAGCTGAAACCGACCCCAGCCAGTACTGGTAAACCGCTTAGAGGATCTAAGCCTGCCCAGGCAAAGCGGTGCGAGTCGGACCGTCCATGCTTATAAACCCTTTTGGTTTCATTGGACGACAGGGCTTGAGATGCCATTTCATCTCAGTGTCGGGTAAGTCCCACAAATTCGAAGCACCATCTCCAAAATGACCTATTTAGTGTTGACGGGGATGCTAAACCTCAAATCAAACAAACAAAAAGAACATAACATCTATTCAGTGGTGATGGGGACGTTTAACCGCGAATCAAACAAACAAACCTGCTGCCTAATGAAACCAATAGGGTTTATAAGCATGGACTGTCCGACTCTCACCCCTTTGCCTTGGCAGGCTTAGATACTCTAGCAGGCTTAGATACTCTAAGCGGTTTATTGGACGACAGGGCTTGAGATGTCATTTCATCTCAGTGTCGGGTAAGTCCCACAAATTCGAAGCACCATCTCCAAAATGACCTTTATAGTGTTGACGGGGATGCTAAACCTCAAATCAAACAAACAAAACAGAACATAACATCTATTCAGTGGTGATGGGGATGTTTAACCGCGAATCAAACAAACAAACCTGCTGCCTAATGAAACCAATAGGGTTTATAAGCATGGACTGTCCGACTCTCACCCCTTTGCCTTGGCAGGCTTAGATACTCTAGCAGGCTTAGATACTCTAAGCAGTTTACCAGTACTCCTGTGCGGTCGGTTTCAGCTCTGCATAGAAGCATCATGCAGCCCATCTATTTCTTCAAGCTCCGACGGACGGGGCATACAGCAGATTCTGTGAACTTATACTGTGTCCAAAACGTTCTGTTATCATGCAAAGTTGCTTTTCATTTACATCACGAAAAATTTTGGGTGTATGGCCCAACCGGCTGCTAAAATTTATATCTGAGGGTGTCTGGGGTCAAAAATGTCTCAAAATTGATGCTGATAAAACATGCTGCAAACAGTGAAAATGGCCAGTGCCAAACCCCTTAATTGTTGCCTTGACAGCTGTAAGAAGATTGAGATTTGGTCAAAAATTCATGTGAAATCACACTTTTTGCCAACTTTGAGATGTCCCCTCATTACCATGACAACGATCAAGTCATGAAAGGTTGCATTTGAAAGGCTACTGCCTATTGAACATTCATACCGAGTTTGGTGTAAAACAGACCATGATCCATTATGAAACAATGGCTATTTGAAGTTGCTGTCAGGTGCAACACTGTGAAAATCAGCGAAATTCACAAAATCCCTGAGTGGTAAAGGGTTGACCAAGGATAGCTGGCATTGGCCTGTCCTGCAGCATAGGTAATTGTTGTATTTAGCCCACTGAAAGTTGCAGTTTAAGTAATGCTGGCACGGAAAATAGTGTTATCACATGTTTGTAGCAGACATTTATATACTTCAGCATTGCAAAAGAGTCATCATATTCTCAAGCCAAGTCCTTGCAGTCCTCCTAGCAAAACCTAATAACCTATAATTTTGTGCCAAACCTATAAAACCTTTATTTTGTTCATAAAACCTGTAAAAAGCCTGTATTTTCATGAAAAAAAACATATTTTTCAAATTTGGAACCCTAACTTTTCTTTAAAATGCACTAGTTACTATTTTTTACTTTTTAGTCCCATAAAATGTGATGAAAAGTAGAAGTAAAACAAAGATCAGGAATTGATACAATTAACTTACTCCACCCATAAAAGACACCAAAGGGAAAGAAATACAAACATTAAGCGACCAGACCATAATGGAAACCCAAACAAAGGAAGGCCATAAGGACAGTTACTTTCCCACAAGAAATTGTAATTTTTTTCCTCGCTTGCTTCGGTCACTCGGACTTTGTAAAATTCAGATCAACTTTTTCTGAGTAATTGTGGCACAAAAATTCATCAAATATTTTTTCTTCAGTTTTAAATCTTTATGTAAGTTTTGAAGGCCCTTTTTTTAACCTGTATTTTTATTGAAAAATCTGTAAATAACCTATATTTTGAGTAAGAAGAACCTATATTAAAACCTATATTTTCAAAGTGGGCCACTAGGAGGCCTGTCCTTGTGAAAATCTTCACAGCTTTGGTAGTAAACATTATCAGCCTTTCTTTCCATCTGGATGCTAGATTGTGAAAAACTTTTCAACATGCACTACCACCTTGTATGGACTGGTCCATATTCATGGGTGATTGTGACTGCTGATAAGCATGTGAATGATTCTAAACATGGAAAATTTTAAGACTTGTTATAACTGCAATATATATGTACTTATCCATGGTGTCTATCATTTTTCAGGCCAAATCTTCAGTCGCTATATGAGGAATAACACAGACAACGTGAGATAGAAATTCTGGGTTGAAAGAATAGTGTACAAACTGAACGATAAGATTCGTGGAATTAGGAATGGAAAATACAAATCAAAAAAGTAAATCATTACGATAACACAACCGTGAGGCATAGTGCATTTTTTCTTATATCAAAAACGGACATTTATCTGATAAAATTTGTGATCCTTTTCTTATTTATACTCCAAACATAGGTTTTGGGTGCTCGTTAGAACTGCCTCATTGAGGTGGTGTTTAGGATTACCCACAACCTATTTCTTGGAGCAGAAATAACGAAAATAATGTATACCCCTGTAAACCACAGTTTTCTCTTTCAAAAGTGGGGTTTAAGGGGCTGTCCATTTCACAGACTTGTTCAAACAGGGGATACCTTCATTCCAAATTATCATTCATGGGGGTAAATTTCCGTTTTTACTGTTGGAAACTTTGTTTTACAGCAACCGGTTAAATGGGCTTTAAGATGTTAGGGGGTGGGGATATTACATTTGTCATGTACATACATACATACATACATACATGTTTGCATGCATGCACAAAAGCAAGCACACACACTCACACATATAGACATGCATTTATGCACACATGGATACATGCATGCTTACCGGTATGTGCATCAAACATGCATGCATGCAAACACACCCACTCATGTATGCATGCATGCATTCATGCAGACCAGGGATACAGACTAAGCATTTTGCTCATGCATGTGTGTTTGCAAGCATTCTTGTTTGCAAACACACACACACTCCTGCATGTTTGCATATATACATGCACACACAAACATGCAAACATGCACGTACACACTCATGCACTCATGCATTACTTGTTCAACTTATTCCCCTATAGGGGAGCTATGTTGCTGTCTGTTAACTCTTGCTCAGATATTGCCCTTTTGAAATTTTGTCATTTAGGGCCAAGCATATGGTTGGGGAGATAGTGTTGTACAAACACCATCTAGTTTGTTTTTTTAATTAAAAAAAAAAAAAAGCCCCCCAGTGGAAATCTTCCACTGACCGTTCCAAGGCGGCTCTTCTGTGGCGATTTATTTATGTTGTTGTTTGTTACTTACTGTGTGTATCACTTGTGTCTTTTGGTTTTGGATGGCCATATGGCCATTTTGTGGGAAAGTAACTGTCATTAGGGCATTCCTTTGTTTAGGTTTCCATTATGGTCTGGTCGCTTAATGTTTGTATGTCTTTCCCTTTGGTGTCTTTTATGGGTGGAGTAAGTTAATTGTATCAGTTCCTGATCTTTGTTTTACTTCTACTTTTCAAGTGCTGCAAGCATAAGCTGTCAATGTACAGCAATGTTTTGCCATGACATTGGGCCTCGGACACTATATCGCTGGCCCCCGCCCATCGGGCTTGAAGAAATGGATGGGCTGCATGATGCTTCCACGCAGAGCTGAAACCTACCCACACATGAGTACTGGTAAACCGCTTAGAGGATCTAAGCCTGCCCAGGTAAAGCGATGCGAGTCGGCCCATCCATGCGTATAAACCCTATTTGTTTCATTTGGTGGCAGGGCTTGAGATTTCATTTCATCTCGATGTCGGGTGAAAGTCCCACAGAATTGGAAGCAACGTCTCCAAAATGACCATTACAGTGTTGATGAGGACATTAAACCTCAAATCAAGCAAACAAACACTATGTAGCAGAATAAACTTCACAATTATTTTGATGTTATCCAAACAGACCTCGCCTGACCTACGTAGGCACATTAGAATTTTTATTCTAATGCACTTGCCAAAGTAATTTTATGTCTGATTGGATGAGTTAAAATTTTTCAACAGTATATTCTATTACATACCATATTGACCCTAAGTATTGGGACAGATAGGCCTAAGCATAATGTGTTTTGGGAAGTTTGATTTGAATCTTAAGACCGAAAATCAGTGTTTCGGTACACAATCGATCGCATGCGCTTGTTAAACGGAACACCTTTGAAATCAGGGCTAAAGAATTTTTTTATCCAAATCGGCCACGGTTGACCGATAACGTCACCAGTAACGTGCCGAACATGCCTTACAATGTCATCCCGACATTCTTGCATCTGCCAACTTAGCCATCATTTTCATTGTGTAATGGGTTTTTTCCAAACTTTTCCATCATTTTCATTGTGTAATGGTTTTTTTCCCAACATCATTTGTATTTTTCTTTTGTTGTTTGGTAAAATCTTTTAAAATATTTTAGCAATACATGCAAATAAACAGAAAATCGTACCACGTTTTTAATTTCTTTAATTGTTTTCTAGTGCGGTATTCCCTTACACGGTGTCCACGATTCAAAATTAATTCCTCGGCTGTATAAACATGACTGGATGCCCAAATAATAAACGTTCTTTGCAGGACGACACGTATTTCATTTCCTTTGATGTCTGTTATTGACAAAATAAGTATCCACTAAAACATCAACCAGAACGTTTTTTTTGCATCTTTTGAAGCGGTAGTGACACGTGCGGACTTTCCATGCTTCATGTGCTAATTAATGCGGGCGGCACCCTTTGATAATCAATACCACTGTGTAAACATGCATTAATTATCGCTTTTCTTATCACTGGCTTACAGACAGCTTGCAGATTAGCGTAATCAAAATATGCGTGGTCGTCCGTGTCAACTATTTCGAAATAAATTATCATCAAAGTGCTGTTGACATATGCTTCAGAAAGTTGTAAATTTACCAGTTCAATGAAGGAATATTCAGCGGTCTGACCTTATACCGACATCGGGTGTTAAGTGGATAAAGTGTAACAAGATAGGATGCATAAACACAGTGTACCTGCAGGCTACCGCCAAATCACGACCGCCAAATCACGAGTCGGCTAATTTTATTGCCTTTATCTGGCGGCAAGCAGCCGTTGTCTCCCACTGACACATAGGAGATTATTGGATTATAATTAGGACAATGTACAGTTTGACGCTTGACCGGGTACAAGACGTAGGTGGGAATAAAGAATATAAATTATATAAGAATGAAAACAACTCCGGGAATTATCTGAAAAACTTGTGATATAGAAAACTATCGATAGTTCAAAACACTATCGGCGATAGTTATCGATGTTTAACTTTACCATCGATGCAGTACTATCGGCCCAGTGCCTATCGCAATGCATCGATGGTCCGATGCATCGTTACACTCCTAATCCCAACCCTGAATCCCTTATTTTAATCCCACAGGATTTCATCGTGATCACTGCGGGATTTCATTCTGATCCCGGCGGGATTTCATCGGGAATCCCGCAATTTGTCCCGCCGGGATCCCGATAAATCCTGCTGGGATTTCACCGGGATCCCGCTGGTTTCACCGGAATTCCGGTGGGATTTCACCGGGATCCCGGCGGGATTTCATCGGGAATCCCGCAATTTGTCCCGCTGGGATCCCGTCAGAATCCCACCGGGATCCCGATAAATCCTGCTGGGATTTCACCGGGATCCCGCTGGTTTCACCGGAATTCCGGTGGGATTTCACCGGGATCCCGGCGGGATTTCATCGGGAATCCCGCAATTTGTCCCGTTGGGATCCCGTCAGAATCCCACCGGGATCCCGATAAATCCTGCTGGGATTTCACCGGGATCCCGCTGGTTTCACCGGAATTCCGGTGGGATTTCACCGGGATCCCGGCGGGATTTCATCGGGATCCCAGCGGGATTTATCGGGATCCCGGCGGGATTTCATCGGGATCCCGGCGGGATTAATCGGGATCCCAGTGGGATTTATCGGGATCCCGGCGGGATTTCATCGGGATCCCGGAAATCCCGACCGGGAATCCCGCAATTTTATCCCGCCGGGATCCCGGCGGAATCCCACATGGGATCCCGGCAGGATCCCGGCGGGATTCCCGCTCATATTTTTACTTGGGTAATGCTTTACATTTAGGTGATTTCCCTTATTGCAAAAGTATTTTTTGTTAATATGCGTGATTGCTGGCCTTGGGAGCTTAGTCCAATGCATGTCTGACTGGTGATCAGTAGGTTGAGGGTTCAACACCTTCCGGGGTCAGCAACATTCTTTTGTGGAGATTGAGCCTCAATTTTTGGTGAAAGAATGTACACTGTACTGGTTAAGTGTTTATGTATAACCAATTGCATGCGGGAAACCCCTAAAGGGATACCTTGGCAAACACTGCAGGCCCAGATCACGTGTCGCAGAATGCAGTGTCTGATCAGGGCCTGCACCATTTGCTAACAGAATTTTCCATCAAAAATAGAGTAAAACGAAGAAAATAGGCCTACCACCCCTTATATGACAAATAGCAGTGAAAGAGTCCACTAGTATACAATGTGATAAGCCTGTCCAGGAATGGTATGGTAGAATGGCCAGCTTGATGTAACCTAAATAGTGTTGACTGAGCCGTAAAAGTCTAAACAAACAAATACATGTACACCTTTTTGGTTGAAAATTTATTTTGGTTGCTTTAATTTACAACAAAATGTACAACAATAATACAATATTTTCCAGGATTTACGCATAATTAGTGTTATGCCTTAAACCCGTTTTGTACCAAATGGAATCTTCCACCTTACATGTATGTAGCAGGAGTCCATTTCAAAATTTAGGGGCGCCAGGTTGTGTTTTCTTCAAAAACTATTCGTAAGCTAGCTGAACATTTTGCAAACAGTGTAGGCCCTGATCATACGCCTCATTCTGTGGTGTCTGATCTGGGCCTGCACTGTTTGCCAGGGTACCTGTTTTGGGATTTTGGTAAAAAATGGGTTAATGAAAAATGCACCATACAAAATTGAAGTTTTATCAGTCTGGCTGAGTTGGATGTGTATCTGGCAGGTGATCTCAGTCCCTGGCTTTGACAACAATTTTTCATTGGGTGACAGGGCTTGAGATGTCACTTCATCTCAATGTCGGGTAAAAGTCCCACAAATTGGAAGCAAAGTCTCCAAAATGACCTATACAGTGTTGATGGGGATGTTAAACCTCAAATCAAACAGACAAAACAAAACAATTTTTCTGCCAAAATGTCTGATCATGAAATATTTTCTGTGATCATTCTGTCCCTGTCACGGATGAAAGAAGTCTAGTCACTGGTGAAGGAATGGGCACTGTAAGTCTGTCTAGTAAGTATGCAGACTTGTTGGTTGTCAGGCAGTAGGGTCATAGGTTCAATGCCTGCCATGTCCAGCAACATTCATTTGTGGACACTAGTTTCATTACCATAAAAATCTTTGAGGACTTCCTTTTATTCTCCTCAAATTTTAACAAATTTGTTTCGTGATTGTGATGGTGTCCATAAAGTGCGGGCATAATAGCAAACACTGTAGACCCTGATCAGACTGCTCCTCAAGGAGCAGTCTGATCTGGGTCTTCATTGTTTGTTTCGGCCTGTCTGTCCCTATACTTTGGATCAATACGGTATTTTCTATGGTCAGTATCTTACTTCTGCTGATTCAAGAAGGGCAGTTGTCAGTTTCTGGCAATTAAAAAAAAACACTGTTCTGCTTAACTGCTTAGGTACATTAATATGCATCCCCAGGTAAAGTATAGATAAAATGACCTAAATAGTGTTCACTAGGCTGTTAAACTCCAAACCACCCAGTCTGACTTTCTACTATTTCCAGTTTCAAAGACCAGTATTTTTTTTACTGAACACGATTTTTCATGTGGATTGGCTGACAGTGCAGATCCTAACCAGTTTGATATGAGTCTAGGCTCTTTGCTACAGACTGTTAATAATTATGAAAATTAATATTAAGAAGAATAATTGTAACAGTGTCTACTCATCGCCCCGCCCATCGGGGCTTGAAGAAATAGATGGTCTGCATGATGCTTCCACCAAAGCTTAAACCGACCGCACACGAGTACTGGTAAACCGTTTAGAGGATCTAAACCTGGCCATGTAATGCGGTGCTAGTCGGTCCGTCCATGCTTATAAACCCTGTTGCTTTCATTGGGTGACAGGGCTTGAGATGTCATTTCATCTCGGTGTTGGGTAAAAGTCCCACAAAATTGGAAGCAACATCTCCAAAATGACCTATACTATGTTGACAGGGACGTTAAACCTCAAATCAAACCAAACAAAACGCAGAGCTGAAACCGACCGAGTACTTGTAAACCATTTAGAGGATCTATGCCTGCCCATGGAAAGCTGTGCGAGTCGGTCCGTCCATGCTTATAAACCCTACAAAATTGGAAGCAGTGTCTCCAAAATGACCTATACTGTGTTGACAGGGACGTTAAACTTCAAATCAAACAATATTATTGTTTTGATATAACACATTTGTTACACTCACATGCATTTATTGTTGTTTTGATATAACACATTTGTTACACTAACATGCATTTGGCTGTGGACCTCAAATCCTCAACTCAAACAAACGAAAATAACCTCAAATCAAACAAAAACATTATCTGTTCCAGTTGTGATTGGCACTTTTAGTATTAAATAGCTCTCTCATGACAGTGACATGTTTGTATTATACAGATAAAGATTAGGTTAATCCTGGGGGTGTTTTGATTGGATTTGATGGGAAAGAGACATTGTAGACTTTTGGGATTGTTGAAGTTGTTACCCTTTTTGTACCAAACGGAATCTTCCTCCTTATATATACCAGGAGTCCATTTCAAAATTAAGGGAGTGTCAGGTTGTGTTTTCTTCAAAATTTTATTTGGAAAATGGCTTTACTTTTCGCAAACTGTAGGCCCTGATCAGACGCCACGTTCTGCGGCGTCTGATCTGGGCCTGCACTGTTTGCCAGAGTACCCGTTTTGGGGTTTTCGGTACAAAATGGGTTAACACTTATCCTGCTGAATGAATTTATTTAGCCACACCTGTGTTTCTGACTGTCGGCCAATCAAATTACTAGATATAATGTACAGTATTTGTTCATTATTCACAAACTGCATGACAACCAGTACACTGCAAAGGTAGGGGATATTGTGGTCAGCAGGACCCATGATTTTCAGGTATTTTAATTATCTTAGAAAGATTGACTTTGGCAAACAATTAGCTTCATTACGAAAACACGCCTATACAGATACATTGTCAATTTCTTGGCCAAAGAATAGAAATTTTATGAAGAAAAATTGTGATTTTTTTCTTATTTCTGCTCAAAACATAGACTGAGGGGACTTGATAGAACCGCCTCGACGAGGCAGTTCTATCGAGTACCCACAATCTGTTATAGATTGAGGGGACTTGATAGAACCGCCTCGACGAGGCGGTTCTATCGAGTACCCACAATCTATGTTTTTGAGCAGAAATAAGAAAAAATAAGGTATACCCCCTTAAACCCCAGTTTTACTATATAAAAGTGGGGTTGAAAAAGGGCAAAGTTATATAGGCGTGTTTCCATGATGTATCTTTCTGAAAATACACGAAAAAATAAATTTTCATCTGCTTTTGATTTCTCTGTTATGCTTGAATGCTTAATATGAATAATTTATGGTCACTTTTCTATTTTCTGTAAAATCTATAAATTTTATTGGTTTGCTGAATAAATGAATTCGGGAGCAGTCTGATCTGTAGAGGTAAAGACTAGGCTCATCCTGGAGTTGCTTTGATTGGATTTGATGGGAAAGAGACTGAGATTGTTGGGATTTTTGTCACCATGAACAGTGTAAACCCAGTTTAGATGCTGCAGAATGTGGCTTCTCATCAGGGTCTACACTGTTTGCCATTCATCCAGCTATTTTTAGACTCAACTTTATCATAAATTTGACTGCAATTGTAGTATCTTCTTTAGACAATATCAGAATTGTATTTCATTTTGCAGGTCCTGTCAGTGATGCCACCATGACTGATCTTGGTCTCCGACTGGCTGCTAGTACCGTAACAACGTTCCTTATCTTAGCGCTGCTACTGTTCCTGCTCCACAGATTAAGACAGAAACGGCTGAGGATGGCTCTTAGACGTATGTTCAGATTTCTTAACCTAATTGATAAAGTAAAGTTTTCTTGCAAAATACATGTACCTTGTATCAAATTGCATACTACATAGACAAAGATTGTTTAACCCATATATGTCTAGCAGCCCTTTTATGGGACTTTGGCAAACAGTGCAGACCCAGATCAGTTGCGTCTTATCTGGGTCTATACTGTTTGCTTAAAGAACATTCATTTTTGTAAAATTTGCCACAAACAAAAACAAACCTGACACCCCGATAATTGGAAATGGACCACTCCAAACATACTAGGTGGAAGATTCCATTGTCAATAATTATATGAGTTAACCATAAAAGCACCAAGCTAAACCCTCAAGGAGACATCACAAATTTTATTTTGTTATTTTCCTCAAAAAATCCAGTTTGACATTTCATGTGAATTGTCTGCCTATCAGACAATTCACATGAAATATTAAACCTAAACTCTGAAAACACATCTGCTGTTACTGAGATTGGCATTTTTACGGTTAAAAAATGTGCAGCAAAAGCAGATTTTGACAGCTGATTGTTTGTAAAGTGTAAAAAATTGCAGAAGATGGGAAAATATAGGAATTTATGACAGAAATAAGCACATTTTACAAAATCCTCCTGCAGATAATCAGTCCTTGGAGGAAAAAAATAAGCACATACTTGCACAGCAAAACTTGCAAATGTAGATTGTGCCGCAGAGAACATGGAGTCAAATCATCTCTGTACAGTCTGATCGGAAACTGCCATTGGATGAATAACCTGGAAACCAGAAATACAGTAGAACTTCGATGGCTCAAACACCGATGGCTCATTTACCATGGCTGAGTCGAACGTTCTTGAGCCCCTAGGGAAATCATCCACCAAAGAAATAGTGGTGTATAATTTAGCTTGCAAATGTATGCTGTGTGTACTGATAAGAATCGCCTCCACAGCAAACAGTTTCATTATAAAACACAACCAAAGCACTGAGAGTACTGGTGGGTCGATTGTCTCTTGGTGTAGTTAGAAAAAATGGGGCTGAGCGAGGACTGTTTCGTTTAACCCTTAAACTGCTTTACTGAAAGCAAAGCGTGTGGACCCTGATCAGATGCTGCGTTTTTCGGCGCCTGACCGTTAAATTCAAATACTATAAGCAAGCAGTGAAGACCCTGATCAGACGCCACATTCTGTGGCGTCTGATCTGGGTCTACACTGTTTGCCTAGCCCAACCCATGATTCCAGCCCAGATATTACAGTTAACCTTTTCACGTAAACACGCTGACCTCACTGCAATAAAATTCTATAAATAATCTGCATGGATTCCTACAAATCAGTGATAGTCACGTGGACTCCATCATTAATAGAGGTTTTGTCCTTTATACCTTTGGGTCGATTGATAAACAATCAACCCAAAAAGATTTTTAAAAGTATTCCCTTATGCTTCCTGGCTCAAACTACACCCCCGTCTCAAACAGAATTTCAAGGTCACAAAGGTGTTTGAGCCATTGAAGTTCGACTGTATGGTGTTATGGTGAAAACAAAGCAAGTGATCGCATTGCACTTGCTGGTCTGCATCCTTACTGTTTGTACATATTGCTTTGTAGTTTTCACGTTAGCCTGACCTGTATCAGCCTGTCACAAAGAAACCCTTTCTTAGGGGTTTACGACCAGCTAAGACACACAAACCAGCCTGCTCACAATACACATCATGTTAATCCTTAACCCTTTTTGTACCAAATGGAAACTTCCTCCTTATACATGTATATAGCAGGTGTCCATTTCAAAATTTAGGGGTTTTTCTTCAAAATTTATTTGGAAATTGGCTGAAAATTTTGCAAATAGTGTAGGCCCTGATGTGGGCCTGCTCTGTTTGCCAACTTCCCATTTTGGGGTTTCCGGTACAAAATGGGTTAAGACTCCGAAAAAAAAAAAACACATCTGAAGATGTCGTCTGCTTATGTCGTCTGCTGGGTCTTCTTGCAAACTTTTTAAAAAATATTTTTGCACACAAGCAAACAGTGTGAACCCGGATCAGGCTGCTCCCATAGGAGCAGTCTGATCTGGGCCCACACTGTTTGCAAAAATGACTTTTAAAGTAAGTAACCGGCAGACGACAATTGTCTTGATTGGCATTTTATGGGTTAACAAGTATGTAAAATTAAGACTCCTGTTAACCTCACTTACCGTGAAAATCCTAAAACTGGGACACCTTGAGGACTTGGTGTAAATCTCCTGAACTAAACAAACTTGTTTTATAATCCAGCAAGGAGTCCAAAAAGGTGCAGACAGATTGCAAACTGTAGACCCTGATCAGACTGCTCTTTCAGGAGCAGTCTGCTATGGGTCTACCCTTTTTGCTTTGGCCTATCTGTTCCAATACTTAGGATCATTACGGTAATATAGAGAAAAGTGGGGTATACATTATTTTCCTCATTCTTGCTCAGAAACATAGATTGTGGGTACACATTAGAACCATTTCACAGAGGCAGTTCTAATGAGCAGACACAGTCTGTGTTTTGTGCAGAAATGAGAAAAATGTTACAAAATTTCACCTGAAAAATGTAAGCTCTGAACAAATAAAAGCCACGATTATAGCACACAGATATGTTATGGTAATGAGGCCCACAGACTAACTAGAATATGAAGTTTACAGTAGAACTTCAATGGCTCGAACACCGATGACTCGTTTACCATGGCTGAGTTGAACCCGTTCTTGAGCCCCTAGTGAAATCCTCTACATAAGAAATAGTAGGGGATAACTTGGGAGATTTTTGTCTTTTTTCTTGCAAATGTATGTTGTGTGTACTCATTAGAATCGCCTCGATGAGGCGATTCTAATGAGTACACACAGCATACATTTTCATTATAGTACACCTAATTTTACTTTTAATATCCTCATAATTCTTCATGTTGTTAACCATTAACCGCTTGACGCTTATGACCCACAAAGAGGGTTGACGCGTCGTTAAACACAAAATCATCATTATAGTATACCTAATAGATGTCCAAAAGTATTACGTTATGCCTCCTGGAAGTGACTATCAGTGGCTTGAACTGCCCCTGTCTCGAACAGAATTTCGAGGTCCCAAAGGTGTTCGAGCCATTGAAGTTCGACTGTAGATGTATTTTGCGCAGTCTGACCTGCACCTTGGTTGGTCGCAATTTTCCTATGATGTGGCTCAATGTTACTGTGCATTGCACCAGAGCTGCAGATGTTATCTTTGCAATCAACATTGAATCAGCATATAAACAAAAGTATTAATTTTATCTGCTGCCAAAACTGTTTTGATAAACAGCTTCCCTGTACAGACATATATCCTGTAGAAAAGATACGAGACCTCTCACAAAATTTTATAGTGCATCCCAGTTGTGAAGGCTCAGTTCAGTCTGCATATTTGCATTACAAATGCAAAAAAAGTATGTAAAAGACAGTTTTAAGTTATTTAAATATTTCATTTACATTTCTAGGATACAGTCGACGTCGACATGACCTTGATGACTCCGACAATGTCAGCTATTCTCCAGATTTCTTTGGTCTACAGTGCCCTCCACCCTATGAGGATCCCCCTCCCCCATATTCACCACCCAAACCTAGGCAGCCACATGGTAGAGATCAACCCCCACCCTATGATGCCATTGATGATAATGGAAATACTGATGCCCAAAATGTGGATAGAAATAACCATTTGACAGTGGACAGGAATGGGAACCAGTCTGGAGTAACAGGAAGTTTTGGTAGCTATAGAAACTCAGGTCAACAGCAGAATGAGCATATTGCCCTTGGAGGTGCTTTCAACTTCAGTGCTGCTCATGATTTAATTGACCCGAGAAATTTGACTGGAAGATGTTCAGAAAGAATTGATACTAATTTTAGTACAGATATTACAAATGTGATGACATCCGATAGGATTCAAAGTCAGCCATATTCATTTGTCCAGTCTCGAACTGTTCCAAGGCCTGAAATCAGAAATGAGCATAATCAAAATGGGCAAGTAAATCAAGGTCCTCAGATTGTCTCTGATATTGGAGAATCAACAAGTTCAAGTGATTCTGACAACAGTCGAAATAGTAGTCCTGTACCAACAGAATATGAAAACAGGTCTCACAGCCTTGTGCATAATGGAACACAGTCTAATAGTAATGTAGAACCAGGTGTTACTCTCAGTGAAGATGCTGAAACAACTGTTAAACAGTTTCTAGATAAACAATTTGGGCAAATGGCTAAAACTGGAAACAAGAATTTTCCAGCATGTATGTCACGATCGTGGACATGCTCAGAGCAAGCGTCTGCCACCCCACATCTAGGTCTTGCAGGATCTTTCAACCGTAACAGTGGCTACTTCCAGCAAAGTCCAAAAGGAGTATCAGGGTTTGCGAGAAGAAACGATTCAGAGATTTCACAAAATAATGTTCCTAAAATGGGATTAAGATGTGGAAAATGCAATAATATTATAGCTTGTAAGTGCAATAAAGTAAAGACAAATGGATTACTCACAAGATCTCAGTCTGATTATACTCACAATGCTACAAATAGTGCTCCTAAAGAAGCTGTGTCAGTTCCTAAAAGTAGAAATTTGAGGCTTTTGCCAGGTAGTTTTGGTGCTCGTGTTTCTTATGTTGAACCTGAGGACACCAGATCTGAAGTATGTGGTAAACCAGATGGTACTCAATGTTCTAGTCAATATCATAGTGATTCAGAAACTAACATCAGTTACTTCACACCTGATACAGAAAGAATTTCTCCAAATGTTTCACAATGTGATGACTCTGAAGTGCCAAAGAGCTCTCGACGTCAAGAACTTCTAAGAGAACTTCGTCTTTCTCACTTACTGTTTAATCCCTCAGCAAATTCGGACAGTTCTCCATCTCCTAATTCACCTATGCATACAAGTAGAATTGTTGTTCCAAAGTCCCAAAACATTCAATCAGTTAATTCAGCATTTTCAGTCTGCGCCGAACAGAGAGAAAAAAGAAATGTACCCCAAAGAGGGTTTTCTGGTGTGATTGATAATGATGCTCAGTATCCAGAGACAAGATTTGATATTGTCCAGTCATCAGCTTGTCCAGAGATATCTGGGCCAGAGCCATATTTGGCAGTAAATAATGATGAAAATAGTAAACTTGATACACAGAATAGTGGGCTAAATTTTAGTTGTAACACACTTCAGTCAATGGACAGAATGACAATCTTAAGTGAAGAGGATAACACTAGACAGAATGCTAGAAGTAATCTAAGGCATATGCTTAAAGAGAACAACTCAAAACAAAACAATTCTGATGTGATAGAAAGTCCAGTGCATGATCTTAGTAAAACAGTACCTAGAGAATCACATTTTGGTGTTAGCTCTGAGAATGATTTCATCTCCAATGTGAATACTGACAGAAGTGCAGTGAAATTTTGTAATGACAAAGATGTATTAAAATTTATTAATTCAGCAGTACCACCACATTTGAATGTCATGGTAAACATTAGTGGGACTAAGGGCGTTCCAAGCGTAAGTGACAGAGCGACAGCATCTCAGTTTTATAACTTTGAACATGAAGATAAAGCCATAAAGAAAAGTAAGAAGAAACTTCTACGTAAACGGCATTCAGCGGGTAGTTACTTGGGAGAAAGAGATCCATCTTCAAGAAAGACTGATTTTTGCCAAAAGTACGCTCCCAGACAAAAAAGTGTTACTCTAAAAAGTAAACATCTAAGACAAATAGGTGTATCTGATAATGATCAGAGTAATTCTGATGGTTTATCTAACACTAATTTGGTTGCCAGAAGGCAGTATTACCAAACCATTGACAATCACAGGCCTTCACCTGTCAAAACAGGAATTTTACCCATCGCTTCAAATGTCTCGCCTTCGAAACATAAATCTTCATCAAGTAAATTACAACCCTTTTTTGTCAGTTACAGTAATGACAGTGTGGTACAAAGTCATAAAGAAGGCAATGCTAGTTCTGTCATGATGTCACCTGTCCATACTTCATGCTCTTCTGCAAATACTGGTGTCAGACTTCTACCAAAGTCTAGTTGCCATAGTGACGCAAGGTCACAAAGTCTTCATGGTAAAAAGATTCACAAAAGGTCAAAGTCACTTGGTAAGGATGAATGTTATGTGGGTGTTTGTGTTGGGAGTAGACATGAAGAAAAAAATCCTAGTCATAAATCTAGCTCAAGAAAAAAGAGAAATCGGCAGTCTTTTCCAGGAACAAACGCCTTTCATAGAGAACTTGAGCATGTTTTAGAAAGCCAAAAGCAAGCCATGTCATTTTCAATGGCAAAGGCTGTGGGTCAGCACAGAGCTGGAGGGAACAGTCTGCATGCAGTAACCCAAGTTTAGGTATATTAGAAGGGTGTTGTTAATCTGAAAATTTTTGTTATGAATTTAAGGATATTTTAGTTGCTGCATCAAAATACGTGTTTCCATTAAAACCCTTATCCTGCTGAATATATTAAGCCACAGCCATTTCTGACTGTCCAGCAATTAAATTACTTGATATAATGTATCTGTAAAAATCACAAACTGCATGACAGTGTAGATCCTGATCAGAAGCCATCTGATCTGGATGTACACTGTTTGCAAAGGTAGGACTTGTCGAGTACAGCAGGATAAGCATTAAGAGTTGAGCGGCTGTAGGTAATACACCACAACTTCATTATAACATGGTTTGGTATAACATGGATTTGGATATAACATGGTTTCAAGATGGATCCCAAAAATGTATAGATTATATAGAAAAATGACCATTTCACGGTTTTGGATATAACACGGTTTCAAAATGGATCCCAAAAATATATAGATTATGTAGAAAAATGACCATTTTTATCCCCAAAAAGATCCATTTTGAAACCGTGTGATCCCAAAAATGTATGGATCATGTAGAAAAATGACTATTTGGTCATTTTTCTATATAATCTATGCATTTTTTGGGATCCATTTTGAAACTGTGTTATATCCAAAATGGACCCCATAAATAGTGTTGTAAAGAAGTTGTGGTGTGTATATACAATTGCATGTTTGTAACTTTTAAGTCAGCTGTTAGTCTTCTCCCCATTCTTTTGGACTGCAAAGACTGTTCCATTGCAGAGTGCTTTTACTTTTTGTCTATCACTCCAGTGATTCCACTATCACTCCAAAGTCTATAAATCCATAACCTCAGTATACTGAAATATGTTCGGCTCAGGCTCGCAAAAAGATCATCATCCTACCTAATACAGTAATTATGCGTCAAGAACATGTTATGTATGATGTAATGTGTATTTTAACCCTTTTTGTACCAAATGGAATCTTCCTCCTTATCCAGGAATCCATTTCGAAATTTAGGGGCATCAGGTTGTGTTTCTTCAAAATTTATTTGGAAAATGGCTGAACTTTTTGCAAACATTGAAGGCCCAGATCAGACGCCACATTCTGTGGCGTCTGATCTGGGCCTGCACTGTTTGCCAACTACCCGTTTAGGGGTTTCCGGTAGAAAATGGGTTAATCATGAATCAAAATTTCAGAAGATCTCTCAGCCTTGCTGCCATTCACTTTGTGTGTACTGTAGTGTAAAACAAATCTTTTCATAAAACGTCATTCTTGCAGAATTTTCAGGGCTTACCTAGGATGTTACATTTAAAATTTTTAACATTTGGTATGCCATATTAACTGATATTTTTGCTGAAAAGATACATGTATTTAGCTTTTGCATTGGGAGAAAACTACTCACATTTTTTTTCAGCATGATTTTTCAGGGCCTAGAGAATGAGGGTGTTAAATCAAAATTTATCATATTACGTCACATCTGAGAGTGTAATAACGTCGTGTAATAAATTCAATAATCAACTTGTGGATTGAATATGCAAATTAGTTAGATACACCCCCCGAAGTTACATGTATGACGTCCGAAAGGACATTGCATTTACTAATGGCAGAGTTCTCGGAAACGCCGAATCCGGCGTATTTTTACACCTGTTTTTGCTTTCGTACGCATAAACTTTCCTGCCGTGGATTCTTAATTACGCCAATTTTTTTTTCACCTGACGCGTCCGTAATAGTGTGTAAAAATGACCTCAATCACATCAAAAGATGACAGTGGGTGCCCAATTGATCTCCAAATTTAGCTACCGCTTACAGATCAAAAGTTTACCGTTAATCGTCGCCACCAGGCTTGTTCAAGCATTACCTAGCTTGGACAGTCGTCTGTATTGCTCTCTCGGCCAATCAGGGCATCACAGCTAGAAGATTGACAGGTGACGTCTGATTTGCGGTTTGCAAGATGCAGGTGTGTGATTAAATCAAGCACGTGGCTGATTAACATTAAATTGATTGTTTTGTTTCCAGATACTTGTATACACAGTTGGGTTATCTGTAATTTGATTGTTGAAAAAAATGTCGAAGGCATAATTAAAGGATGCGATAATCTAGTGTATAAATCTTTTTCTTTTTTATTCTTCTCCTACATTACTGCTGCATTACGGGTAGTAACCAGTACAGACACACTCTACAGCCGTACCGTACCCATTTAGCCATAATTGACACACATTTTTTAGGTAAAACTCCCAACTTTTCAAAATTTGACTCCAACTTTTCAGATTTGAATCCAACTTTTTCTATGGATGGATTCTTAAACTCCTGTTTTCAAAAGGAAGTGGCTATTGACAGCCGGCTGTCGATAGCGAATTCGCTATTGACAGCCGGCTGTCAATAGCGAATTCGCTATTGACAGCCAGCTAAGGTATTGGATGTATATATTTGTATAATATAATTTTATATCTCTGATAAAAAACATGAATCCATAAATAAAAATGAAATAATTATAGAATATTAAAGTGAAGTATTAAACTTTTTTCATACAAATGAAAATTTTTCATCAGAATAATAATAAAATATGAAAATGAACCATTAAAGTGTTCATTACACTTAAGGCATAAATGATTGGAACTCTACAAGATGTAACTCCATGCTGTGGCTAAAATAAATAAATAAACAAGAGGCTCTTGGGCTACTATGCTCACCAGAGCTCAAGCGGGCACTGACCACTGGCAGCCATGTATGGTTTTAATTTATTGATTATAAAGTCTCCCAAATGAACCCCCATTCAATGTGGACTCTGTATACAGTTCCTGAGATATAAGGCCTTTTAAGCTGTGGAGGGGTTGGAGGGGCTATCGACAGCCGGCTGTCAATAGCGAATTCGCTATCGACAGCCGGCTGTCAATAGCGATCGCCTTTTCAAAATCCTAGTGAGAACTCTGTAACGGTGGAATATTGACATTTCTGTACAAGAATCATAAATTAAGTGCATTTTAAATTTCACGTGAAATTCTGCTTTAAAAGCTTCTTGAGAAGGTTATAGTTATTCTTTCTTTGTGTTTTCTACACCCATTGTCTAATAATAAAAGAACAACTTTGGGACTGTTCAAAAGTGGTCTTAAAGACCACTTTTTAACAGTCTTAAAGGTGGTTTTAATGTAGGAATTATACTGTATTTATTAGATCCCATGTGGTTCCGATGAGCACCCACAACCCATATACATTTTTAGGATCCATCTTGAAACTGTGTTATATTCATAACTGTGTTATAACGAACAGTGTTATAATGAGGTTCTGGGGGTATTTTTAGAGCCATTGATGGACAGTAATAATATGATAGAGAGGATATTTACTTTTTGATGGTTTTTGTTAGGTCATTTTTTAGCCAGTCAGTAATTACCTATTCACACGTTACCTGGGCAGGCTTAAACCTAAGAGGTTAACCAGTACAGTGCACATTCCCTTGCCAGAAACTGACAACTGCATTAAAGCTGACATATGTATGTTGAGATAAAAGATCTTCAAACTTCATGAATTTATAAAATGAATTGTTATATCATTTAGGATCAATAAACATATTTTGATTTGCAGTATTAGATTTCTGATTAAATCAGCTACTTTGTTATTACTTATAATTTGAATAATTTTTTGTTATCATTTAAATCTTAATTGTAGCTTGGGGAGGCCTACTTTATCCATTGTATGCAGGAAAACCCCTAAAGGGGTACCTTGGCAAACAGTGCAGGCCCAGATCAGACGCCGCAGAATGCGGCGTCTGATCTGGGCCTGCACTATTTGCTGACAGAATTTTCCGTCAAAAATAGAATAAAAATTGAAAAATAGGCCTGACAACCTTTATATGACAAATGGACTTGTCCATCATATAGCAATGGAAGGGTCCACTAGCATACAGTGGGTTAACATCAGGTAAACAAGTCTGTGTAATGAACACCCCTCTAATAATAAATTTTGGATTACATATTTTAGATACTTTTGGTATTTCATTGTTTTCCATTATTAAACCCTATTGGGGCTTAGGAAAATAGAAAGGGCTGCATTGTGCTTCCATGCAGAGCTGAAACCAACTGCGTGCAAGAGTACGGGTAAACCGATTAGAAGGTCCTAAGCCTACCCAGGCAAAGTGGTATGAGTCAGACCATCCATGCATATAAACCCTTTTGGTTTCATTGGGTGGCAGGGCTTGAGATATCATTTCATCTCAATGTCTGGTAAAAGTCCCACAAAACTGGAAGCAATGTCTCCAAAAGCACCTCAGTAGTGTTGACGGGGGCTAAATCCCAAATCAAATAAACAAAACCATTTTAACAGAAGATTGAGGTGTTTTCATGAAGAAATAAGAAAATTTATCCCAAAATTACTCACAGTAATCTCACTTTAACGAAAATGTATAGATTACGTAGAAAAATGGTCGTTTTTGTCGCGCCTGCTTTTAGACATAATTTAGGAGTAGAAATTTCCGCACCATTAAGAAAACACGCCTATATAATTTTGACCCCCTTGAACCCCACTTTTATATAGTAAAACTGGGGTTCCCGGGGGTATACCTTATTTTTCTTATTTCTTCTCTAAAATATTGATTGTGGGTACTCGTTAGAACCGCCTCGATGAGGCGGTTCTAACGAGCACCAACAATCTATATTTTGAGCAGAAATAAGAAAAATATCGTAATTTTTGTCTTAAAATCTTCATTTTTTCGGTGATAAAGGTGGCAATGTATTTGTATAGACGTGTTTGCGTAATGGTTTATCCGCCTAGCAGTCACAATTTGCAATCCCTCTAACTTTCACCCTAATGTTCAAGTCCATTTCTCAAGAATTGAGCTTCATTAACCCTTATCTTGCTGAATATTCATTTAAGCCACACCCATTTCTGTCTATCAACCAATCAAATTACTTGATGTAATTTATTGCTACAAATTCATAAACTGAATGTCAAACAGTGTAGATCCTGATCAGATGGCTTCGTCAGAAGCCATCTGATCTGGATCTACACTGTTTGCAAAGAAAGGGGTTGTCGTGAACAGCAAGATAAGGGTTAGTGATACTTCATATAGACTTGCATCTGGGGATGGCAACTTTAACACAAGCATCCATATTTGACATTGACCTACATTTCATGGTTCACTGCCTCTGGGAACTATTGCGACCTCCCTAACTTTCACCATAATGTAAGAGTCCATTTCTCAAGAACTAAAAGAGCTTTGTTAATGATACATCATACAGACTTGCATCTGGGGATGGCAACTTTAACACAAGCATCTATATTTGACATTGACCTACCTCTACCAAGATTGTTCAAATTATAGCTTGGGGCCAAAATGGCCCTGCCCCGGGGCCCACATATTTACACAGAACTTATATAGGAAAAACCTTTAAAATTCTTGTCTGAAACCAGAAGGCCCAGGTCTTCGATATTTGATTTCAAGCTTCATCCAGTGGACCTCTACCAAGATTTTCAAATTGTAGCCTTGGGGCCAAAAATGGCCACTCCCAGGGTTCAACTGATGTACAACATGTATATTGACAACCCAGGATTTATATCAATCGGGTAACAAACATGTCTTTCCTTTCTTCACAGTATCTTTTTTTCCAAACATTGCTAATGATTTTTAGCTAGGCTGTTTTCGAAGAAAACGACGAGGTATTGTCATAGCTCTGGAGTCGTCTGCGTCGTCGTGCAAAAACTTGACATTTTGTAATATCTCTGTCATTACTGAACATATTTACTTGAAACTCGGACTTGTTGTTCATTATGAAAAGGGGATCTCATACCAATAGGTGAGGTAACCATCAAAATATTTTTGGCACAGTTATGCCCCTTTTTCGACTTAAATTTTTGCAGTCGAGCGTTGGCACCCGCATGCGGTGCTCTTGTTTGGTATACAGTTGAGAGACACAGGGTCATCTAGGCCCTCTTGTTTTTGAAGTTTTTGTTTACTAGTGATTTTAATTTGTTGTTCAAGTTGTCAGAATTTGTTGTCCAAGTCTAATGTGTTGTTCAACTTTAAGAACGTGTTGTTCGAGTCTATGAATCATGTACATATATAGCTTTTAAATAATCTACTTGTTTATGTGTAAAATATAGTAAATTTTAATTGCTTAGACACAGTTTTGTTGTGTTAGTCAACATTAATTTTTGTCACGCTTGCTTTAACCCTTTTTGTACCAAATGGAATCTTCCTCCTTATATATAGCAGGAGTCCATTTCAAAGTGTAGGGGTGTCGGGTTGTGTTTTCATCAAAATTTATTTGGAAAATGACTGAACTTTTAGCAAACAGTGGAGGCCCTGATCAGCTGCATTCTGCGGCGTCTGATCTGGGCATGCACTATTTGCCAGGGTACCCATTTTGGGGTTTCAGGTACAGAATGAGTTAAGCATGGCATGGTATAGGAGTCTGGATGAGTGGGTGTTTGAGTTTTACGTCCCACCAATAGCTAAGGTCATATGGAGACTGGACCTCGGTTTAAAGACTCATCTGAAAGTCGGGAGAAGCCTGGGATCGATCCTGTGACCCCTGGGGCCAGTTGTTCAAAACTAACGACCTCGTTAGTTAACGTATCGTTAAAACTTTGATCATTAAATATGGCAAATATGCTGAAATTTTTGCTGAAAAAATGTGAGCAGCTTTTGCGGATGCAAAAGCTGCTCACATTTTATCAGCAAAAATACCAAAATTTTAAATATTAAACTTGCTAGAACAGTTAATAATATGACCACTAACGAGCTCGTTAAGCTAACGATGCTTTGAACAACTGGGCCCAGGTTTACAAGGTGAGTTGCATAACAACTGCACCATGGAGGCTTCTAAATATAGGAGTCTGGATTTCTCTGTCAGCGGATCATCTGTTCACAGGCCTCATATTTTTCAGGCATTTGCAGGATTTCAGGTTTTTAGAGCTTCTTTTTTTCTTGATTTCAGGATTTTCAGATTCTGATTTTTCCTCCTTTATTACGTTTAAAATGACTATTTAATGCTTGTTCTGCTGAATAAAATTATTTAGCTACACCCATTTCTGACTATTCACCAATCAAATTACTTGATATAATGTATTTGTTCAGTTTACAAACTGTATTGCAAACAGTGTAGATCCTGATCAGATGGCTTCTTCAGAAGCCATCTGATCTGGATCCACACTGTTTGCAAAGGTAAGTTCTTATGTTCAGCATGATGAGGGTTAAGAATGCAAAATCGGGTCTTTCAGGCATGCAAAAGCTTGGTCAGTATGAGGCCTGTGTTCATCAAGCCATTATTATCTGCAACAACCATACAGGTGCGTCATAGCTATCCTTTGGCATAATTCTTGCTCTTGTGTTAGTATTTAGGTTAGTCCAATATTCAAGTTATAGTTGAGCTGTATCATGAAATGGTTGGCTGTATAATATGGGTAGACACCAAAGGATCTGATCAGACTGCACACCTCAAAGAATCTGATCAGACTGCACACCTAACTGCATTCTGATCAGATCCTTTGCTGTCTGCAACTCAATTTGTATGCAGGGACAGGTTGACTCGCAACACTTTGCCTGGGCAGGCTTAGACTTTCTAAGCAGTTTATCAGTACTCGTGTTCAGGTTGAGTTAGGCAAAGGTGCTGTGTATCTTGTGTCACTGGGGCGTCCAGCTTGTATTGGCTTACATTTGGGCAAGGCCTGCTATCCTTGCAGCAGGTAAGGGTAGAGGAGGGTATCATTTCTTCTATTTCTACATTCCCCCTCATTTTCCTCTTAGTCTTTCTCCCATCTTTCTCTTTTATCTTCCACTACTATCTCTTTTCTCCATTTCTTTGGGAGACGACACAAAATGACCTGCAAGGGTTGACGTGTCGTTAAACTCCAATTAATCAATGAATCAGTAGACTGCACAGATGTGACTGGTAGGCCCCTTTCACTTGGTGTTGGCCATATTTTCTGACTTTATGAGGGGAGACAACCACAACTTCCTGTTTGCTTACCAACAAACTGAACCCTTAAAAAAGTGGTCTTCTCTTAAAGGTAAGAATTTTTTAGAAAGGAGACAACTTTCATGTTGTGGTGAAGTGAGCCCCTGTGACAAAGGGGGTCTGCTCCTTAGAAGAAAATTCTTTACTTTAAGAGAAAACCCTCATTGATAAAGGAGGTAATAATATTTTTGAATGGGTTATCTTCCCCTGAATGTGTATCCATTCCGCTAAGGGCAGACAACCCCAATGTACTTACTGCTGGTTGCTGTTATTATTATTAAACATACTAATCTTATTGTTGCTAAAGTTAGGCAATTTATTTTCTAATTAAATACATGTACATTGTATATGACATAATATTTGTACATGTATGTATAGTCAAATTTTATGTAAAATGTTGTTTTGGAGCACTTTTTGCTTGCTTTTGTTGGTGAAATTGCCAAGTTTATACTTAGATACATGTTGAATTAAAAAAAAATGGCAGTTTTCATATAGTTTATGCTTCTGCTAGACATACTAGACACTGTGTGAACATTCATGTTGAAAAAAATATTCTGCTTGTGAATGTGTTATCCTTATTCCTCAAGACGCGGAGAAAAACTACATCTGAAAATGTCATCTGCTTATGCTGTCTGCTGAATCTTCTTGCAAACTTTTAAAAATTATTTTTGCATACAGGCAAACAGTGTGGACCCAGATCAGACTGTTCCTTGAGGAGCAGTCTGATCTGGGTCCACACTATTTGCAAAAACTAATTTTAAAGTTATTGGCAGGCGACAATTGTCGTGATTGGAATTTTATGGGTTAAGACGTCAGGAAAACTGAATCTGCAATTGTCGTCTGCTGATCTGGTTCCACACTGTTTGCAACAAGGAGTTAAAATAATCAGCAGACAACCATTGTTGTGATTGACATCTTAAAGAGTTAAGAACCAAATCATGGCCGCCGCCCATCGGGGCTTGAGGAAATAGATGGGCTGCATGATGCTTCCATACAGAGCTGAAACTGACCGCACACAAGTACTGGTAAACCGCTTAGAGGAACTAAGCCTGCCCAGGCAAAGCAGTGCGAGTCAGACCGTCCATGATTAAAAACCCTATTAGTTTCATTGGGTGACAGGGCTTGAGCTGTCATTTCATCTCAGTGTCAGGTAAAAGTCTCACAAAATTGGAAGCAACGTCTCCAAAATGACCTATACAGTGTTGACGGGGACGTTAAACCTTAAATCAAAAAAACAAACAATCAGAACCAAATCATGTCAGTGGCAGTGATGAAATGAAACTCTGTACAGTTGTCAGAACAGGAACCGGTGTTTCTGTATTAATATCATAACAGGAACCATTGTTTTTGTATCTATATCAATCTATAGGGTTGGAAGGGCTAACCCATAAAATACCATTCCCGAAAATTGTCGTCTGCTTTGCCGTCTGCCGGTTACGTTAGAAGTAATTTTTTGCAAACAATGTGGACCTAGATCAGACTGCTCCTGTAGGAGCAGTTTGATCTGGGCCCACACTGTTTGCCTGTTTGCAAAAATATTTTTAAAAAGTTTGCAAGAAGATTCAGCAGACATTAGCAGATGACATTTTCAGATGTTTTTTTCCTTTGCAGCTTAAGGGTTAATGTAAGTTTTTTATATTGACTATGCACGTGTCATTTGAGTAATAAAGCTCTTTTTCCTAAATCCTGCTTGTGTTGTTGTTACCATAGTTACACTGAATGTGGTATAAAATCCCTTTGAACATGCCTCCATGGCCGAGTGATTAAAGTGCTTATTAATAAAGACGTCCATCATCGCTGTTGGTTCGATCCTCACTCCCTCAGTAGAACTTTCCACAATGGAAAGTCAGGTGGGGGTTTTCTGTACTCTGTTTTTCACCCACTTCTGATTTACTTTCTGCTCAATCTTGAAAGGCCATAAATCCCAAATTTCCATTTGAGGAGCTGAGCTTTAGATCTCTCTGTAGCACCCTCACCCATCAGGGCTGGGCTGCTTAGTTCTTCCACGCAGAGCTAAAACTGACCAAACTTGAGTACTGGTAAATTGCTAAGGTCGAAGACTGCCTGTAAAAATGGTGCGGGTCGGACTGCACCTTAAACCCTAGTGGTTTCTTTGGGCGGTAAGACTTGAGATGTCATTTCATCTCAATGTCGGATAAGTCTCACTAAAATCACAAGCAACATCTCCAAAATGACCTACATGTAGTGTGTGTGAGAGTTTTACGTACCATCAACAGCTAAGGCCATACGGTGATGGGGCCTCAGTTTAAGGACTCATCCGAAAGTTTGGAGAAGCCCGGGATCAAGCCCACTGGTTTATGAGGCGAGTAGCATAACCACTAAATCATTGGGGCTTCTATAAAACAGGTCATAGTGGCCCTGGATTGCTCACCTGATTCTTATTGTAGAAATAAAACAGTAGGAAATGTAAGATGGATTGGATGGTTGGATCCAAGAAACATTTCTGTGAAATTATTTTGTATACTAAGATGCAAAAGTAAGTATACAGGTTACTGAATGCATATCAAAATTACAACACAAGATAAAGTGCAACATCCTTTGTCCAAGAAAATGGCATTTGCGCCTTTTACGTTCTTCCTTTGATTAGATGCTTATGTTTCTATGGGACTTGTATTGGTGATTAACTTTTCATTAAGCAATCTTAGAGGGAGCATAAAGATGCTGAGCAAAACAATAATTATGCAAAAGTTTCGAATAAATATCTCTTACACGATTTGAGGAAAAGACTCATTTAATTCACTATGATTTTAATTGGAAGGGAGATAATCCGGAACAGGCAGAAATTCCAATTGAGTTCGAAGCTGTTTGTGTTTTTTTTGGTTTTATGGCCCTTTCAAGATTATTTCACTGATTTCGAGCCAACCGTTTATCAGAGGTGGGCGAAAACCGGAGTACCCGATGAAAAACCACCCGACGTTCCATTGCAGAACTTGGCGTCTCACATGTCACCCGAGGCAGGCTCAAACCCACAGAGGTGAGAGACCTAATGACTGAGATTCAGCGCTCTTATCCACTAGGCCACGGAGGCCCGTTAAGCTGTTTGTTTGGATATAATGGAAAAGTAATGATGTGGTCTTATCAATGAACGTTCGTACATGACTTTTGCGATGTGCATAGATTTGACTGTCATGTACAACACGAGATTTTATTGGAAATATTGATTTTGAATAAGGGGCAATAACTCCATCATGGATGACTGCAACATGAAAAGAATTGGAGTTTTACAAACTTAGACCTTTGGAAAAAACTAACATACATGTAAGCCTATTTTCTTACAGACAGCAATATAAGATCCGGTATTCAAAATCAAAAACCATACACTTATTATTGCCTCTGAGCATATATTTAGGAGCAGAAGTCATTTTAAGGATTGAATATAATATTTTTTAGTACTGGTGACCGGGTGGTTGGGGGGGCTAGACATGTCACAAGAAACCTACATTCCAAATAGGAAGGCTCTATCTCAAATGGTTCAAAAGTTATGACAAAGTAGGTCAAGGTCACAGGTCAAATTTTTTGTATGGGTGGGAGGCCCTTGTCAGAAAGAACCTATATGTCAGATATGAAGGCTCTATCTCAAATGTTTCAAAAGTTATGATAAAGTAGGTCAAAGGTTAAAGTCACGGGTCAAACATTTTGTATAGGTAGGAAGCCCTCGTCACAAAGAACATGCAAAATGTGAAGGCTCTATCTAAAATGGTTCAAAAGTTAAAGTAGGTTGCAGGTCTAGGTCACAAACAGATCAAAATATTTTTGTACAAATGGGAAGCCATTGTCAAAAGGAACCTGCATCCCATATATGAAAGCTCTATCTCATATAGTTCAAAAGTTATGGCTAAGTAGGTCAAGGTCATTTTTTTTTATGTAGGGGTGGGAAGCCATTGTCAGAAGGAACATACATGCCAAATATGAAGTATCTATCTCAAATAGTTCAAAAGTTATGATGAAGTAGGTCACAGGTCAAGGTTACAGGTCAAAATGTTTGTATGGGTGGGAAACCCTTGTCACAAGGAACATACATGCAAAATATGAATCTCATATAGTTCAAAAGTTATGATAAAGTAGGTCACAGGTCAAGGTTACAGGTCAAAATGTTTGTATGGGTGGGAAACCCTTGTCACAAGGAACATACATGTAAAATATGAATCTCAAATGGTTCAAAAGTTATGATTAGTAGGTCACAGGTCAATTTTTTTTTGTATGAATGGGAAGCCCTTGTCATGGGAACCTACATACCAAATATGAAGGCTCTATCTCAAATGGTTGAATAGTTATGACAAAGTAGGACAAAGGTCAAGGACACAGGTCAAAAAGTTTTGTATGAGTGGGACAAGGAATTTACATGCCAAATATGAAGGCTTTATGTCAAATGGTTCAAAAGTTTTGACCAAGTAGGTCAAGGTCACAAGTCAAAATTTGTGTATGGATGGGAAGCCCTTGTCACAAGGAACATGCATGCCAAATACAGGCTTTCAAGTGACTCCTGGTGAAAAAGTAGGAGAAAAGTAGGAGCCTGAGATATCAAAAAGTAGGAGAAAAGTAGGAAAAAAGTAGGAACCTGATATAAAAAGTAGGAGCTAATAGACACGAACGTACCTCCATATGTCATACATTTTACCAGTTTTTCTTTTTGGGCAGTTTTATTTGTGCATTTGAGTCTAATGTAAGTACATCCAAGTTAGCAGGCACCTGTAAAATGTTAGTGGCTTACCCATCTAGTACAGTTATTCATGACTGCAGCCTGAACTTCCAATGCTTTTGTCAAGAGTTTGCCACTGACAGATATCTGTACCTAGATATTGACATATGTCAAAGAATTAATGAATTTTGAAAATTTACATTTGTGAGAAGCATCAGCTACAAGATGTCCAGGTAAAGGCATCATAGCACAGCTACAATGAATTCATCTCATGCAAACTAAGACAGCATTTTAGATGCTCACTGAAGTCAAGGCTTTAAAGTATTGCTGCAATGAATTTCTGTCATGCTAAACAGAGCTCTAGTTGGTCACCCCAGACATAACAGCACTGGTGCAATGAATTTCTGTCAAGCTAAACAAGACAGAGCTCTAGTTGGTCACTTCAGTCATCACAGCATTACTGCAATGAATTTCTGTCATGCTAAACAAGACAGAGCTCTAGTTGGTCACTTCAGTCATCACAGCATTGCTGAAATGAATTTCTGTCATGCTAAACAAGACAGAGCTCTAGTTGGTCACTTCAGTCATCACAGCACTGCTGCAATAAATTTCTGTCATGCTAGACAAGAAAGATCTCCTGCTGGTCGATCACTGCAGTTAAGACATTGCATTACTGCTGCTTTGCATTCCTGTCATCCTCCATAAGACAGATCTCAAATTTCCACTGCAGTTAAGGCATCATAGCACTGCTTCAATGTTTTTTTTGTCAAGCTAAACAAGACACAGCTCTATTTGGCCACTTCAATTAAGGCAACACAGCACTGCTGCAATGAATTCCTTTCATGCTAAACAAGACGGAACTCTAGTTGGTCACTTCAATTAAGGCAACACAGCACTGCTGTAATGAATTCCTGCCATGCTCAACAAGACAGAACTCAAGTTGGTCACTGCACTTAAGGCACCACAGCACTGCTGCAATGAATTCCTGTCATCCTCAATAAGACAGAACTCTAAATGGTCATTGCAGTTAAAGGCATCAAAGCATGGCAAATATGAATTACTTTCATACTTATCAAGACAGTAATTCTAGTTGGTCACTGCATTTAAGGTAAATTTAAGCAGCACTACTGCAATGAAATCCTGTCATGCTCAATAAGACAGAACTCTAAATGGTCATTGCAGTTAAAGGCATCAAAGCATGGCAACAATGAATTACTTTCATACTTATCAAGACAATAATTCTAGTTGGTCACTGCATTTATGGCAAATTTTAGCAGCACTACTGCAATGAATTTCTGCAATGCTCAAAAATTCAGAGCTCTAGTTGGTAACACAGTTAAGGCACCACAGAAGTGCTGCGATAAATTGATGCCAGGCTCAGCAAGACAGAACCCTAGTGGGTAACTGCAGTTAAGGCATCACAGTACTGCTGCAGTGTATCCCTTTCATGCTCCAGACAGAACTCTAGTTGGTCACTGCAGTCAAGGCATCACAGCAATGCTGCAATGAATTTCTATCTTGCTCAACAAGACTGAGCTCCAGTGGGTCTCTGCAGTTTAGTCATCAGAGCACTGCTGTAATGTATTTCTGTCATGTTCAACAAGACATAGCTCTAGATGGTAACCATAGTTAAGGCATCACAGCATGGCTGCTACAATGAATTTCTATCAAGCTAAACAAGATAGAAATCTAATTTGTCACTGCAGTTAAGGCATCACAGCACTAAGGAAATGAATGCCTCTTGTGCTAAAGACAGAGATCTAGTTGATCACTGCAGTTAAGGTGTCAAAGCATTGCTGCAATGAACTCCTGCCGTGCTAAACAAGATGGAGCTCTAGTAAGGCATCAAAGACATGGTATCAAAGCATTGCTGCTATGAACTGCTGGTCAGTTAAGGCCTCAAAACACTGCTGCAATGAATTCCTCGCATGCTTACCAAAACATAGCTCTAGCTGATCACTGCAGTTAAGAAATCAAAGCACTGCCGCTATGAACTCCTGCCATGCTTACCAAAACATAGCTCTAGCTGATCACTGCAGTTAAGAAATCAAAGCACTGCTGCTATGAACTCCTGCCATGCTTACCAAAACATAGCTCTAGCTGATCACTGCAGTTAAGAAATCAAACCACTTCTGCTATGAACTCCTGCCATGCTTACCAAAACATAGCTCTAGCTGATCACTGCAGTTAAGAAATCAAACCACTGCTGTTATGAACTCCTGCCATGCTTACCAAAACATAGCTCTAGCTGGTCACTGCAGTTAAGAAATCAAACCACTGCTGCAAAGAACTCCGCCATGCTTACCAAAACATAGCTCTAGCTGATCACTGCAGTTAAGAAATCAAACCACTGCTGCTATGAACTCCTGCCTTACCAAAACATAACTCTAGCTGATCACTGCAGTTAAGAAATCAAACCACTGCTGCTATGAACTCCTGCCTTGCTTCCCAAAACATAACTCTAGCTGATCACTGCAGTTACTAAAACAAACCACTGCTGCTATGAACTCCTGCCATGCTTACCAAGACAGAGCTCTAGCTGAGTAATGCAGCTGTGGCATCAACGTATTTCTGCAATGAATTTTTGCCATGCTAAACAAGACAAAGCTCAAGCTGGCTACTGCAGTTAAGGCATTGCTGCACTGCTGAAGTGAATGTTTGTCATGCTAACAAGACAGAGTTAAAGCTGGTCACTGCAGTTAAGGAATCACTGGACTGCTGCAATGAATTTCTGTAATGCTAAACAAGACAGAACAGTTTGTCACAGCAGTTAGGGCATCAAAGCATTGCTGTAGTGAATTTTCTACCATTCTCAGCAAAACAGAGCTCCAGTTGGTCATTTAATTAAAACATCACTACACTACGACTGCAAAAATTCTTGTCATGTTCAACAATACAAAACTGTAGATGGTCATTGCAGTTTTGCTTTACATCAACATATTCCAATTAGTGGCACAGCTTAAAACAGCAGATGAATGTCGAGGATCATCAGTACATTTGTCATGTAACAAAATGCATTCTACAAATAGTTTGAGATACAATTTATACTTTTAAATGCTTAATTTGTTTATTTAATTATTTGGGATCTTAGTTTTTGGACAAATCAAAAAAGTAGGAGAAGTAGGAGTTTTTCTGGAAAAAGTAGGAAAAAAGTAGGAAGAGACCCAAAAAGTAGGAAAAGTAGGAAAAAGTAGGAAAAAGTAGGACTACTTGAAAGCCTGTATTAACCAATCAGATTTCCTAAAAACAGATACAATGTATTCATTCAAATTCGCAAACTGAATGACAAATAGTGTAGATCCAGATCAGATTGCTTAATTCAGATTCAACGGTAGGGGTGTTCATGATTCATTAGGACAAGAGTTAAAAGGAAGAATTTTTGTGACTCCCTATTTCCTTTATTGTTTAACCCATTTTGTACCAGAAACCCCAAAACAAGTACACTGGCAAACAGCGCAGGCCTAGATCAGACGTCGCAGAACGCGGCATCTGATCAGGGCCTGCACTTTTTGCTAACAGTATTTTCCATCAAAAACAGAATAACGGGCCTCATTGGCCTAGTGGATAAGAGCGCTGACTCTTAATCATTAGGTCTGTCACCGCTGTGGGTTCGAGCATTGATTGGGTCACATGTGAGATGCCAAGTTCTGCAATGGAAGGTCAGATGGCTTTTTTCCAGGTACTCCGGTTTTGGCCCACCTCTGATTAACGATCGGCTCAATATGAGAAAGGGCCATAATAATAATACCTAACCAAAATCAAAAACAGAATAAAAACTAAAACAATAGGCCGGGCACCCCTTATAGAATTGACTTGTCCAGCATATGGCAATGGAAGAGTCCACTAATATACAATGGGTTAATGCAGGTTTTCTTATGAAAACTTTTATAACTCCTCTCTAATACCGCATTGTGGTACACCTGCATATAATCCCCACAAGGGGGTGATGCAATATAGGTATAGATAGAACTGGCTATTTCTGATCAAAGGTCAACTCTTAACCCTTAAGAAGACGAGAAAAACTACATCTGAAAATGTTGTCTGCTTATGTCGTCTACTTATGTCGTCTGCTGATTTTTTTTTTTGCAAAGATTTTAAAAAATACTTTGGTGTACATGCAAACAGTGTGGACCCAAATCAGACTGCTCCTAGAGGAGCAGTCTGATTTGTGTCCACATTGTTTGCAAAAATGACTTTTAAAGTTACCAGCAGACGACAATTGTCGTGATTGGCATCTTATGGGTTAACTATATTTTTGCAAACAGTATAGATATGGATCAGATGGCTTCTGAAGAGTATCTACACTGGTTGACATTCAGTTTGTGAATTTGTAGGAATAAATTATATCAAGAAATCTGATTGGTTGGGAGTCACACATGGGTGTGGCTAAATCAATTTATTCAGAAAGACAAGAATTACAGGAAAAAATATTTGCTCCCCAGGAGCAAATTCTTTCCTATAAGGGTCAAGAGCAAATTCTTTCCTATAAGAGTTGACCCCAATTTATGTGTGAGAAAAACATTTTGGAACAAGTAGTCTACTTATAGATCTAAGTTTATCCATTTCTTGTAATTTACTAGTACTTGAAAAACCAATGTAGACCCATACCTAACAGTTTGCCATCTTCTTGACATCAAACAATCCAGTCCAAAATCATACTACTCCTACAGGAGCCCCCACCCATCAGGACTTGGAGAAATAGATGGGCTGCATGGTGCTTCCATGCAGAGCTGAAACTGACCACACACGAGTACTGGTTAACCATTTAGAGGATCTGAGCCTGCCCAGGCAATGCGGTGCAAGTCGGCCCGGGCAACAGTGCTTGAGATGTCATTTCATCTCAATATCCGGTCAAAGTCCCACAAAATTTGAAGCAACGTCTCAAAATGACCTATACAGTGTTGACAGGGATGTTAAACCTTAAATCAAACAACTCCTACAAGGAAAGGGTCTTCACCATTGGCCTCCTGTTTAGTAATGTTTCTTAGATTTAAGAATTCTTCTTCAAATTTTCACATTATTAAATTAGTCACGCTTTCTTGGAACAAGCTATTCAAAAATACTGATGTTGTTAAACCGTTCATCATTTAATATGCCAAGTATGCTACAATTTTTGCTGCAAAACTGTGACGCACTTTTGCTACTCACATTTTTCAGCAAAAAGTACCAGAGCATAATATATTCTACTTGCTAAAAACCTTTACTATTTTAACCCATTGTATGCGGGAAGTCCTTAAAGGGGTACCTTGGCAAACAGTGTAGGCCGAGACCAGACGCTGCAGAATGTGGCGTCTGATCAGGGCCTGCACTGTTTGCCAACAGTGTTTTCTGCCAAAAATAGAATAAAAACGAAAAAGAATAGGCCTGACACTCCTTATATGACAAATGGACTTGTCCAACATATAGCCATCACGAAAACACGCCTATATAATTTTGACCCCTTGAACCCCACTTTTATATAGTAAAACTGGGGTTTACAGGGATAAACCTTATTTTTCTTATTTCTGCTCTAAAATATAGATTGTGGGCACTTGTTAGAACCGCCTCGATGAGGCGGTTCTAACGAGTACCCCCAATCTATATTTCGAGCAGAAATAAGAAACATATCACAATTTTTTATCTGGAAATTGTCATGTTTCTGTGGTAAAGTTTACAATGCATTTGTATAGGCGTGTTTTCGTAATGGCTGGAAGAGTCCACTAGTATACAATGGGTTAGCCACTAAGGATTTAAGCTAACGGTTCTTTTACAAACTGGGCCCTGATTGTTAGAGAAATCAGTGACATATTTTCTTACATGCTTTTCAATGAAATATAGAGATTTCTAAGTGAAATCGAAAACGATATTGTCACTGTTTCAAACAGTGACTGATATCAATTTTATTTTTCACTGTTAGGGACTACTTTTTTCTCGAAATCTAATTCTGTGGTCAGTTTTTTCAGTGTAAGATGATTGAAAATTAATAAACTGTATTAGAACTGACGCTAAGCCCATTCACACGTCACGAGGATGTTAATGACATCATTTTCGACGCTGACATCACATATTTTGTCGCGCGACGTTAGATCTATCGCACCTTCTTTGGGAACTAATCCCTCAATTATTTCAGAAACAATTCATAGAAATGCCATCCAAGGGTACTTCTCAGGTGCAAACTTTTAGTTTCCACCCAATATTATTCCCAGGAAATATGTTGGACACCACTAAATTAACGCGAAACGACCAGGGACAAAGTTAGTTTTCTCTAAGGGTGTTTGACGCGGTTAGTGAAGCTCAATATTGCCATTTTGAAGCATGTAAGAAACGGAAAATTTGTTTTTTTTAGTGTAAGATTAAATTTTATTTCACTCATGAAACCAAAACTGGTATTTTCACGAGTGGCTACGCCACTCGTGAAAATACTTGTTTTGGTGTTCATTCGGTGAAATAAAATTCGATCTTACGCTAAAAAAAACAAATATCCTCTATTTCTGCGAATTAGTTCTCCTCATCTGACAAGGTTTCATACTGTGATGATAAAAGAGGCTGAGGTTCTTGTTCATGCTGACTACTTTCACTGTCTGGCATTCTTCGTCCAAATCCCGTGGAAATGTTCGATGCCAAACTGGTCGGGAGATCAGAACTGGAGTGGGGATAGCTCCGAGGACTACGAGATCGGTGACTTTGCCGACTGTGCGACACATGCTCAGACATACCAGAGTACTCAGACCCCGGATGTGGGCTGGTGTCGCTTTCCCGCGATGACTTAGAACTGCGTCTGCTACCTGTAGCCTTGTGTGAAATTGACGTCACTTCGGCAGACGAACTGTCAATACTTGCAGTTTCTTCAATCATTAATTTATCTGTACTGTCTGCGCTTGTATGAGAAATATTTGAACCCTCGTCAGCTTCTTGTGACTGCTTCCTCACTCCTGCTCCACGATTCTGTTCTCCAGCCATGTATGAGCTTTCTGCCATCTGCTCTCGCTGATCATTGGAATACCTCTCAAAACCCTGGGCTTCATTGTCTTTTGAACTGCTTGAATCTGAAACCTTAGACTCGTAGTACCCCACATCTCCTGAACTTTCCACATTACTGTCTTCATCCCTTGTCGAATCCCCAACACCCTGGGATCTGTTCTCAGAACTGTCCACAACTCCACGTCTGGGACTACGTGTCGTACTTGACAGCGCCATGTAGCTACTGAGAGGCTTTCCTAAAGCTTCGTCATCGGGGCTGTCTGGAAAATCATATGCAGATCTTGGCCCCTTTTTTTCATTTGGATGTGCGACTCGTCCACCTTCCTGCATTGCAGTTGATGGTGACGCCCTTGGAGAAGGCTTCAAAGGTTCCCTAGGGCCAGAGTTAGCTCCCTTGGCTATCGCTTCTTCTTGTTCCGCACGAGATCTTGGACGTGAAAACATTCTCTTCTTCCCTAATACATGTGGGTGTTGTGAGGAGTGAACCTGAAAAATTATAAATCACACATTAACCCATTATGTGCCAAACGTAACTAAGCAAATGACAACCCTTTGTCTCAATCAAGGCGAGGAGACACAATTTAAAAGTGTTTCTTTCTTTTTTCTTTTTCAGAGAAAATAAAGCTTGACATTACATCTGCCCAGCAGATAATTCACATGTAATTTCAAGCCTTATTTACTGTAAAAAAAAGGTTTAAAAGATCAGACTGTCGTCTGCTATGGGATTTTGTGTAGCAGTTGAGTTAAAATACTGGTAGACTCACGGCCCCCAGCCATTGGGGCTATAAGAAATATATGGGCTGCATGATGCTTCCACGCAGAGCTGAAAATGACCCGCACACGAGTACTGGTAAACCGCTTAGAGGATCTAAGCCTGCCCAGGCAATACAGTGCGAGTCGGCTCGTCCATGCTTATAAACCTACTGGTTTCCTTGGGCGGCAGGGCTTGAGATGTCATTTCATCTCAATGTTGGGTAAAAGCCCCACAAAATTGGAAGCAACGTCTCCAAAATGACCTTTACAGTGTTGATGGGGACGTTAAACCTCAAATCAAACAAATCAAACTAGTAGACTCAGTTTTCTCAAGGATCTGCACAAAAAAACAATATGTCCCTCTCCCCTTTGTTGTGGGGACATAATTCTTCTTTTAGAACATATTTAAAAGTTTCAGTTTTTCTTTCTTTGTGTTTTTCTTGGAACAGTTAAGAGACCACCTTTGGAACTGTTAAAAAGTGGTCTAAACCCATAAGACACCAATCACAACAATTGTTGTCAGCTTACACGTCTGCTGGTAATTTTAAAAGTCTTTTTTTGCAAACAGTGTGGACCCAGATCAGACTGCTCCTGTAGGAGCAGTCTGATCTGGGTCCACACTGTTTGCCAGTACGCAGATATACTTTCAAAAAAGTTTGCAAGGAGATTCAGCAGACGACATAATTATGCAGACGGCATTTTCAGATGTTGTTTTTCTTGCCAGCTAAAAGGGTTAATATAGGAATTTTACTGTAGATGTTTTTACTGTTACTATTACATATTGCTTATGCAACAGAAACTATGACCATGACAGATTCTGAATTGTGTTTGTTTGGAAATTAACAGCCAATGAAACACTAAGATACAGTGAAATTCTGCTATTAAGACTACCTGAAATTAAGACCATTTCTGCTTTCAAAAGCTTATTTCATTTACCTTTCTTAGTGTTTCTGCCAACAGTGTCCTCTAGTTAGGGACCACCTTTGGAACTGTTCAAAAGTGGTCTTAAAGGCCACTTTTGAAAGTCCCAAAGGTGGTCTTAATGTAGAAATTTTACTGTATATCAAGCTGGTCAGTTTACCTTACTACGCTTTTCTTTGATTCAAATGTGGACAGACAACATATGCTAAGGAATATCACCCTAAAATTTCCCTAAAATCCCTAAATTTATTGGGAAACAAGCAATCAGTGCAAGTCAATGAAGTTTCACTACAGATTCTGAATTCTGAAAAACATCAAAAGTCTGACATTTTCTTGTACATCAGATAAGGTTATCCTGGCTTTAACACAACTCCTACTCATCAAGCCTCATGAAGCTAGACAGTGACCCTTAGGACGGATTTTTCTGTTCACCCCTCACATCCATGTAAGGTTCTTATGTTCTTGCACACCAGATAAGGAAATACATAGTTTTAGCTTGGGATAGAAATTCTGTTCTAACCCTGGTGTTCTTGCCCAAAATCGAATATCCTCACGTGTTTGATATATGCACTGGTTGAATACGACCTCATATGTGGCGGCGTCATGGTTGACGTCACAGCATGTTACATGATGTCAATAAACGAAGTGTCATCAAAATATGGCAGAAGTCGGTAACCGAAGTGACTGCAGCATTAAAATGCGCGCTAAGAAATGGAAGGTATGCAAGAAAAAGAATCCTATATCGATAAGAGGGATGGATAGAAAAATCCATCCCTCGGGATCGCTGTCCGGCATCACTCGGCAAGCCTCGTGATGCCAGACAGTGACCCTTTGGGACGGATTTTCTCCATCCACCCCTCACACCCTATTCCAAACCATACCTGATCTCTTCCATCTCCACCAGATGACACAGATGACTGTACTTGTGACTGTTGTTCCTGGGAAAGCTGAGATACCTGTTGGTCAGGTGACGGCTGGGATGAGCTTATTGGACCTGATGGCATCTCGGGTCTCAGCATTGTGCCTGTTAACAGGGGATATAATATTAGCATAACCTCTTTATAACAATGTTCATTTTTACATGTTCTGGATATAACATAGTTTGATTTTGTTTGTTTGTTTGAATTGAGGTTTAAAATCTGTGTCAACACTATTTAGGTCATTTTGGAGACGTTGCTTCCAATTTGGTGGGAGTTTTACCCGACAATGAGATGAAATGACATCTCATCCCTGCTGCCCATTGAAACAAATAGGGGTTATATGGGTGGGCTTTGCGACTCACATCACTTTGTCTGGGCAGGATTACACCTGGTGCGGTCGGTTTCAGGAAGCACCATGTAGCCCAATCTATTTCTCCTAGCCCCTATGGGTGGGGGCCTAAATATAGTTTGAAGATGGATCCCCAATATGTATAGATTATATAGAACAAGAGCTCCATAAGCAGGGCATAATACACCTGTTGCAAGTAATTGAATGCAGCCATATACTGACAAACAGTAGGAGAGGTTAGACCCAAAAGTTAAGTTTATGGATGGACAGATGGACATAATCGTGTTAATAATTTGTGGACTATAACCTCTAAACAAATTGCACTGCTTCATACCATGGTCCAACTGTAAATCACCTTTCAGCTTGATGTAAACTATATGGAGGAATTATCTGAAAATGGAGTTTACAGGCATTTTGACAGGGACATAATTCTGCTAATATTAGGAGAACTGTAACCCTGAAATGGTGTGTGCTGCTCCACATCATGGTGTAACTTTTTACAACGTTTCAGCTTGATTTAATTTTATCTATAGGTGAAGTTAGCTGCCAAAATTCTCAAAGGGCCATTACTGCCAGTATTTGGTGGACTGTAACTTCAAAACAATATGTGTAATTATAAATCCAGTTTCAGCTTGATCAGATGTAAATTATAGGAGGAGTCAGTCAGAAATGAAAAGTTCACAGAAATGTTTAAAGGAGCATAACTCTTTTAATATTTTATGAGATGTATAATTGAAACAGTATGCACTGCTACATATCATGGCCTAACTATAAATCATGTTTCAGCTGGATGGGATGTAAACTGTAGGAGATGTTAGCCAGAAATGAAACGTTTTTCATCAATTTTCAAATGGGCATAACTTTGCTAAAATTTGGTGGACTGTAACCTTGAAATATTATGCACTGCTCCACATAATGGTGTTATTATTTATAAAGTCTCAGCTTGGTTGGAGGTAAACTTAGTAGGAGATAGCCAGAAACAAAACAATTACAGAAATTTTCAAAGGGGCATAATTCTGCTCATACAGTGAAATTCCTATATTAGGACCACCTTTGGGACTGTTCAAAAGTTGTCTTTAAGACCACTTTTGAACAGTCCCGAAGGTGGTCTCTTTCTAGAAGACACTGAGTGCAGAAAGCACATAAAGAAAACTCATAAAGAATTACTGAAACTTTTTAAGTATGCTTTTTAAAGGAGAATTAGTCTTAATTTTAGGTGGTCTTAATAGCGCAATTTCACTGTAAATGGTAGATTGTAACCCCGAAACAATATGCACTGATCCACATCACAGTGCAACTATTTATAAAGTTTCAGCTTAATATACTGTAATCTATGAGTTAGCCAGAAAATAAATGTTTACAGAAATTTTCAAAGGGGAACAACTCGTTAACCCTTTTTGTACCAAATGGAATCTTCCTCCTTATATATAACAGGAGTCCATTTCGAAATTTTGGGGTGTCAGGTTGAGTTTGCCTCGGGTTACCCATTTTGGGGTTTCTGGTACTAAATGGGTTAATATTTGGTGAACTGCAATCTTGAAACTGCACATCATGGTCTATCTATAAATTAAGTTTCAGCTTGACTGGATGTAGTCTTTAGGAATTAGCTGGAAACGAAATATTTACAGAAATTTTCAGTGCGGTATAACTCTGTTAACATTTGACTGACCATAAACTTGAAACAATATGTGCTGCTCCACACCATGGTCTAACTATAGATCAAGTTTCAGTTTGATCGAATGAAAATTGTAGGAGGTAGCAGGAAATGAAATGTTTACAGAAATATTCAAAGGGGCATAACTTAGTTAATATTTGGTATATCATAACCTCAAAACAATATGCCCTGCTCCACACCATGGTCTAACTATATATCAAGTTTCAGCTTGATCAGGTGTAAATTGTAGGAGAAGTATATAGCCAGATAGTTTATAGAGATTTTCAAAGTGGCATAACTCTGTTAATATTTGGTGGACCATAACCTCAAAAAACTTTGTCCTGCTCCACATCATGGTCTAACTAAATATCAAGCTTCAGCTTGATCAGGTGTAAATTATAGGTGTAACTAGCTGGAAATAAAATGTTTACAAAAATTTTCAAAGGGGCATAACTAGGTTAAAATTTGGTGGACCGTAACCTCAAAACAATATGTGCTGTTCCCCACATCATGGTCTAACTATATGTCAAGTTTCAGCTATATCTGATGTAAAATGTAGGAGTTAGCCAGACACAAAAAGTTTACAAACAGACAGACCACAAGGGGCATAACATAATACACCTCTATTTTTAAATGGGCATATAAACGTCATATAAAACTGGGGTTTACAGGGGTAAACCTTATTTTTCTTTGGTTAATAAATTCAATTAATACATGAAAAGTCATGTAAGATCCTCTATGTCACTGGCAGTGCAGCTTGTCTGCTTATGCCTTATCTTTCAACCATAAAGTTTTCCTGACCTTGACCTCTAGGTCATGCTCAGGGCTAGTGTTAAACAAACTTTTAGACAAATATCTATCACCATGTAAAGCAAGTCTCATGGCTTTGAACAGGGACACAAAAAGGACCTTTCTGTTTACAACTCAAATACAGTTGAACTTCAATGGCTCGAACACCTTTGGGACCTCAAAAACCTGTTCAACACAGGGGTAGTTCGAGCACTGAGGGTAACTACCAGGAGGCATAATGAAACTTTTGGACATCTTTTCGGGGGTGCACTATAATGAAAATGCATGCTGTGTGTACTCATTAGAATCACCTTATCGAGGCAATTTTAATGAGTACACACGGCATACATTTGCAAGAAAAAGACGAAAACCTCCTAAATTATCCCCTACTATTTCTTATGTAGAGTCAGTGAGTGTTTGAGTTTTACGTCACACCAACAGCTAAGGTCATACGGAGATGCGACCTGAGTTTAAAGACTCATCCGAAAGTCTGGAGAAGCCCGAGATCGATCCTGCGATCCCCGGTTTACAAGGCAAGTAGATTTCCAATGTAGAGGATTTCCCTAGAGGCTCAAGAACGGGTTAGATTCAGCCATGGTAAACGAGCCATTGGTGTTCGAGCCATTGAAGTTCTACTGTATATGAAACATTCTTATACTGTTGTCCATTGGTTTCTTTTGTGTGTAATTGCTCAGTCAACACTATTAACCTTGTCCTGCTGAATAAATTAATTTTGCCACACCCACTGCTGACTAGCAACAAATCAAAATACTTGATATAATGTATTCATTCAATTCACAAACTGAATGACAGTGTAAATCCTGTTTGCAAGGGGAGGGGTTGTCATGTTCAACTGGACATGGTTGAAGGTTATGACATGCTGATCAGGGGCCAGTTGTTCAAAGCATCGTTAGCTTAACGAGCTCGTTAGTGGTCCTATTGTTAACTCTTCTAGCAAGTACAATATCGTAAATTTTGTTATTTTTGCTGGAAAAATGTGAGCAGTTTTTGCATCAGCAAAAGCTGCTCACATTTTTTCAGCAAAAATTTCAGCATATTTGCCATATTTAATGATCAAAGTTTTAACGATACGTTAACTAAGGACGCCGTTAGTTTTGAACAACTGGCCCCAGATTTTGTTTGTTTGATTGATTTGATGTTTAACGTCCCCATGTATAGGTAATTTTAGAGACGTTGCTTCCAATTTTGTGGGACTTTTACCCGACACTGAGATGAAATTACATCTCAAGCCCTGTCGCCCAATGAAACCAATAGGGTTTATAAGCATGGATGGTCCTACTCGGACTGCTTTGCCTGGGCAGGCTTAGATCCTCTAAGCAGTTTACCAGTACATGTGTGCGGTCAGATTTAGCTCTGCATGCAAGCATCATGCAGCCTATTTTTCTTAGGCATGTATAGACCTAAAGCTGTTAACCCATTGTATACTAGTGGACTCTTCCACTGCTATATGTTGGACAAGGCCATCCATCATATAAGGGGTGACAGGCCTATTTCTTCGTTCTTATTCTATTTTTGACAGTTAATTCTGTTAGCAAACAGTGCAGGCCCTGTTCAGATGCCACAGAATGTCTGATCTGTGCCTGCGCTGTTTGCCAAGATACCCCTTTAGGGGTTTCCCGCATGCAATGGGTTAACCAGTACAATGTACACTCTTCCACAAATTGCTGACAACTGCTCTTCTTGAATCAGCATAAGGTACAGACAAACATCCAATTATTTAACGATCAATCTCCATGGAAGAATGCTGCAGAGCCTGTTTTTGGGTTTTTTTGTTGTTTTATGGCCCAGTCAACACTAATCAGGTCATATTGAGTCAGTCAGTTTATCTAACCACACTTCCTGGGCAGGTTTAACCAGTACAGTGCCATGTTCTTTCACCAGAAACTGACAACTGCCCCTCTTGAATCAGCAGAAGGGAGAGAATGATCATAGAAAAGATTTCATAATCAATCTCCAGGAAAGAATGCTGCAAACTGCAGAGCCTGTGGATCAACCAAAGACTTATCTTCAGCTGAAGGTGTATCTACAAAATTAATACTGAGTCAGTCATACAACAAATATAGTTTGTCATTACTGACAATGACAAATCTTAATCATATTTGTGAAATGTTACTATTTGTGTGTTCCACAACCTCTTTATAACACTATTAATGGAATCCAAAGCAAGAGGCATGTTAGTTAGATATCCATGTTATAGCAAAACCAGAATGTCTAGATCATATAGAACAAGAGCACCGCATGCGGGTGCCAACGCTCTGCTGAAGTTTCTTTTAGAAAACAAAAATTCTAAGTTGAAAAAGGGGCATAACTGTGCCAAAATTATTTTGAGGGTTACCTCACCTATTGGTATGAGTTCCCCTTTTCATAATGAACATCTAGGCAAAGTTTCAAGTAAATATGTTCAGTAATGACAGAGATATTACAAAATGTCCAAGTCTTTCTAAGTCCAAAAAGGGGCATAACTGTGCCAAAAATATTTTGAGAGCTACCTCACCTATTTGTATTTGTTCCCCATTTCATAATGAACAACTATTCTGAGTTTCAAGTAAATATGTTCAGTAATGACAGAGATATTACAAAATGTCCAAGTTTTTGCACGACGACGACGCAGACGACGATGCCAGAGCTATGACAATACCTTGTCGTTTTCTTCGAAAACAGCAGAGCTAAAAATGACCATTTATGGTCATTTTTCCATATAACCTATACATGTGTGGGATCCATCTTCAAACAGTATTATATCCAAACATGTTATAATGGCCAGTATTATAATGAGGTCCTGGGGCCAGTTGTTGAAAACTAACAATGTTGATAGTTAACATATCGTTAAAACTTTGATCATTTATTATGTCAAATATGCTAAAATTTTTGCTGAAACAAGAGCACCGCATGCGGGTGCCAATGCTCGGCTGCAGTTTCTTTTAGTTAAAAAAAAACTTTAAGTCGAAAAAGGGGCATACCTGTGCCAAAAATATTTTGAGAGTTACCTCACCTATTGGTATGAGTTCCCCTTTTCATAATGAACAACTATTCCGAGTTTCAAGTTAATATGTTCAGTAATGACAGAGATATTACAAAATGTTCAAGTTTTTGCAAAAATTCTAAGTCCAAAAAGGGGCATAACTGTGTCAAAAATATTTTGAGAGTTACCTCACCTATTGGTATGAGTTCCCCTTTTCATAATGAACAACTATTCCGAGTTTCAAGTTGATATGTTCAGTAATGACAGAGATATTACAAAATGTCCAAGTTTTTGCACAACAACGACGCAGATGACAACGCCAGAGCTATGACAATACCTTGTCATTTTCTTCGAAAACAGCCGAGCTAAAAAAGACCATTTATGGTCATTTTTCCATATAACCTATACATGTGTGGGATCCATCTTCAAACAGTGTTATTTCCAAAACAAGTTATAATGGCCAGTATTATAATGAGGTCCTGGGGCCAGTTGTTCAAAACTTACAATGTCGTTGGTTAACATATCGTTAAAACTTCGATCAATTATTATGTCAAATATGCTAATATTTTTGCTGAAAAAATGTGAGCAGCTTTTGCTGATGCTCACTTTTTTTCAGCAAAAATACCAAAAATTTAAATATTAAAGTTGCTAGAAATTTAACAACATGACCACTAACAAGCTGGTTAAGCTAACAATGCTTTGAACAACTTGGCCCATTGATAATTTATTATGCCAAATATGCTAATATTTTTGCTGATAAAATGTGAGCAGCTTTTGCGGATGCAAAAGCTGCTCCTATTTTTTTCAGCAAAAATACTGAAATTTTAAATATTAAACTTGCTAGAACAGTTAACAATATGACCACTAACAAGCTCTTTAAGCTAACGATGCTTTGAACTGGGCCCAGGCTGGTGTATTTGGCCACTACTTCAGTAATCCAACTGAGCCACAGGAATGAAACTCCTTACCCTGCATGTGTGTGTCCCCTGAAGTCATACCCTGTCGGGGGTATTTGTGAGGAGTGTCCTTCTGCATCATTCCTTGTGACGATACCGGGGACTGGGCTCTCTGACGGCCTTGTAACATGCTCTGCTGGGCAGGCATCTAGAACAGAACAAAGTGAAAGTCAGGACACATCGTCACTGTTTATGTCGTCTGCTGCAACTTCTTGCAAACTTTTTTAAATGTTTCTGCATACAAGCAAACAGTGTGGACCCTGGTCATAGAGGAGCAGTCTGACTAGAGAAGCAGTCTGTTCTAGGTCCCCAATGACTGCAACAATGACTTTTACAGTAACCAGCAGACGACAATGTGTCTGAAAATGTTGTCTGTTCATGTCGTCTGCTGCATCTTCTTTCAAACTTTTCAAAAATATTTATGAATACAGGCAAACAGTGTGGACCACAACCAGACTACTCCTCGAGTCTGATCTGGGTCCACACTGTTTGCAAGAATAACTTTTTAACCCTTGTCCTGCTGAACCCCGATATGCCTTATTCTCCAAGCAATGAAGATCCAGATCAGATGGCTTCTGAAGAAGCCATCTGATCAGGATATTCATTGTTTGTCATTCAGTTAATGAATTTGTTGCAATAATTTGCATCAAGAAATCTGATTGGTTGATAATCAGTAGTGGGTGTGGCATATATTCACCAGGTCAAGGGTTAAGTAAGCAGCAGACAACAAAGCAGATAACAATTGTTGTGATTGACATCATTATTACATTTGTTAGTGAAGTTACAGTAATATAAATGAGGTTTGTCCTGAGTAACTGTCTTTGGGGATGCAGTCGCATAAACTCACAAACCATGAATACGTACCGTCACATTACGAAAACACACCCGTGCGACAGTGCATATTTATCATCTCCAAAATGGCTACTTTTCTGATGAAAATCACTGATATTTTTCTTATAAATATGGCAAACATAGGTCATGGGTGCTTGCTGGCCTCAGTGGCTCAGTCGGATGCGCGTCTGACTGGTGATCAGGAGGACGCGGGTTCGACTCCTGCCGGGGTTGGCAACATTCTTTCGTGGAGATTGATCATGAAATCTTTTCTACGGTCATTCTCTCCCTTCCGCTGATTCAAGAAGGGCAGTTGTCAGTTTCTGGCGAAAGAATGTGCACTGTACTGGTTAACCGCTTACGTATAAGCCTGCCCAGGAAAGTGTTGATAGGTAAACTGACCGGCTCAAAAATGACCTAAATAGTGTTGACTGGTCCTCAATGCCAAGACGCTCAAGTAACTCACTGGACCTGATGGTGACAGTGTCCTGTGGCTTGACATTGCAAATCTGTTTGATCATTGCCCTGTCATTCTACTGAAGACGTTGGAGGTTTGGCTTTGTCAATGGCCATGTCTCACTGGCATGGAGCATTGCGCTCCGCACACAAGATCTGTACACACAGCCACGTGTCTTGAACTAGAGGTGGTGGGTAGCAACTCCTTGAATTTCTTCCAGGCTGTTTTAGGAGGAGTAGTTGTTAAAAATATTTTTCAATTTTTAGCTCTGGCAGCCATCTTGTTCATCAGAGTGGAACAATTTTTAGCAATTTTGTTAGGGAGCCCGCAAGGCAACATTCCTGTGAAGTATGAATGAATCAAACTGGCCGCAAGGGTAGAGGAGGAGTTTGCATTTTAAGCAAATTGTTGACGACACATAACCGATGACGGATGTACACCCGTCACAATAGTTCACCATGAGCACTTCATGCTCAGGTGAGGTAATAAATGCTAGTAATAAAAGTAATTTATTTAACCCTTATCCTGCTGTTCACGACAACCCCTAACCTCGCAAACAGAGTAGATCCAGATCACATGGCTTCTGAAGAAGCCATCTGATCAGGATCTACACTGTTTGACATTCAGTTTTTGAATTTGTAGGAATAATTTACATCAAGTAATCTGATTGGTTCAAAGTCAGAAATGGGTGTGGCTAAATTAATTATTCAGCGGGATAAGGGTTTATGAATTACAGTCCAACCTGTATTAAGCAAGCACCTTAGGGATGATCAAAATGTGCATGCTTAAGACAGGTGCTAGCTTAATAAAGGTGAATTTTAATGCATTTTCCTTTTTTAGGACCTGATAGCGTGCTTGCTTTAGACAGGTTGCTTGCTTAATAGATGTGGCCACTAAGACAGATTTTACTGTACATTGGACCGCAAGCAAAGTTCAAGTTTTACCTGTAAATGTTGCTGGCTTCTGTTCATTGGCTGTTGACCTTGCTCCTGTATCTGACCTTGACCTTTACCAGCAGAGCTGTCATCACTCCGACACTGGGCTATTTTGCTCTTGACATATTCCTCGGTGGAGACCTCTGAGTCCTGGATGCCCAGCCCCTTTCTGATAGCCTTTGAATCAGAACTTGCGGACACACTGCTGTCTGCCTGACCTACAGACGAGAATAAACAAGACATTGCCTTATCTCTTTCAAGCTTTAGATTCAAGTCGTTGAATTTAGACACATCCAGTCTAGTATAGTGAAATTCTGCTACTAAGACCACCTAAAGTTAAGACTAATTCTGCTTTAGAAAGCTTATTTAGAACAGTGCAGTTATTCTAACTTTGTCTTTCCTGCATACAGAGTCTCCTGGTCAGGGATCATCTTTGGGACTGTTCAAAAGTGGTCTTAAAGACCACTTTTGAACAGTTCCAAAGGTGGTCTTATGATAGGAATTTTACTGTATAAATTAGGGGTTAACTGTATTAAAAATTGTCATTTTGGGAGGGACATCGGCGGTTTAATGATCCAAAATTTTGTTTGCCGGCGATGCTATAGTGGAGCAGTAAAACAGAATTTGCGACCATAAAACAGACTATTTACCTCCCCAAATGACAATTATAAATACAGTTATCCCCATTCTAATGCACTTATTCATTTGTTTTGTAGAAAACTTGCTCTCTTCGCCCAAAACTGCACTTGCAGTCAGCTAAGTAAAGCCCTGTAATATGTTTTCCAAATGCACACATGCAACCAATGAACATGACCTCTCTTAACCCTTATCTTGCTGTTCACGACAACCCCTATCTTTGCAAACAGTGTAGATCCAGATCAGATGGCTTCTGAAGAAGCCATCTGATCAGGATCTACACTGTTTGCCATTCAGTTTATGAATTTGTAGCAATAAATTACATCCAGTGATTTGATTGGTTGATAGACAGAAATGGTGTGTGGCTTAAATGAATATTCAGCAAGAGAAGGGTTAAGAATCTACCTCAAGATCTCCTCTACATGTCTGCATAGAAGTCAACTCATTGCCAATCACGACAACTGTCGTCTGCTTTGCCGTCTGCCGGCTTCCTTAAAAGTAATTTTTTGCAAACATTGTGGACCCAGAGTAGGAGCAGTCTGATCTGGGTCCACACTGTTTGCCTGTATGCAAAAATATTTTTAAAAAGTTTGAAAAAAAATTCAGCAGACGACATAAGCAGACGACATTTTCAGATGTAGTTTTTTCTCCGCGTCTTAAGGATTAAATGTTTTCAAAACTTTCCTTATTGTCAAGATGGGTGGTTGGGTGAGGCAAAGGTGACGTGTATCTTGCATCACTGGGGTGTCCAACTCATATTGGCTTACAGTTGGACAATACCTGCTGTCCTTGCAGCAGGTAAGGGTAGAGGGGGAATGTTGTTTCATCTGTTTCTACACTTTCATTCATTTTCCTCTTTCTCCCCATCCCTCACTTTCATCTCCTCTACTAACTCTTCAATCATTTTTTCTCCCTTTCTCTGGAGACAACAAAAAATAACCTATAAGGGCTGATGTGTCATTAAACCCCAAAACAATTGATCAATCCTTATCGCCAAGACACATTTTCCGTATTGTCAACATGTCAGGGCTGGAAAGTTCCACTTGTCCGCTCGCCATGCCGAGTAAACATTTTGGAGGACGAGAGAAATCTTGTCTAACTCCTATGAAATTTTCCAAGAAGCCCTTGTTCAGGCAGGACGTGTTTGAGGAATTTTCCAGCCCTGCCTGTCCCTTCTCTGACCATCTTATAAGCTGGGAGCCAGCAAATAATGCAAAATAGGAGAATTTCTCCATTTTTGCATTATTTGCTGGCTCCCAGCTTACACTTGAAAGGTCAGGGGGGTCTGGTTACTTGTTTTCCCAACACTGATAATCTTCAGACTAGGAACCAGAAGATAATGCAAATAAGGTGATTTTCCATTTCTTGACATAGCTCTCATAACTGGCTCGAATGTATCATATGCAGTGTAACAACGTACCCTGGGGTGAAAGGGGTTGTAACCCTGAGCTAGGTGCCACTCCCGGCGAGGACTGGACTGAGGACTGGTCTGGCTTCATCTGTCTCCACTCTCCCTCTGATGGCTGCCGGGAACCAGACTCCTCCATACTAGACTGTGTCACCATACCACTGCCCTCAACTGGTTCTCCAGAACTGCTCGCTTGCTCACCAGTCTGAAACCCCAAGGAGGAGACTATTCTCTCAAAAACACCATGTAAACGAGTGAGTGTAGTGAACATCCCTCTAAACCCCATTTTATATAGAGAAAACTCGGGTTTACAGAGAAATACATAACAGTAAAATTCCACTATTAAGACCACATAAAATTAAGACTAAATCTGTTTTTAAAAGCCTATTGGAAAGGTTTCAGTTTTTCTTTCTGTGTGTTTTCCACACCCAGTGTCTCCTATAAGAGACCACCTTTGGGACTGTTCAAAAGTGGTCTTCAAGACCACTTTTGAACAGTCCCAAATGTGGTCTTAATATAGGAATTTTACTGTATTTTCTTATTTCTCATCCAAGACAATGGTTGTTAGTACTCATTAGAACTGCCTCAATGAGGCAATTCTTATGAGCACCAACACCCTATGTTTATGTCACACATTTTCATCCGAAAAATAACTGTTTTGGAGATATGAAACAATGTATAATGTCATACATATGTGTTATCTGATGAAGACTCAAAAACCTATTAATACTTTAGGTACCAATGAATCTTCATCCTTATATATAGCAGGAATCCATTTCAAAATTTAGGGGTGTCAGGTTGTGTTTTCTTCAAAATTTATATGGAAAATGGCTGAACTTTTAGCAAACAGTGGAGGCCCTAATCAGACACTGCGTTCTGCACCGCATTCTGCGACATCTGATCTGGGCCTGCACTGTTTGCTGGGTACCCATTTTGGGGTTTCCGTTTCTAAATGGGTTAACAGAGTAAACAGAGACCCTATTGGGAGTGCAGACATGCAGCCTCACAATGGACCAGTTGATTTTATTTTCCTGTTCAACCCCCAGTTTGAACTGAATGGAATCTTCTGCCTTAAACAGCAGGGGTCCATTTCAAAATATAGGGTGTCAGGTTTTTATTACATTTATTTAGACAAGAATTCCGCAGAAGGCGGCGTCGCACCTGCTGGGGGCAAAAGCCACAGGAGCCACAATCAGAACATAGTTATTAAATAAGTAAATTTCATCCTTAGCAGTTGATAGTTGATGTAAAATTTGTCCAAGTCACTGGACCCAAAAATATAGGCCATGGTCACTGGACCAAAAAATGTAGGCCATGGTCAGCAGGTCAAGGTACATGCTAAATCAGTACATCGAGGAGAAGCACTACGCAAGATTTGATGGTCGTATGCCTTATAGTTAAGAAGCTATGGAACATCAATCTAAAACGTGTAAAAGTCAATGGAGTGTGAAAAATAGGTCCAGGTCACAAAGTCAAGGTATCTGCACATCCAGAACATCTAGGAGACACACTATGCAGGATTAGGTGGTTGCAGGCCTTTTATTTGAGAAGATCTGGAACATTGACGTAAACTGTGTCAAAGTCACTGAAGCGTAAAATATAGGTCAAGGTCACTAGGTCAAGGTACCTGTAGAGTCAGTACATCTAGGAGAAGCATTATGCAAGATTTGATGGTTGTAGGCCTTTTATTTGAGGAGACCTGGAACTTCGACGTAAATTATGTCAAAGCACTGGAGCGTAAAATACAGGTCAAGGTCACCGGGTAAAGGTACCTGCAGTGTCAGTACATCTTGGAGAAGCACTATGCAAAATTTGATGGTTGTGGGCCTTTTATTTGAGGAGATCTGGAACTTCGACGTAAAATGTGTCAAAGTCAATGGAGCGTAAAATATAGGACAAGGTCACCAGATCAAGGTACCTGCAGAGTCAGTACATCTTGGAGAAGCACTATGCAACGTTTGATGGTTGTATGCCTTTTATTTGACAAGATTTTGAACATCAACGTAATATTTGTCAAAGTTACTGGAGCGTAAAATATAGGTCAAGGTCGCCAGTCAAAGCGCCTACCTAGTCAGGAGCTCAGGCAGATGTTTCATGAAAGGTTTGATGGTTGTTTAGTCTTTTAGTTGATTACAATACAAACTTCGACATAAATGTCGAACTTCGACAAAATAGTCAGAGTCACTGGAGCGCAAAATACAGGTCAAAGTCACCAGGTCAAGGTGCCTACAAAGACAGAAGGTTATGGAGATGTTTCATGTAAGGTCTGATGGTAGCTGAGGTTTGTAGTTGACTTAAATAAAAACTTTGACGTAAATGTCGAACTTCGACATAAACGTTAACAGATGGATGCAGGGACGACAAAGCGGATGCCTACATTGCACCCTGCTATAAGCAGGTGCAACAAAAACGGTTGAACTTTCTGTAAATAGTGTAGGCTTTGATCAGAGGCCACATTATGCGGCATTTGATCTGAGCCTGCACTATTTACCAGTATCCCGTTTTGGGGTTTCAGACATAAAATCGGTTAACACCTCAGTAGACACCAATGACCATGTTGGGATGTTAAGTTAGCTATACTGCCTCTGTCTTACAGCAGGCTCAGACCTACTAAGATGTTAATCAGTACTTTTGCCAGTAACTGACAAATACAAAGCCGTTGAGTTCGACTGAATGCCAATATCAAAGTTGGCATAAGGAACATATTGTTGCACCTCACTGTGTACTTAACCCATTTTGTAGCCAAACACCAAAATAGGATACTGGCAAACAGTGCAGGCTCAAATCAGACACCACTAAATGCAGTGTCTGATCAATACCTACACTGTTTGCAAAAGGTTCAGCCATTTTCCAAATAAATTTTTAAGATATGAGGACTGTTCAAATATGAATGCAAGTAGAACGTTTTCTCATGCACTAATGAGAAAATCACCTGGAAATAAATATCACAGCGTAGAAAAACATTTTACCTATACATTGATACCAAACCTGTTAAAATCCGTCCACTTTAGCCATGTATACAGTTCCATAAACACTGTCTACTCTTGTATACTAATACAAACAAGAGGGCCATGATGGCCCTGGATCGCTCACCTGATCCATAGTGTAACAAGTGGGCCCCAGAGAGGGCCATTATTGGTCCCAGGGCTTTAATGTGCATAATGTTGAGGGAGGTCTTAAAGGTGAAGTTTCATACCAAACATCAACAAAGGCTATAATTTGAACAATCTTGGCAAAGGTCCACTAGATGAAGCTACACATCAAATATCAAAGACATGGGCCTTGCAGTTTCAGAGAAGAAGATTTTTTTAAAGATATTCCCTACATAAGCCTATGCAAAACCAAATGGCCCCAGGGCTATATAAATCTATGTAAAACCCAAGGCCCCCGGGGTGGGGGCATTTGTGGCCCCAGGGCTATAATTTGAACAATCTTGGTAGAGGTCCACTAGATAAAGCTCCATACTAAATATCAAAGGCCTTGGCCTTGCAGTTTCAGAGAAGATTTTTAAAGATTTCCCTATATAAGTCTATGTAAAACCAAAGGGCCCCGGAGTGGGGACATTTTTGGTATCAGGGCTATAATTTGAATAATCTTGATAGAGATCCACTAGATGCAGCTTCATACCAAATATCAAAGACCCAGGCCTTATGGTTTCAGAGAAGAAGATTTTTAAAGATTTTCCCTATATAAGTCTATGTAAAACCAAAGGGCCCCGGGGCGGGGGCATTTTTGGCTCAAGGGCTATAATTTGAACAATCTTGGTAGAGGTCCATTAGATGAAGCTTCATTCTTAATATCAAAGTCCTGGGCCTTGCGGTTTCAGAGAAGAAGATTTTTAAAGATTATCCCTATATAAGCCTATGTAAAACCAAAGGGCCCCCGGGGCAGGGCATTATTAGCCTCAGCACTATAATTTGAATAATCTTGTTAGGGGTCCTTTAGATGAAGCTTCATACCAAATATAAAAGACCTAGGCCTTGTGGTTTCAGAGTAGAAGATTTTAAAAGATTTTCTCTATATAAGCCTATGTAAAACCAAAGGGCCTCGGGACGGGGGTATTTTTTGCCCAAGCACTATAATTTGAACAATCTTGGAAGGGGTCCACTAGATGAAGCTTCATACCAAATATCAAAGTCCTGGGCCTTGTGGTTTCAGAGAAGAAGATTTTTAAAGATTTTCCCTATATAAGCCTATGTAAAACCAAAGGGCCCCGGGGCAGGGGCATTTTTGGCCCCAGCACTATAGTTTGAACAATCTTGGTAGGGGTCCACAAGATGAAGCTTCATACCAAATATCAAAGACCTGGGCCTTTTGGTTTCAGAGAAGAAGATTTTTAAAGATTTTCCTTATATAAGCCTATGTAAAACCAAAGGGCCCCGGGGCGGGGGCATTTTTTGCCCCAGCACTATAATTTGAACAATCTTGGTAGGGGTCCACTAAATGAAGCTTCATACCAAATATCAAAGTCCTGGGCCTTGTGGTTTCAGAGAAGAAGATTTTTAAAGATTTTCCCTATATAAGCCTATGTAAAACCAAAGGGCCCCGGGGCGGGGGCATTTTTGGCCCCAGGGCTATAATTTGAACAATCTTGGTAGGGGTCCTCTTGATGAAGCTTCATACCAATTTCAGAGAAGAAGATTTTTTAAGTTTTTGGTGAAAAAAAATCGATTTTTGGCTCCTGTGACCTAGATGTGCAACGGACCGGAACCATTTGAACAACTTTGAAAGGGGACCACCTAAGGATCATTCCTGTGAAGTTTGGTCAAAATCCGATCAGTGGTTTAGGAGGAGATGTCGTTTAAAGAAATTGTTTACACACGCACAGACGGACGACGGACGACAAGTGATCCAAAAAGCTCACCTCGTCACTCCGTGACGGTGAGCTAAAAATGGTTGGAAGAAGATCAGAGTATGCCGTTGAAATACGGTCCTATATTAAGAATCATTGTATTCTTGTTATACGGTGCAAAGACATTTTTGATGAAATATGTTCGGTTTATGGGCAGAATGCAATGTCTTTTCCGACAGTTTTTCGTTGGTGTAAGAAATTCAGCTGTGGGCTAGGCTCAACAGAAGATACACCACATGATCTTCGGCCGAAAAGAGCAACATCTGCCAAGATGGTTGCTAGAGTGAAAGAAATAGTTGCTACCAATGCACGATACACCACTAGGCAAATAGGTAGTATGGTTGGCATCTCATTAGGAGCAGCTCATACAACTCTGAAACAGGATTTGAAAATGAGAAAGCTCTGTGCTAGATGGATTCCCCATCTGTTGACAGATGAGCAGAAAAAGACACGCGTTCAGTGCGCCAAGAAGTTGCTTAAAAAGTTTCCAAATTGCAATGCACGGTCTTTCGCTAATGTCGTCACAGGTGACGAGACATGGGTTCACTTTTTTGAGCCAAAACAAAAGATTCAGAACAAAATATGGGCAACAAAGAATTGCAAAAGACCATGCATTGCAAAGCGGACCATGCGCACCAAGAAGATAATGTATGCCATATTCTTTTCAAATCAGGGCCCTGCTATTCAGGTTGCTGTGCCTAAAGGCAAATCTATAAATGCGAAGTTTTACAAGAATAAAGTTCTTCGAAAATTGAAGAAATATTTCAAAGAACGAAGACCAGCAACTGGTTTGGCCAATGTCAGATTGCTACATGACAATGCGTCATCGCACAAGGCGTTCATTGTGCAAGACTATCTGAAGCAGGAAAAGATTGTTGAACTCCCTCATCCCCCGTATTCCCCTGACCTTTTTTTGGTTCCCGCGGCTGAAAATATACCTTTCTGGTCGAAAATTTGTACAGCGCAAATACCTCGGTTCTGCAATATTCCAGTGCCATCATAGTATACTTCGAAAAGACTACCAAAATGCATTCAATGATTGGATCAGAAGACTGAAAGTTTGTATATCTGTTAAAGGGGAATACTTTGAGGGGACAAAATAAATTTTTCATCGAAATCTATCACGGAATCATCTTTATGTGCTTAGTTGCATTCATATTTGAACAGTCCTCGTAACACAACCTGTCACATCTAAATTCTGAAACCGACTCCTGCTAGAGGAAAACTCCATTTGGTACAAAATCAATTAATAGAGGGATTTTCTATGATTTGTTTTCTTGATAAAAAATGGACTGTCTTAATGCAAGTGCTCTTATTATGGAAAATATGGTAAAAAGGTCAACCCTCCTTATAACAGCATACAATTTAACTATAAAACTCATTATACCGGTAACGACAATTTCGGAGGACAGAATCCTTAGCCCAAGACAAGACATATGAATGAAATAGTTCTATACTTAGAAACTTATTAGTAATGTCTACAACAATTCTTGGAGTTACTGATTGAAGAAGACACTTTATTATCTACTCAGTATTTGATTTCTTTATACATGTTGTGGCAAATTCTTTATGAAGGCAAACTGTTATGGACCAAACACTGCTGATACAAAGAGGTTCCTCTGTATTAACCCATTCTGTACCAAATGGAATCTGCCACCTTATATATAGTGCAAGTCCATTTCAAAATTTAGGGGTGTCAGGTTGCGTTTCTTTTTTTTCAAAATCTATTTTCAAAATGACTTAACTTTTTGCAAACAGTGTAGGCACTGATCAGACGCCACATTTTGTGGCATCTGATCTGGCCCTTAACTGTTTGCCAGTTACCCTTTTTGGGGTTTCCCGTTTTGTTTGTTTGTTTCATTTGAGGTTTAACATCCCCGTCAACACTGTACAGGTCATTTTGGAGATGTTGCTTCCATTTTTGAGGGACTTTCACCCGACATTGAGATGAAATGACATCTCAAGCCCTGGCGCCCAATGAAACCAATAGGGTTTATAAGCATGGACGGTCCGACTCGCACCGCTTTGCCTGGGCAGGCTTAGATCCTCTAAGCGGTTTACCAGTACTCGTGTGCGGCCGGTTTCAGCTCTGTGTGGAAGGATCATGCAGCCCATCTATTTCTTCAAGCCCTGATGGGCGGGGGTGATTGGGGTTTCCGGTACAAAATGGGTTATAAAGTTTTAAAATAAAAAGATGATCCAAACCTGTCGCCATTTGAACTTCTTGTGAGCTGGTTGGAAGGTCTTGCCCTGGGAATCGGCTGACCCCGGAGACATACTGGGGGTGGTGGAGCTCAATGGACTGGTTGACCAGGATGTGGCCAGCTCCCCGGGGGTGGAACTAGAGACAGCCTGGGTCATAGTGTGGCTTGAAGGAGCTGCTGGAATGGATAATGAAGGAACACAATGAGGTGCACCCACACACACACTTTTAGGGAAAAACATGTGTATGCATGTGCTTTCATGTTGTTAACTGTTTCTATTCTATCAGCGGTTGGTTTAAACAGTTTTCTATTAAATCTAAGTAAGACATGAATTTATCATATGACATCGCCTCAGAGAGTGTAATAAGGCCATGTAATAAATTCTGCAATCCACTAGTGGATTAAATATGCAAATTAATTAGATATGTTCCGAAACATTACACGCACAACGTCCTTAACAATGTCATGTTTACTAATGGCGGAATATTGACTTTTTTGTAAAACAATCGTGAATAAAATGCGTATTAAATGTCATATGATAAATAGAATCTTGCATTCCTGCTCATGTATTATTGAATTTATTAAACAAGTTGAGGAAAAGGGATAAAATGCTCGGCAATGCCTCATATTTTATCCTTTTTTCAAGTTGAAGAAAAGGGATAAAATGCTCGGCAAAGCCTCACATTTTATCCTTTTTTCTCAACTTGTTTAATAAATTCAATAATACATGACCACTCATGTAAGATCCTCTATATACAGCATTGTAAATTTAGGATTATACGGTAAGCATAAAGTATTTGTTCAATTCACAAAATGCATGACAAATAGTGTAGATCCAGATCAGATGGTTTCTTCAGTTTGCATTTTCCTCTAAAGCCAGCTTCAGTATCTCAGTCTGATGTGAATCTGAATGGTGATCAGGAGGTCTCCGGTTCCATACTTGCAGGGTCGGCAACATCTTTCATGAAGAATGATCATGAAATCTTTTCTCTGGTCATTCTCTCCCTTTCCCTGATTCAAGAAGGGCAGTTGTCAGTTTCTGGCAAAAGAATGTGCACTGTACTGATAAATCACGTACGTATAAGCCTGCCCAGCAAAATTGTGGTTAGGTAAACGGACCAGCTTGATATGACCAAATAGTGTTGACTGGGCAATTAAACTCCAAACAAACACATTTTCCCTGATAATTTTTTCATGCTATTATGTTGGTGGAGACGCAGATAACAGCTTCCATCACAAAAACATGCCTATATAATTTTAACACCCTTGAACCCCACTTTTATATAGTAAAACTGGGGATATCGGAGTAAACCTTATTTTTCTTATTTCTGCTCTAAAATATAGTTGTGGGTACTTGTTAGAAAAATTTCTTATTTCTGCTCTAAAATATTGATGGTGGAATGAGGCGGTTCTAACGAGTGCCCACCATCTATATTTTAGAGCAGAAATAAGAAAAATATCGCAATTTTCCATCTTAAAAAGTTTATTTTTTCGGCGGTTAAGTTTACAACGAATTTGTATAGGCATGTTTTCGTAATGTACATAAACATGTATTTATCATATAATGTCCCTATTATTTAGTGGTTAAAAGTGATATGACCACATGGGTGGTGACTGGCGCATAACACCATGACTCTATCCGTGACAACCCTATGTTTTCCATTGATGTTTTTTTTTTTGTGCAATAAAATCTGATTTAACCCATAAAATGCCAGTCACAACAACTGTTGTCTTCTTTGCCATCTGTTAGTTACTTTAAAAGTCATTTTTGCAAATAGTGTGGCCCCAGATCAGACTGCTCCTGTAGGAGCAGTCTGATCTGGGCCCACACTGTTTGCCTGTATGCATAAATATTTTAAAAAAGTTTGCGAGAAAATTAAGCAGACAACATAAGCAGACAACATTTTCAGATGTAGATTTTCTCGCCCACTTAACAGTTATAATGGCTGTAAGAAAAACAGAATCTAACACTTGTGGTCATTTTAAGTTAATGAAACTCGCCAGAGGCTGGTTTCATATTTTCATACCAAATGATCACAGCAATGAATCCAAAAGGTGTAGACGGAATGGCAAACAGTGCAGACCCTGATCAGACTGCTCCTTCAGAAGCAGTCTGATCTGGGTCTGCACTGTTCGCTCAGGCCTATCTGTCCCAATAATTAGGATCATTACGGTACAACAAACCCTACCTTGGCAAACAGTGTAGATCCACATCAGATGGCTTCTGAAGTAGCCATCCGATCAGGATCTACACTGTTTGTCATTCTGTTTCAAAATTGAATGAATACATCACACTGAGTGATTTGACTGGCTGATAGTCAGAAATGGGTGTGACTGAATTACTGTAAAACACTTAAATATGGCGTCATCAAATTTTGGTGTTTTTTATGAGGGGACCTTTTGGAGGGATGATATTTTGGTGGATTTTCGATTTCCAAAATTAAAAAAATAAATAAATCCGGGACCTTTCTATCTCATGCATGCATGTTTAACATGACGACCTGCACTGTATACACAGTGATTTTAAACTGTTTTCCGCGTTGTTCTTGGTGTGTGTGAAAACAAATCAGTTCTGTTGTTATTTAATTACTCGGTCTATTCACAGGCAAAGCCTTCAATCAATATCAATTATATGATATTTTATATGATTTTTGACAATTATTGTCCAGAGTATTTGTTTTTATTCAGCTTTGTTGAGCATGCTAAATGGCTTAATAACTGACAAGTGACTTGATAAAACGTTGTTGCGCCCTATATCATCCTTGCGATGTGTATTGGAAATAAATTTCTGCCAGTTTGTTGTTCTTTTTAAGCTTTATTGGCATTTTTTAATTTTGACGGTTTTTTCCTTGACCCTCAATAGCGCCAAAATAAAGTGACCACCAAATATAAGTGTTTCACGGTAGTTTATTCAGCAGAATAAGGGTTAATTTTATTCTTCCTACCTGTATGTTGTAGAGAATCATTGATCTGGCTCAGTAAGCCAGGCTGAATGGGTCCCTGTTTTTCTTTTTTCTCATAATCTAGAAGAATGATAGAGTTAATGTGATCTCCCAGGGTCATCTGTTTACTGTTGGAGGGGTCACCCCCGGCCCCAGTTAGGGGAATATTCCACATCTTCTTCTCTTCCTGAAATATAAACAATATGTCTGGCATAGCAACAGATAAGGTGCGTATTTTGTTATAATTAAGGATATTTTTCATCAATTCTGAAAAAAAAAACCTATATTGTGGGTATTCATTAGAACCGCCTCGATGAGGCGGTTCTAATGAATACCTACAACATAGGTTTATATGGAGAAATAAGGAAATCTATTCTTCAATTATCAAACAAGAGCTGTCACTATACATAGGTGACCAATGCCCCGCGTGGGAGCCAATTTCTGAGTTTTTGCAAAATTTCAAGGGGAGATAATTCAGCCAAAAATGACAACAGAGTTATGGCCCTTGGTCAGAATGTAGCCCTTGTGATGGTGAATAAATAAGTGTGTGAAGTTTCATGGGGCTAGGTCAAATACTTTTGAAGTTATGATCAAGGTTAAAGTTTTTGTGATGGACAGACAGAAAAACAAACAGACAGACAGAGCAAATACTATATGCCCCCCCCCCCCCCCCAATCCAAGATACAGAGACAGGACCATGGTTTAAAGACTCATCCGAAAGTCTGGTTTGTGAAGTTAAACCTGTTTTTATTGGCCCCCGCTATTAAGCAAGCAACCTGTTTTAAGCAAGTCAGCATTCATGTTCTTGAGAAACTAAAATGCATGAAATACCACCTGAATTAAGCAAGAACCTGTCTGAAGCAGGCACTTGTTGACCATCCCTTAGGTGCTTGCCTAATACAGGTTGGACTGTAGATTTTGACACCACACACCATTTATTTTTCAGGAAGATATTATGACAACAGACACATAGCAACAGATCAGGTACTATTTTTATGCCCCCCCCCCCCCCTGATAGTACCTGATCTGTTGCTATGTGTCTGTTGTCATAATATCTTCCTGAAAAATAAATGGTGTGTGGTGTCAAAATCTACAGTCCAACCTGTATTAAGCAAGCACCTAAGGGATGGTCAACAAGTGCCTGCTTCAGACAGGTTCTTGCTTAATGCAGGTGGTATTTCACGCATTTTAGTTTCTCAAGAACATGAATGCTGACTTGCTTAAAACAGGTTGCTTGCTTAATAGCGGGGGCCATTAAAACAGGTTTAACTTCACAAACCAGACTTTCGGATGAGTCTTTAAACCATGGTCCGGTCTCTGTATGACCTTAGCTGTTGGTGGGATGTAAAACTCAAACACTCACTCACTCAACTTCACAAAGTCTATAGAAATAGGCGGCTAGAATTTAAAATAAAAGGCGGAAGATATTCAGGGGAATGGGATTCACAATCAGACATCTACACACCATTTTAAGGCTTCTATGACATTTCGTTGAAAACCACTTGGTCGAATGTACTTTTGCGCTGAAAAGTACATTTTGTCGAACCAATATTTGGTCGAATTTTCGTCGAAAAAATTTGTCGAATTGACATTTGGTCGAAATTTTGTCGAATTTTCGTCGAATTTCAATTTCAGCTACGTGTATGTATGAGGGATTTCCTTTAAAACTTGTACTGGCTCTACAGCTGTTGTTATCACTCTCCCTGAACAAGGTCTGTTTTGACATTTCCAGTAAATATTGTTCTCCATTTCTTTGTCTTTACCATACTGGAATCCTTTGTATGTTGTATTTTACCACCACGATTGCTCATATAAAATTCTGGAACTGGCGAACTTTCTGCCGTATTCCTGTTTCAAAATTCCAATTTTGAACTTATGAATCCACTTCAAAAAGCTTTGTGCATTTCCTATTTTACAAACAAAATGTATAAAAACACTTGCATGTGAGCGAAATAACCTAACAGGATGAATAAATTTACTTGTAAAACTGTGTTCAGCTTACCAAGTTCAATTTATTCAGTACTGACCGATTCATTGTTATAATAATAATAAAAAATAATAATCGAGCGAGCCAATAACATCTTGTCACGCTGAGCTCAGATCACGGTAAAAATAAATTCGACAAAGTGTCGCATTTCTTAAAAAAAAATTCGACCAATTGTCCCATTTCAACATTTTTTTCGACCAAACGTTATATTCGACCAAATGATGCATTCGACCATGTGGTTTTCGACGAAATGACTTGCACCGCATTTTAAGAAGGGAAACAACTTTTTTATTGTGGTAAACTGAGCCACTCTGACAAATGAGTCATTACGAAAACACGCTTATAGTCTGACTCCCCTTAAACCCCACTTTTATAGAGTAAAACTGAGGTTTACAGGGGTCAACTTTATTTTTCTTATTTCTGCTCTAAAATATATACTGAGAGGCAAAAATAAGTATACAGGTGACTGAACGCCGATTTGCGTCCCAATGTCTCCCTCTCTACATACAAATGTGGCATCATAAATAAGAACAACCACTTCCACATAATTTGCAGCATTTTCAAGGTAAAATCCATTAAAAGGATAATGAAATTACATCACTTTAAGTGGACAGGGGGTCTGATCCAATATTTTGTATTGAGTAGTTTTCCTTTAAACATGTGTTTCGAATAAGTGTTATTCAATAAATGATTTTTCGTGCAACAGGTTCAAAGAAGGGGAACTGATTGGCAAGAATATATCCCATATTTAAATTAAACACAAGGTAAAAGGCAACATTTTTTGTTAAAGACTAGAAATGCGTCCATAGGACATGGATGCCCCCGCCTGAAAATATGCCTATGTTTGTATTCATCCATAGAAAGTTATTGACCGTGTTTAAGTTTTCGACCCTTTTTTCACATTTGACCTCTAAGTATGACCTTGACCTTGCAGGTAAGGACATGGTTTTGTGTGAGGCAGATTGTCTCATTATGGCCAACATTTCTGCCAAGTAATTTCAAAATCCATCCAGAGGTAAGAAAGTTATTGACTGTGTTTAAGTTTAGGACCATTTTTTTGACATTTGACCTCTAAGTATGACCTTGACCTTGGAGGTACGGATCTGAGTTTGCACATGACACATTGTCTCATGATGGTTAACATTTCTACAAAGTAATTTCAAAATCCATCCAGAATTAAGAAAGTTATTGACTGTGTTTAAGTTTCGGACCCTTTTTTTGACCTTTGACCTCTAAGTATGACCCAGGAGATGACCTTTGCACAAGCCATTGGCTTTTTGTCAAATCCTGGACCATATGTATTTGTCTGTTTTCTTATCCTTGTATGTGAAGCAATCAAAATAAAGTTTAAACCAAGTATGACCTTGACCTTGGAGGTACGGACGTGGGTTTTGCACGTCACATGTCGCCTCATGATGATTAACATTTCTGCCAGGTAATTTTAAAATCCATCGAGAAATAAGGAAGTTATTGACCGCGTTTAAGTTTCGGACGCACGGACTGATGCACGAACGAACGGATGGACAGGGGCAATGCTATATGCCCTTTCCACCATTCTTCGAATAGCAGGGGCATAAAAATGTCATTTTCACCTTTTAGGTTCTTTCTTTGATTAAATGCTTTATGTTTCTTTGGGATTTGTATCGGTGATTAACTTTTCTTTGAGCAATTTTAGAGGGATCGCTACGGAGTAAGATAAAAATGCTGAGGAAAACAAAAATTATGCGAAAGTTTCAAATCAATATCTCTTACACGATTTGAGAATAAGACTCATTTAATTCACTATGATTTTAATTGAAAGGGAGATAATCCGGAACAGGCAGAAATTCCAATTGAGTTTGGAGCTGTTTGTTTGGGTTTAATGGCAAAGTAATGATGGCGTCATCGATGAACATTCGTACATGACTTTTGCGGTGTGCACGGATTTGAATGTCATGTACAACACAAGACTTTGTTGGAGATATTGATTATCAATTATGGGCAATAACACCATCATGGATGACTGCAACAGGAAAAGAATTGGAGTTTTACAAACTTAGAATGTTTGGGAAAAAAGGACATAGGCATATTTTATTACAGACAGCAATACAAGATCCGGAATTACAAATCAAACTGTATACTTTTTATTGCCTCTGAGTATAGATTGTGGGTACTAGTTAAATCCTCCATGATGAGGTAGTTCTAACGTGTACCCACAATCTATATTTTGAGCAGAAATAAGAAAAATATCACAGATTTTCATCTTAAAATTTGCCTTTTTCCGGCGATAAATTTTGCAATGTATTTGTATAGGCGTGTTTTCGTAATGCTACTCTTAAAGGCAAGATCTGCTCCTAGGAGAAAAAATGGGGTCTACTCTTAAAGGAAAGACTTTGCCACTCAGGGCAGCATATGATCTTGGATGGCACATTTTTGGGTTTCTCATCCAAAACGGGTTAAATGTAATTATCATAGGACGTCATTTTTATTCAGTGGTGGAACATACTTCCTGTATGAAGGACTGCTGGGAAATATTATTATCATCCGTAACAACATAGTGACCGAGAAACTATTACAATTTTCTATGGAAAAAATGTAAATTAATATGGTGATATGAAGAAGAAACTCAGTATCGGCACTACATAATCAGAGCGTTTGCAGGTTGTACAAGGTTCTGAAGTGTCTTTGCTAAGCAACATTTTTTGCATATTACTTTGCATTTAAGCCCCGGCCCCAGCCTATTGGGGCTTGAAGAAATTATTGGGCTGCATGATGCTTCCACGCAGAGCTGAAACCGACCCGCACACGAGTACTGGTAAACCGCTTAGAGGTTCTAAGCCTGCCCAGGCTAAGCGGTGCGAGTTGGCCCATCCATGCATTTAGACCCTATTGGTTTCATTGGGCGGCAGGGCTTGAGATGTCGTTTCATCTCAATGTCAGGTAAAAGTCCCACAAAATTGGAAGCAACATCTCTAAAATGACCTTTACAGTGTTGACGAGGACGTTAAACCTCAAATCAAACAAGCAAAGAATATAAACCTATGTTGTGGGTATTCATTGGAACCACTGAGGCAGTTCTTATGAATACCCACAACATAGGTTTTCATGGAGAATTGACAAAAATTACCCTTTAACCCATTTTGTAGCGGAAGCCCCAAAATGGGTACCCTTGCAAACAGTGCAGGCCCAGATCAGATGCCGCATTCTGCGGCATCTGATCAGGGCCTACACTGTTTGCAAAATGTTCAGCCAGTTTCCAAATAGATTTTGAAAAAAAACAACCTGATACCCCTAAACTATGAAATGGACTCCTGTTATATATAAGGAGGAAGATTCCATTTGGTACAAAAAGGGTTAAAGGATTAACTCCTTATACCCACCTTATCTGTTTCTATGAGGCAGTCTTAGTTATGATTGGTCGTATTGAACTTACCTTTGGTTTCCGGTCTGCTGGACTAGTTGTTGATGATGCCACTGGGTTACTCTCCTCAGACTTAGGTGGGGTACCAGTGGGGAAGTTTCCAGGCCTAGGAGTGGAAGAGACTCCGCTAGCTATCCAGCGTCTCTTACCTACAACAAAAAACAAAAGGCTCAATGAACCTAAACCACTCACCTGAAGAACATTTTAGTCATTTAGTTAGTAAATGAAGCTAAGCCCAGAGGCATTCCCAGTTTGAACCCCAGTGACATGATTGGCAGGATTTATGTAGTTGACCACTAGATGATGCTACATACTAAACATGTAAAAGCCCTGGGCCTAATGGTTTCAGAGAAGAAGATTTTTGAAATTTTTCCCATTTAAGTCTATGGGAGCTGATAAGCCCCCGGGTGGGGCGTGCCAATTTGGACCCTAGGGGATGATTGGCAGGATTAATGTAGGGAACCATTAGACATTGCTACATACTAAATATCTAAGCTTCGGGCCTGATGGTTCAGAGAAGCTTTTTTGAAAATTTTCTCATTGTAAGTCTACGGGAGCTGATAAGCCATGGGGTGTGGCAAATGTGGACCCCAGGGGCATGATTGGCAGGATTTATGTAGAGGACCATGTGTTGTTGCTTCATACTAAATATCTAAACTCTGGGCCATATGGTTTTGGAGTGTTTTTCCATTATAAGTCTATGGGAACTGATAAGCCCCAGGGGCATGATTGGCAGGATTTATGTAGTTGATCACTAGATGTTGCTACATATTAAATATCTAAGCTTTGGGCCTGATGTTCAGAGAAGATTTTTGAAAATTTTCCCATTGTAAGTCTATGGAAGCTGATAAGCACTGGAGTGTGGCAAATTTGGACTCCAGGGACATGATTGGCAGGATTTATGTAGAGGACCACATGATGTTGCTACATACTAAATATCTAAGCTCTAGGCCTTTTGGTTTCAGAGAAGATTTTTGGAGTTAATCCCATTATAAGTCTATGGGAACTGGTAAGTCCCAGTGCATGGCCAATTTGGACCCCCAGAAACATGATTGGCTGGATTTATGTACCTGACTCCTAGACATTGCTACATACTAAATATCTCAGCTCCGGGCCTTATGGTTTTAGCGAAGAAAATTTTTGAAGTTTTTCCCATTGTAAGTCGATGGGAGCTGATAAGCCCTGGGGAATGGTCAAATTGGACCCCAGGAGCATGACTGGCAGGATTTGTGTTGGGAACCAGTTGATGTTGCTTCATACTTGACCTTGATATCATCAAGGCAAACATTCTGGTAAAGATTCATGAAGATTCAAGCAAAATTATGACTTCTACAAGGTGAACAAGGTTTTAAAGACATTTGACCTAGTGACCTAGTTTTTGATGTGACATGACCCATATTCGAACATGACCTAGATATCATCAAGACAAACATTCTGGCAAGGTTTCATGACAACTAAGTAAAACTGTGGCCTCTACTGGGGTGAACAAGGTAAATGTTGATGACAGATGACACATGACGTACATACGACGGACACAGGGTGATCACCAAAGCTCACCTTGAGCACTTCATGAAGAGAAAGGATTGATAATTTATTCCTACCTTGCTGACCTTGAAGTTGACCCTGTTGCCCTGGGAAACCTTGTACCTGTTGACCTCCATGACCTTGACCTGGTTGTGCTGACATGGCCTGAGATGTGACTGGCCTCTGTTGCTCAAGCTGGTTTCCATCAGGCCTGGACTGTGCCGAGACTGGCTGGGAGTCAACAGGTGCTGTTTCCTCTGTAGTCTGGTTTATCTGATGCACAATGATCGCGTCAATCAAGTTCGCTGCTGTTGCCAAGCCTTTAGGTTTTCCCGCCGGTTCTGGCTGGCGTTTCTGAACTGTATCTGGAGCAAATGCTTTCAAAAGGTCAGTTGCATTGTTTAATTTGGGTGATTGTTTGTTCTGGTCTATTTCTCCCTGCCTGGAATATAGCTGTTTCTTGTAGGCAGCTTGCAACTCTTCCCGTGATCTTGGCGGTTCATTCATGGGTCTCATGTCCCCATCCTGTACCTGCTGCTTCATGAACTTCTTCAACCCTTGCTCATAACTGATTCCTGAAAACACACCTTAACTTGAAATGTTTTCAGCAGAGGAAAACTGTCTCCCAATAATAAAAATAACTTCATTAACCGTTTGACCTTAAAACAAGGTCTAGGTCATCATAATCTAATGATGTCTTTTGTACAGTGGAACTTCAATGGCTCGAACACCTTTGGGACCATGAAAATCTGTTCGAGACAGGGGTAGTTCGAGCCACTGAGGGTTACTGCCAGGAGGCAAAACAGGGTTAATTTTGGGACATCTTTTCGGTGTTCTATAATAAAAATGTATGCTGTGTGTGCTCATTAGAATCGCCTCATCAAGGCGATTCTTATGAGTACATACAGCATACATTCGCAAGATAAAAGTCGAAAGTCTCCTTAATTATCCCACACTTCTTCTTACGAGGACTGTTCAAATATGAATGCAACTAAGCACATGATAGATTTCGATGAAAATTTTATATATGTCCCCTCAAAGTATTCCCCTTTAACAGATATACAAACTTTCAGTCTTCTGATCCAATCATTGAATGCATTTTGGTAGTCTTTTTGAGGTATACTATGAAGGCACTTGAATATTGCAGAACCGAGGTGTGTGCTGTACAAATTTTTGATCAGAAAGGTATTTTTTCCGCCGCGGGAACAAAAAAAAGTCACACGGGGCAAGGTCAGGGGAATACGGGGGGGTGAGGGAGTTCAACAACCTTTTCCTGCTTCAGATAGTCTTGCACAATGAGCGCCTTGTGCGATGATGCATTGTCATGTAGCAATCTGACATTGGCCAAACCAGTTGCGGGTCTTAGTTCTTTGAAATATTTCTTCAATTTTCGAAGAACTTTATTCTTGTAAAACTTCGCATTTACAGATTTGCCTTTAGGCACAGCAACCTGAATAACAGGGGCCTGATTTGAAAAGAATATGGCATACATTACCTTCTTGACCCTCATGGTCCGCTTTGCAATGCATGGTCTTTTGCAATACTTTGTTGCCCATATTTTGTTCTGAATCTTTCGTTTTGGCTAAAAAAAGTGAACCCATGTCTCGTCACCTGTGACGACATCAGCGAAAGACCGTGCATTGTAATTTGGAAACTTTTTAAGCAACTTCTTGGTGCACTGAACGCTTGTCTTTTTTCTGCTCATCTGTCAACAGATGGGGAATCCATCTAGCACAGATCTTCCTCATTTTCAAATCCCGTTTCAGAATTGTATGAGCTGCTCCTAATGAGATGCCAACCATACTAGCTATTTGCCTAGTGGTGTATCATGCATCGGTAGCAACTATTTCTTTCTCATTAGCAACCATCTTGGCAGATGTTGCTCTTTTCGGCCGACGAGCATGTGGTGTATCTTCTGTTGAGCCTAGCCCACAGCTGAATTTCTTACACCAACGAAAAACTGTCGAAAAAGACATTTTATTAGGCCCATAAACCAAACATATTTCATCAAAAATGTCTTTGCACCGTATACCAAGAATACAACGATTCTTAATAAAGGACCGTATTTCAACGGCATACTCTGACCTTCTTCCAACCATGTTTTGTATTAGTATACAAGAGTAGACAGTGTTTATAGAACGATATACATGGCTAAAGTGGACGGATTTTAACAGGTTTGGTATCAATGTATAGGTAAAATGTTTTTCTATGCTGTGATATTTATTTCCAGGTGATTTTCGCATTAGTGCATGAGAAAACGTTCTACTTGCATTCATATTTGAACAGTCCTCGTATGTAGAGGAATTCACTAGGGACTCAAAAACGGGTTCGACTCAGCCATGGTACATGCGCATTGGTGTTGAGCCATCAAAGTTCTACTGTATGTTGCAATCAAAGATATTGCACCACACATTGGAACTCACTTCAGGAATTCACTTTGATGTAAAAAGGTGAAAAGCTGTGAGTTTTTTGAAGCCTGTGGCCTTGAAAATAAGGTCAAGGTCACCAAAACCTAACCAAATCTTTGGTAGCTTGTAATGATATAGTGTACTAAATTTAACCAAAATTCATCATTTTGTTAATGAGACGGGGTGCAGACAAGCCACTTTTGGTCCAAAATTGACAGGATTTGGGGGCTTAGGCCCTTGAAAATAAGGTAAAGCACATCAGAACCTAACCTTATAACTGTTTTCATTCACCTGGTAATAAAACCATGTAAGTTTGGTCAGAATCCTTCCATAGGTTCAGATGTAGTACTTCAAACAGGCTATGCCTATGCTAGTGCTAACACCAACTCATTCATCCCACCAAAAACGCTTTGACCTCCTTTTAAAAGATTTTTGAATTACAGAACTGCTGTCTACCTGCTAAGGAAGCCATCGGGACTTGAAGAAATAGATAGGGCTGCATCATAAGAACCAAACTATGGACTGCACCATATCATGATTTACCTACATATTATCACTCTCCCCAGAAACCTGGGGTCATGGGCTTGATCCCGGGCTTCTCAAGATTTCCGACGAGTCTTAAAATGAGGTCTAGTCTCAGTCTGACCTTAGCTGCTGATGGGATGTAAAACTCAAACACACACACACCACCTATATATCAAGTTTTGGCTCAGTTTTATCAGATGTAAAATGTAGGAGGAGTTATCCGGAAACAAAACGTTTAGAAAAAGCTATGAAAGGGGCATGACTCTGGTAATATATGGTGGACCATAACTTCAAAATAATTTGGGCATAACTCTGTCAATAAGTGGTGGACTGTAACCTTGATATAATATGCTCTGCTCCACATCATAGTCTGACTATACATAACGTTTCAGCTTAATCAGATGTACAGTAAAACCTCCACTAATGGTCACCTCTGTATAAAATAGGAATTTCTCTTCTGGTGTATTTATTTATGTCAAAATTTATTTTTCCCATAATTACCATTGTGATATCTTATTATAGGCAAGTGAAAAGAAACATAAATGGAGAGGTTTCATATGACACCTCTCCATCATTTATTTTTCTTTTAGTGCATCCGTGTTGAGCTGTCTTCAGCTATCACCATTTTATGTCTGTCAATAACAATCCATCCATCATCCCAGACATTTCCCTCTGTTGAACAACCACCTCCCTTAAACACCCAGTTTGGGAGTTTTCCCACGATGGCTGTTTAATGGAGGTTACACTGTAAAATATAGGAGGTGTTATCCAGAAACGAAATGTTTAGAAAAATCTGTGAAAGGGGCATAACTCTGGTAGCATTTGACAGACCGTAACCTCAAAAAATATTCACTGTTTCACACCAAGGTCTTACTATATGTTTGTTTGTTTCTTTCTTTGATCTGAGGTTTATCGTCCCCAACAGCACTGTATAGGTCATTATGGAGATGCTACTTCGAATTTTGTGGGTGTTTTACCCGACATTGAGATGAAATGACTTCTCAAGCCCTGTCGCCCAATGAAACCAATAGGATTAATAAGCATGGACATTTCAGCTTCATCAGATGTAAAATGTAGGAGGAGTTATCTGGAAATGAAATGTACAGAAAAATCTGTGAAAGCTCTCTCTGGTAATATTTGGCAGACTGTAACCTCAAAATAATATGCGCTGTTCCACATCATAGTCTTACTGTATGTAAAGTTTCAGCTTCATCGGCTGTAAAATGTAAGAGTTATACGGAAACAAAATGTTAACAGAATTTTTCAAAGGGGCATAACTCTATTTGGTGGACCATAACCTCAAAATAATATGGGCTGCCCCACATCATGGTCTAACTATAAATGAAGTTTCAGCTTGATTGGATGTAAAATGTAGGAGGAGTTATCCAGAACCAAAAAGTTTACAAAAAATTTCAAAGGGGCATATCTCTTTTATTATTTGGTGGACCCTAACCTCGAAACAATATCGGCTGCCCAATACCATGGTCTAACTCTGTAAGAAGTTTCAGCTTGATCAGATGTATACTGTAGGAGGAGTTATCCGGAAATGAAATGTTAGAGATAGATGGACAGACGGATGGACGGACAGACCCCAGGGGGTATAACATAATACGTCCCATTTTTCAAGGGGCGTATAACAAAAACCTTCCATGTCTTTCCCAATGTGCCACAAAAGTGCAGGAAAACAAAGCCACAAAAATTGTCTTTGGAAACAATGAACACTTAAGAGAAAGAAAATGGGGAGTACATGTATCTGTTTATTTGAGTCTTTTCATTAGCAATTCAGTAAAATTATAACCCTTTTTGTACCAAATGGAATCTTCCTCCTTATATATATCAGGATTCCAATTCAAATTAAGGAGTGTCAGATTGTATTTTCCTCAAAATTTAGTTGGAAAATAGCCAAATTTTTTGGCAAATAGTGTAGGCATTGATATGACGCCGCCTGAACTCGGCCTGCACTGTTTGCCAAGGTACTCCTTTAGGGGTTTCTCCCATACAATGGTTTAAGGCCAATTCTCCTAAAAACATATTTAAAAGGTTTTATCTTTATTTCTTTGTTTGCTATACCCAATGCCCTCTAGTAAAAGACCACCTTTTGGACTGTTCAAAATTGGTCTTTAAGACCACTTCTGAACGGTCCCAAAGGTGGTAATAGCGGAAGTCTATTGCATATCTAATACTGTAAAAAACTGCTTACGTACCATAGTATGCACGTATAGCAATGGAAGGGTCCACCAGTATACAATGCGTCAAGAGACAGTGCTCTTAAACCTTAGCCCCCCAATCACAATGATTGTCGGCTGGTTACTTTAAAAGTCATTGTTGCACACAACATGGACCCAGCAGTCTGATCAGATTCCACACTGTTTGCCTGTATGCAAAAATATGTTTGAAAAGTTTTAGATGCAGTCTTTCTTGGTGTTTAACCCATCTTGTACCGGAAACCCTAAAACGGGTACCCTGGCAAACAGTGCAGGCCCAGATAAGACGTCAATTCTGATCAGGGCCTACACTATCTGCAAAAAGTTCAGATAACACAACCTGACACCCCAATAATTTTAAATGGACTCCTGCTATATAAAAGGAGGATGATTCCATTTGGTACATAAAGGGTTAAAGGGTTGACCACTAGGCCTTACAGGCTGTCTGAATACAGAAAAAAATAAAAATTACAAAATAAAGAACTTACTGGCTTCTTTCAATGCCTCTTCTTGGTTTCTGAGTTTCTCCCTCTCATACTGCTGTTGTTGTTGACGGTACATATCCTGGTGAGATCCTAATTGGGGACGGTGGTCCCCTGAAGATGTCGGGTAACCCTCTGGCAGTCTTGGTGAGTGGTGGGAGCTAGAACTGTCTGGGCCACGCCCATATCTACAATGTACATGTATACTGGGTTACAATTCAATAACACAACTGTGTGCTAAAATGGTTGATCATATGACATTGTTGATAATCAGTAGTTAATGTCTGTAATAAAAAATCGTATCACCACACATGTAATAACACTTTAGCGGGATTAAGTAACCTCATGAAGATGTCCATGTCAACCATGCATTTTTGTGGAAAAAATTGTCAAATTTAAAGGCAATAAATCCAATTTAAAGTGGTCATATGATAAATAGAATCTTACACTCATGGTCATTTCATATGAAATTTATGAAACTGGCCAAAGGCTCGTTTCATAAATGTCCTATAAAATGACCACTTGTGTAAGATCCTCTGTATCTTTCTTATATGGAGAAGCAGATGGAGTTGTTTCATATTTTTCTCATTTCTAGTCAACATACAGATTATGGGTGCTCCTTAACACTTTACCACTCAGATACGTGTTTTTACCTGTCTGCACCCCCCCCCCCATTTTAAGCCCCAGAAGCACCTAAAATCTGCATTTCTACCCCTGGATAGTTATGTTTGCTTTAGGGTTTGTTGGGCAAAAAAGTGACCTGTTTTTTCGCGCGCCTCCCCACTAAAATGTTCTTGGGGGGATTGAAGGGGGGCAGCGCCCCCCTCACATCCCGAAAAATTTTGGGTTTATGGCCCAACCGGCCGCTAAAATTTATATCTGAGGGTGTCTGGGGTCAAAAATGCCTGAAAATTGATGCTGATAAAACATGCTGCAAACAGTGAAAATGGCCAGTGCCAAACACCATAAATGTTGCCTTGACAGCTGTGTAAAGATTAAAATGTGGTCAAAAATTCATGTGAAAACACACTTTTTGCCAACTTTGAGATGCCCCCTCTTTACCATGACAACAATGATCAAGTTATGAAAGGTTGCATTTGAAAGGCTACTGCCCAATGAACATCCATACCGAGTTTGGTGTAAAACAGAACATACATTATGAAACAATGGCTAGTTGAAGTTGCTGTCAGGTGCAACACTGTGAAAATCAGCGAAATTCACAAACTCCCTGAGTGGTAAAGGGTTAAACCACAACAAGGTGGTTCTGATTAGTAGCCATAATCTTCTGTGTCTGACTGAAAGTGAAATGCACGACACACTAACCAGTATTCGAAATGTGACAGGATTTCATACACAGAGGACCGTTGTTATAACGACAGTATTTGTTCCCCAATATGGTGCCGTAATAAGGATTTAGCCGTTATAAAGAATTCCAATAAGGAGTAACAAGAATTCCGCCGAAGGCTATGTCCCGCCTGTGGTAAACTTGACCATTAGGGTGAACGCTAGGGTGGTCGCAAATGTTGACGCCTTGACAAACGGATGGACAAACGAACGGACGGAAAACCGGGCGCCTATATCGCACCATGCTAATAGCAGGCGCGACAAAAAGGACTTTCTGGCTTAATTACTCCAGGCAACAAATGTTGTGGATATTTGTTAGAATCGCCTTGTCGAGGCGATTCTGACAAATATCCATAACATTTGCTTCTTAGAGTATTAACCCTTATCTTGCTGTTCACGACAACCCCTATCTTTGCAAACAGTGTAGATCCAGATCAGATGGCTTCTGAAGAAGATCTACACTGTTTGGCATTCAGTTTATGAATCTGTAGCAATGAATTACATCAAGCAATTTGATTGGTTGATAGACAGAAATGGGTTTGGCTTAAATGAATATTCAGCAAAATAAGGGTTAAATGATTACAATATTCCTAATTTTTAATCTGTATCAACTTTAGCTAAGGATTCGTTCCATTGAAATTGTCGTTATAATGAGTTTGTCATTATATCGATTGTCAGTGTAAAGAGGGCTGACTGCACTTTGTAAGAAACCCAGGTTTATGAGAAATTCTGGGGCGTGATGAATCCAAAATCATCATGATGTGACAATGCATCATTCTGAATTTGTTTGTTTGTTTGATTTGAGGTTTAACGTCCTCGTCAACATTTTGTTTGAATTTGATAAAGGTTTTATTTAGTTGTGAGAAATAGGAAAAATGCACACTTTGTCCAGCAAGGATATTTTGGGAAACAGGTAAAATTTGCTTGATAAGAATGGGATGTAATGCATCTACAGTAAAATTCCTATTGTAAGACCATCTTTGGGACTGTTCAAAAGTGGTCTTTAAGACCACTTTTGAACAGTCCCAAAGGTGGTCTCTTTCTAGAGGACACTGAATGCAGAAAACACACAGAAAGAATGACTGAAACCTCTAAAGGATAATTAGTGTTAATTTTAGGTGGTCTTAATAGTGGAACTTCACTGTGTTTGAAAATGCATGAGTACATTTGCCATCATCAAAAACAGCCATCAGAAGAGATGGTAAATCCAAAAGCCAATATGGTGTTCAGAATATTGTACAAATGCAGAAAGTGCACTAGAAAAAACAACAACAAAAACACCAGCTAATCCTCTAGTAGGCTGCTGCAAAGTATCAGCAAGACATCTGGGGCTGGTTGTTCAAAACTAACAACGTCGTTAGTTAACGTATAGTTAAAACTTTGATCATTAAATATGGCAAATATACAAATACTTTTGTTGAAAAAATGTGAGCAGCTTTGCAAATGCAAAAGCTGCTCACATTTTTTCAGCAAAAATTCCAAAATTTTAGATACTGTACTTGCTAGAACAGTTAACAATATGACCACTAACAAGCTTGTTAAGCTAACGATACTTTGAACAACTGGCCCCTTGAAGATATTGTATAAATTGTGTTAATTAGGGTTTTCATGGCCAAATGATATGAAGGAATCTTTCTGAACATGATGGAGATTTCTGCACACAGTACTGGTATACCTGAAGGCAATAGAGTGCGAGAGGTATACTCAGACAATTATTGACCCTTTGATACTTGAATAACCTGCTTTTGTATTCATGAGAACTTTCTTATTTCAATCTTTGGTCCAACTCTACCAGGTACAATCAATATACGGTCCAACCTGTGTTAAGCAAGCACCTCAGGGTTGATCAAAATGTGCTTGCTCAAGACAGATGTAACAGGTCCAACCTGTATTAAGCAAGCACCTGTCTTAAGCAAGCAAATTTTGGTTATCCCTTAGGTGCTTGCTTAATACAGGCTTGACAAGCCAGAGATCACAATGTTATATTGTCAGAAAAGAAAACTCAAATACAGTGGCAACCAGAGTCGCAGTTCTAGCACATGACATGCCTTCTCAACATGGTGTACAATTTTACCATGTAACTTCAATGTATCTCAAAGAGTGTTGGAGATATGGTGATCCTGAGGGGAGTTAACCAAACCACCATGGCCGCCGTAGGTTCGAGCCTCGCTCAGGCCACATGTGAGACGCCAAGTTCTGCAACGGAAGGTCAGGAGGTTTTTCTCTGGGTACTCCGGTTTTCGCCCACCTCTGATTAACGATCGGCTCGATATGAGTGAAATAATCTTGAAAGGGCCGTAAAACCCAAACCAAAAAAAAAAAAAAAAAAAAAAACCACCATGGCAACTAGCGTTGTGGTAATTGCTCATAACATGTCTTCTTAACCCTTTATAAGATTAGAGGGGAATGGGAACACCTGGCAGATTTTTCCGCCATTTTTTAAAGGGAGACAACTTTCGGGTCTTCCTATTTGCTTTTGTATAAGCCCTGTCCCACTGAAAAAGGAGTCTACTCTTGAAGGAAAGAATTTGCTCCTCAGGAGCAAATTCTTTCCTTTATGAGTTGACCCCTATTGACATGGGAGACCAAAATACTTTTGCAGGATTTGCCTCCCCTGAAGGTGTTTCCATTCCCCTTAACAAAGAACCATCAATAGATCTCGAAGGGTGCTGGAGTTATGGTGATCAAAAGATTATATGATCAGGGGAGATAATTCAAATACAACGGCATCCAGAGTTGTGGTTCTTGCACATGCCATGCCTTCTTAAGTTTGTGCTCAATAGTAGCAGGTTCAGTCAATGTTTCTCAAAGGTAATTGGAGTTTTGGTGACCACAAAGCTATATCGTCAGGGGAGATTTGTTTGTTTGTTTGATTTGAGATTTAACGTCCCTGCCAACGCTGTAAAGGTCATTTTGGAGATGTTGCGTCCAATTTTGTGGGACTTTTACCCGACATTGAGATGAAATGACATCTCAAGCCCTGTCGCCCAATGAAACCAATAGGGTTTATTAGCTTGGACGGTCCACCTCGCACCGCGGTTCCTGGACAGGCTTAGATCCACTAAGCGGTTTACCAGTACTAGTGTGCGGGCCGGATTCAGCTCTGTGTGGAAGCAGCATGCAGCCCATATATTTCTTCAAGCCCCTATGGGCGGGGGCTGCAAAAGGTTATATGATCAGGGGAGATAACTCAAATACAATGGCATCCAGAGTTGGGGTTCTTGCTCATGACATGCCTTCTCAACTTTGTGCACAATAGTAGCAGGTACAGTCAATGTATCTCAAAGGTAATTGGAGTTTGGGTGACCACAAAGCTATATTGTCAGGAAGATAACTCAAATGCCATAACACCTAGAGTTGTGGTTCTTGCCAATGACATGCCTACTCAACACCGTGCACAACTGTACCAAGTACCATCACCATATCTCAAAGGCTATTGGAGTTATGGCGATCACAAGGTTATATTGCCAGGGGAGATAACTCAAATATTTAACATGGCAACTACGTATACAGTTGTGGTTCTTGCACATGACATGCCTACTCAATGTACCAAGCACCTTCAATATATCTCAAAGGGTATTGGAGTTACGGCCATCACAAGGTTTTGTCTAGCAATGATCGGACATAACGGATGGATGCCAGGATGAACGCTATATCCCCGGAACCTTTCTGGTCGGGATATAAAATGGTGCTGGTAAAGGTTGAATGAAAGCAATTCTTTATTTCTTAGAATATCAGGGATGTCCATTTTACATTACAATTTATGGGCTACCTAGTAAGAGACACAAAGTTTGGATGTTAGACTTTATTTTTTGTTATGGTTTGTCTGAGTGTTTGTATCGCTTATATTATCAATTGGCCAGTTTGTGGGAAAGAAACTGTCCTTTTGGCTTTTCGCTATTGATGTTTCCATTAGGGTCTCTTGTTTCATGTTTGTGTTTCTTTCCCTTTGGTGTCTCTTATGGGAGCTGTGGCTTAATTGTATCGATTTCTGATCATTGCCTTCACTTCTATTTGATGTTTAGTCCAAGACTACAGAAGATAACATTTTGCAAGTGACACTGCTCATCTGATTAGGCTGATGTCTAAGTAAGGTGAACTAAAACTTTGGTTTTTAAAAACTGACAGAAAGCATGTGGTTCCAGAAAACGTTCTTTTGACCAATCAGAATGCAGTTAAATGACCCGTTAAAGAAAATCTGGGATAAATGCACATAACAAATTGGCCAGCGGTAGTTGACTATCATTTATCAACCACGTTTCCTTACCATACTATCTTCCTTAGAATTTAAACATTTTTTTTTTTTTTTGTTGCATTAGGAGTTTGGGTTAGCATATATAATCTATACACTTTTGGGATCAGTCTTTGTGTTGCTTGTGTTGTTTTGCTTTGGATACCCAGTTGGCCATTTTGTGGGAAAGTAACTGTCCTTTTGGCTTTCTGCTAGTGATATTTCAATCAGGGTCTAATGTTTCATGTTTGTGTTTCTTTCCCTTGGTGTCTCTGATGGGAGCTGTGCGTTAATCGTATTGATTTCTGATCATTGTCTTCACTTCTATTTTGAACTGTGTTATATCCAAAACTGTGTTACAACAAACTGTGTTGTAACAATGCTATGGAACACATACCTTTCATCTCCTCTGCTATCAGTGATCACTGTCTGCCTTCCAGTTCCCTGGGTAATACTGGGTCTGCCCTGTGAGGGGGTAGGGTACTGGTGAGCTTGCTCCATGTGTGGGCTGGGGTGACCACTTTGATGTCCACTGGAGTGTGCCCCTGGACTGGTGGCTGCCATGTGTTGCCTCTGGGACATCATCCAAGGGGAACCACTCTTGTCGTCTCCAGGGGAGGGCATGCTCGGGGAAGGACGCGGTGAAATTCGTGATGATGAAGCCTGTCCCTGTGGTGGAGCAACAAACATTCCTCCAGGGGGAGTTGTGTATCTTGGATCATGTGCTAGTCGGGGGTCAATATGATATACTTTCTGTGTTGGGGACTGGCCATGATCTGTGGCTCGGGGAGGTGATCTCTGTAGGTCTTTTTCAGGAGGTGTCTGATGTCGCATCTGTTTGGCTAGCTCAAAGTCACTCATAAGCTGCTTGCTATGCTCCCCACCCTGGACTGGCTGTCCTGCGGGGTAGGGTCCGCTGTACTGAGAAGTACCACCACCCTGTTGAAAATGAGGGTGTTGCATTCTAATCTGCTCAATCATTCTTGGATCATACATATGAGCTGGAATGCCACGTGCCTGGGCTTGCTCCACCATTCTGATATCATACTGCCCCGGCCCACGGGGCCTGACTTCATGACCCATGGGACTCCCACGTCCAAGCTGACTATCTCTTATAGGTGTACCTTGTGTGATGGAACCTCTAGCTTGTGCCTGTGGTCCATGTTCATAATGTCGTCCGCTAGAAGAAGGAATGGTAGTAGTCACAGGGTGTGCCATAGGTGTTCCCAGGGTTATGGACCCTGAAGGAAGGCTCTGCACTGGTTGACTTCCAGGTGGGGATCTCGGTAGCCGTGGTGATGAAGTGTTGATCAGTGGTGGAGGGGGTGGAATCCCACCTATAACTCCTTTGGAAACCCTCGGATCCCCAGCCATTGGGTTATATGGTGAGGTGGAAGGAGGGAGGCTCCTTACAGAGGGTGATAAAGTTTGTCTCTCAGGATAAAATCCTGATGCCCTGTCTAATCCCTCTTGTCTTCTGGTATCCGGGAAAGGGGACCGTCTGTGTGAATGAGCAGGGGGTGGGGTAACCATAGAGATGACTTTTCTTTGCTGAGGATCCTCCATCCGTCTGATATAAGGATCGCCTGTCCTAAGCTGGCTGTGCGGATCAAAATCCCTTGGATCCCCTTTATATCCATGTGCCCCTTTTTCAAGGGTCAAGTCATGAGGTTTAAAATCCCCACCCCTGGGATCTTTTGGCTCTCTTGAACTGCGGTCAATACCACGTGCCTGCATTTGCTGAAACAAAGCCCGCTGCTCTTGAAAGTCCATCCTAGGGTCGGGACGATCCTTACGCAGATCTGTAGCTCTCAGGTCTGGTGTTGGTGGCTGGCTCCCAGGCCGATACCCACTCTCTGTTGAAGACCCTGAAACACACAAGTACACCACAACCTCTTTATAACACTATTAATGGGATCGTGTTACTTAAACAACCGTGTTATATCCAAACAAAAATGTATAGATTATATAGAAAAATGACCATTTATGGTCATTTTTCTATATAATTTATACATTTTTGGGATAATGTATAGATTATATAGAAAAATGACCATTTTACATTTTTGGGATCCATCTTGAAACTGTGTCATATTCAGATCCATCTTGAAACTGTGTTATATTCAAACTGTGTTATAATGAACCGTGTTATAATGAAACTGTGGTGTAAACGTAAACTAGTAGATCAATAGCTCCAGATGAGGTGTAACGAGGAAAAACCCAGGGCTACTTTTTCTTACTTCTTAGTGAAAACCCGAGTTGTGGGTACTTGTTAAAATCACCCTGCTGGAGCAAATTTTCTCTCTTGTTGAGCACTGTGGTGCAGTGGTAAAGCATTGGATTTGAGATCGAGGGGTAGCCAGTTCGATCCTCACAATGCCCCACTCAACACAGGTGTAAATGGGTAGCAGTCGTGTAAAAGTCACTGCCTCTCTCTTGCGCGCTTGTATGAGTGTTTGAGAGGGATTCAAAAAGAGCAAACGAACTAAACTAAATTAGTATAAACTAAACTACCCCCTTGAACCCCACTTTTATATAGTAAAACTGGGTTTACAGAAATATAGATTGTGGGTACTTATTAGAACCGCCTCAATGAGTACCCACAATCTATAATTAGGGCAGAAATAAGAAAAATATCACAATTTTCGTCTTAAAATTTTCGCTTTTCCGGCGGTAAAGTTTACAATGTATTTGTATAGGTGTGTTTTCGTAATAACATGTCAACTTAACAAGCTAGTAAGAGGTCAAAATGTTAACTGTTCTAGAAAGTAGATTATCTATACAGTGGTCGTTTTGCTAAAAAAATGTGAGTCGCTTTTGCATTTGCAAAAGTGACTCACATTTTTTCAGCAAAAATATAAATACATTTGCCATATCAATTGATTATATAAGTAAATTTGCCATATCAAATGATTAACAGCCCCCGCCCATCGGGGCTTGAAATAGATGGGCTGCATGATGCTTCCACGCAGAGCTGAAACCAGAGTACTGGTAAAACGCTTAGAGGATCTAAGCCAGCCCAGGCAAAGCGGTGGGAGTCGGACCGTCCATGCATATAAACCCTATTGGTTTCATTGGGTGTCAGGACTTGAGATTCATTTCATCTCAATGTCGGGTAAAAGTCCTACAAAACTGGAAGCAACATCTCCAAAAAGACCTCTACAGTGTTGAAGGGGATGTTAAACCTCAAATAAAACAAACAAACAAATCAAATGATTAAAGTTTTAATGATATTTTAATGGAAGACATCATTAGTTTTAAACACTGGAGCGCTGTGGTGCAGTGGTAAAGTATCGGACTCGGGATCGAGAGGTTGCGGGTTCGATCCCCACAAGCGGCAAGTGTTGTTTCCTTGAGCAAGAAACTTTATCCACATTGCGTAGTACTGGTTTCTACCCAGGAAAAGAAGGCCACATGGAAGATTAGTACTAGTTTACTAAATGTGTTACCCTCTATAAATAAGGTCGATTATTATTATTATTTTTTTTTTTTTTGGTTTGGGTTTTACGGCCCTTTCAAGATTATTTCACTCATATCGAGCCGATCGTTAATCAGAGGTGGGCGAAAACTGGAGTACCCGGAGAAAAACCACCTGACCTTCCGTTGCAGAACTTGGCGTCTCACACGTGGCCCGAGCGAGGCTCGAACCTACGGCGGTGAGAGACCTAATGACTAAGAGTCAGCGCTCTTATCCACTAGGCCACGGAGGCCCGTTCGATTATTATTATTGTTAAACAACTGGCCCATGAAGGTTCACTCACTTGGTCTCTCAGGTTGTCTGTCCGCTGGTCTCTCGTCTGTACCCGAGTTCAAGTTGTTCTTGATGGCAGAGTGTATGGCTGAGTGTATGAGATCTCGTACACATGTTGATGATCTTATCACTTTCTTGTCCCCCTGGTTTATGGGGCCTGTGTGAGGGGACATGGCCCTGTTGGGATCCATACCTGTAAATAACAGTCCCCTGGTAAAATATCTTCATATGAAATACATGTACATGTATTGCGTTTGACTTTATTCCAAATATCATAACACAAACCCTTAAGATTCCAAGAAAAACTACATCTGAAAATGCCGTCTGCTTATGTTGTCTGCAGAATCTTTTTGCAAACTTTTTAAAAATATTTTTGCATACAGGCAAACAGTGTGGACCCAGATCAGACTGCTCCTCTAGGAGCAGTCTGATCTGGATCCACACTGTTTGCAAAAATGACTTTTAAAGTATCCGGCAGACGGCAATACAGGTGACAATTGTCGTGATTGGCATCATGGGTTAAGTGTTAACCCTTCAATTGCTATTCATGATTAGCAGACGACATTTTCAAAGTGTGTTTTTATTATTTTTTCTTCGAAAATAAGGCTTGATATTACATTGTGAATAAAGGGCAGATAATTCACATGTAATGTCAAGCCTTGCTTTCCAGGAAGAAGAAGTTTTGTGTTCAGACTGTCGTCTGCTCTAAGGTTTTAGAGAGCAGTTGAAGGGTTAAAAGACATTCAAAATTGTTGTAATTTTAACCCATAAAATGCCAATCACGCTATTGATGTCTGTTTTGCTGTCTGTGGGTTACATTAAAAGTAATTTTTTGCAAACAGTGTGGACCAGATCAGACTGCTCCTGTAGGAGCAGCAGTCTGATCTGGTCCACACTGTTTACCTGTATGCAAAAATATTTTCAAGAAGTTTGCAAAAAAATTCAGCAGACAACATAAGCAGACTATATTTTCAGATTTAGTTCTTCTCCGTGTCTTAAGGGTTAAAAAATCTGAATTTTGTAAGAACCAAACATGAATGAAGCAGACAACATTTTCAAATACTGTTTTTTTTTTTTGTTTTGTTTTGTTTTTTTAAACCCATAAAATGACAATTGTTGTCTGCTTTGATGTCTGCTGGTTACTTTGGAAGTCATTTCTGCAAACAGTGTGGCCCAAATCAGACTACTCCTAGAGGAGCAGTCTGATTAGGGTCCACACTGTTTGCCTGGACACAAAAATATTTTTAAAAAGTTTGCAAAAAAATTAGCGGATGACATAAGCAAACAACATTTTCCGATGTAGTTTTTCTGGGCCTTTAAGGGTCAAGAAAATAAGGCTAAGCATGGAAAGTAGTTTCCTATTTCATTCAAAAATAAACCTCACCTCTTTTTAACACTATTGTTTCGATCCAAACCAAAAACTTAAACAACTGTGTTATATAAAATAAAAAAATGTGTAGATTATATAGAACAAGAATTTCGCCGAAGCACAAAGTCACCAAACCATGAAAAGTAGGACAATTTAAAACAATGGATGCTTGCATAAAAGCTGCCATTCGTTGATGCAAACTTGTACCAAGTATCATAAAAGAAGCCCTTATAGTAACTAAAGTTCTTGAGAAATGAACTTAAATATTGGAGTAAACGCTAGGGTTGACCCAATAGATCAATTCTGTGACCCATGAAATGTAGGTCAAGGTCAAATATTGAGGCTTCAGGCTTGCATCATCATTGTCATTCCAAGATGCAAGTTTGTATAAAGTAACATTAATGAAGCTCATATGATTCTTGAGAAATGAACTTGACCATTTGGGTGGACACTAGGTTTGACACAATAATGTCAATAAATAACAAAATCGGAGGACCAAAAAATGTACCGTAAAAATTCGGCTATAAGACGAGGATTTTTCCCTCCAAAATGAGCCCAAAAAAATGACCCCGTCTTATAGCCGAGGTCATGGACTGCAGGCTTTTTTCCGGCAATGTCCGACGAAGACCAGACATACGGTGATTTTTGAATTGATATAAATCGCCGCCCACAAACCACCGCTACGATTTTTCTGCACGCGATCGGTAAATGACGTAATCCGACGCCATTACCCCACACGTGTTTAATGTCATTGCGTGTATCTCTTTCATAAAAAAAATGTTTCGAACCGGTAAAAAATATTTTCCCGATAGCTAAGCGGTTGTGAATAGAGGTGGATAGAAAATCAATGCTTTGCACAGCTCCCGAATTATCCCCAGAAGCTCCGTGTCAATAACCAACAACAGCGTTCGACTTTTCCCGCCAACGTCTGCTATTTGGCGCCAAAACATAACCATTCATGAGACCGTAGAATAGTCCGATTTTATAATGCAAACATTTACCGTTAGATGTAGCTAATAGTCTGAGGAGCAATTAAATCATTTTCACATTGATTGCGGATTAAATTTTATGACCGGAGGATAAACGCAAATTAGAGACATAACTTGACCATATTTTCACACCTTATCGACACGCACCGCAGGGTGGCAATTTTACGACAGGGATTAACAATAGTGTCATACTTGAACCGTAATAAATACACAGATGGTTTGTCTCTGAATTGACAGCGATTTACTTACTGGTCTAGTTTTACCGTCTTTAAGGCCCCAAAAAACGAGCAGTTGTAGACATTTTTTTTTTGCACTTGTCCCGACCGAGCGTCATAAGGTCAAAGTGCACCTGCCCGTCGTGATTTCGGTCTTGTCCCGGACGGCCGGGAAATGGATTTGTCAGCCCTTGTCGTCTATTAAATAGGAGTCTGTATAGCCTAAGCCAGCAAAGCATGTACCGGGCCGACAGCGATACGACGTATCGGCCCGACGTTTGCCGCTATTTTGGGCGGCCAAACAAGCCATGTTAGGGGTAAGTAGAGGGGTTTTCTAACGAAAAAAGGCCGATTTCTCACATCTAACTGGCATCTGGCGGTAGCAGATAGGCCACGACAGATATGGCAAAAATTTGACCCGTCTTATAAAAGAGTATAAGCAAAATCCCGCCTTAGAAAAGCTGAAAAGGGGGTCCCGTCTTATAGCCGAATCGCCTTATAGCCGAATTTTTACGGTAGGTGAAGGTCAAAAATGGATGCTTGTATTTTACTTGCCATCCTTCGACACAAGTTTGTACAGTTCTTGAAAAAATAACTTAACCATTTGGGTGAACACTAGGATGGTCGCAAATTTTCACAAAAGGAACCATGAAATGTGGGTAAAGGTCAAATATGGATGCTTGCATTAAACTTGCCATCCCTAGATACAAGTTTGTACGAAGTAACATTTTTTTTTTTTTAGGTTTTGGTTTTACTGCCCTTTCAAGATTATTTCACTCATATCGAGCCGATTGTTAATCAGAGGTGTGTGAAAACCAGAATACCCAGAGAAAAACCACCTGACCTTCCATTGCAGAATTTGGCGACTCACATGTGACCCGAGCCAGGCTCGAACCCACTGCGGTGAGAGACCTAATAATTAAGAGTCAGCGCTCTTATTCACTTGGCCACGGAGGCCCGTTTACCAAGTAACATTAATCAAGTTCTAATAGTTCTCCAGAAATAAACGTGACCATTTGGGTGAACGCTCAGGTGGTCGCAGAAGGCTTTCACAAAGTCAATGAACCATGAAAAGTAGGTCAAGGTCATCTATGGATGAATGCATTAAACTTGTCATCCCTCGATACAAGTTTGTACCAAGTAACATTAATCAAGCTCTAATAGTTCTTGAGAAATAAACTTGACCATTTGGGTGAATGCTAGGGTGTTCGCAAATTTTCACCAAGTCAGGGAACCATGAAATGTAGGTCAAGATCATATATGGATGCTTGCATTAAACTTGCCATCCCTAGATACAAGTTTGTACCAAGTGTCGCCAAAGAAGCTCTAATATTTCTTGAGAAATAAACTTGACCATTTGGGTGAACCCTAGGGTGGTCGCAAATGTTGACGGTTTGACAAACGGATGGACGAACAAAAGAACGGAAATTCAGACTCCTATATCGAGCCATGATAAAAGCAGGCGTGACGAAAATTACAATTTATGGTCATTTTTCTATATACAGTAGAACTTCAATGGCTCGAACACCTTTGGAACCATGAAAATCTGTTCGAGACAGGGGTAGTTCGAGCCACTGAGGGTAACTGCCAGGCGGTATAACAGCCTTAATTCTGGGACATTTTTTCGGTGTTCTATTACAAAAATGTATACTGTGTGTACTCATTAGAATCGCCTCATAGAGGCGATTCTAATGAGTACACATAGCATACATTTACAAGAGAATACGAAAAAAATCCTTAATTACCCTCCCTTTTTCTTATGTGGAGGGATTTCCCTCGGGACTCAAGAACGGGTTCGACTCAGCCATGGTAAACGAGCCATCGGTGTTGGAGCTATCGAAGTTTTACTGTATTCTATACATCTGAGCCTTGATCTTCTGTCTAATACACATACCTAGAAGTGTTGAAACTTGAATCCCTGGTACATGTGGTGACAAAGCCCTGTGTGTTGGCAGCCCGGGTTCTGACAGAGTACTAGATGGGCGGTGGGGTTGGGCTTCCCTCCCTGACATTCCAGGGTATGGAGAGTATGATTTCATTGGCTGTTGTGGTAATTCCATCATACCTCCTGAAGTCGTATTGGCCTCTCTGATGATTGGAACTTCGTGGCTTGATGGTCGTGAATTAGGACGACTCATTGTCTGATGGCCTTGACCAGCTGGGCTCATTCTAGGTCCCGGCCGTGAACTTAGGAAACTCTGATTTGAGCTCCCTGGACTAGCAGATGGACTGACATGTGGTCTGCCCTGTGGACCTTGCTGCGGCCCTGGTACTCTATGCCCTGCTAATGGTATTCCTGAAGTGTGGGGACTCATGACTCGACTGCTGTTCGGTCCAGTGGTACAGATGGGCAGAGCTGACACTGGAATGCTTCCGGCATGGGGGCCATGTCTGTCCCCGTGCGGTCGGGTATCCTCATCAGCACTCAATGTGGCACTACTATCATTGTCAGGGATACTCCGCAGACTGCCCTGTGATGTACTCAGGGGCTTATGGGATGTGAGGTTATTAGGTACATCTGATGCAGACCTAGCAGACGGCTCCGAGGTAGAGGCTCCTGTGATATCCATTTTCTCCTCTTTCTGGATCTTGTCATCTATATAACAGAAAATAGGGAGAATATAGTGGTATGTAAAACTGCGAAGAAGAAAATTTGGAAAAACAGTCTTAAGGGAAATGGGAACATCTTCTGGGGAGGCAAGTCCTGCAAAAGTATTTTTTGACTCCCATGTCATTAGGGGTCAGCTCTTAAAGGAAAGAATTTGCTCCTGAGGAGCGAATTCGGTCCTTTAAGAGTAGACAGGAGCAAATTCTTTCCTTTAAGAGTAGACCCTTTTTTCAGTGGGACAGGGCTTACAGAAAAGCAAACAAGAAGTCCAGAAAGTTGTCTCCCTTTGAAAAAGAGCGGAAAGACCTGCCAGGTTTTCCCATTCCCCTTAAGCCCTCAAGTTCTGTAGAAATTTCTGGAGCAGACGGACAAAATTTTTTTTTCCTTTTCTTTTTTTCTTCCCCTGAGAAAAAAAGTCATACCATTTCATGTGAATCATCTGCCCAGCAGATTATTCACATGAAATGTCAAGCCTTTTCTCTGCAAAAAAAACATGGAAATGCCGCCTGCTGCTTGTGACGAGTTAAGGCGAATGGATACACCATCAGGGGAGGCAACTCTTTCAAAATCATTTGTTTCCCTTTCCTATGGGGGACTACTCTTATAGTAAAGAATTTGCTCCTGTAAGAGCAGACACATTTTTCAAAGGGACTCAGTTAATAGGAATGCAAACAGGAAGTCCCAAAAGTCATCTCCCCTAGTTAATAATGGCGGATAATATAACCTGTGTATCCCTTCTCCTTAAATTAAAAGAGCATTGGCCATAACTTATTTGGCTATTTTATATGTATATTTTTTATTGTTTGCAATGACTTTGTGGAATGGCAACACTGAGGTCTCCTGAATTATCATATTGTTATCACAACATTCAGTGTGACATATAAAACCAGAAATGTTTTCAGAAGAAAACTATGTCCATCACCATAAATATGACCCAAAAAACTAAGTGACACTGAAAATGAGATATGAATCAAGCCTTTTTTGTTGGCAAGATATATAGTACCAAGTTTGGCCGGAATTTCTCAGTCAGTTGCAAATAAAAACTTAACACAATCTCCTGGACCTCACTAAAATCAAACTATTTTGTGTGGTGAACTAGCATATTACAACAACTTTAGACAGATTTCATAACATAAGGAGAAAGAATGCAGACAAGGCAAAATTTCAGACTACTACAACTTGTGTGACATTAAAAATGAGGTCAAGGTCACCAAAATCTAAGGTCACAATGACATACTGTACTAAGTTTGACCACAATTCACACATGTGAAAATAGGATGCAGACAACCTATTCTCATCCTATTCCCAACAGTTTGTGAGGGTATGTGACCTTCAAAATGAGGTCAAGGTCACCAAAAACTAATTTGTCTTTAGTAGGTTGCAATGATGTATTGTACTAAGGTTGATCATAATAAATAAATTTGTCCATGAGACAGGGTACAGACAAGCTATTTTGGGCCCAAATTGATAGTTGTTTTGGAAGCCAGTGACTATGAAAAGGAGGTCAAGGTCATCAAACCCCACAATTTGTATGAATGAACAAAAATCAGGAAAATAACAAAGCCTTGTGAAGCCCACTTTTCTCCCAATAAAGTGTAGTTTTCAAGGAAGTCATGACACAAATCCCTCCCTCCCTCCCTGACCTGTCAGCCATACCGTACCTTTATCATCTGTTGGTAATGGACTTGGGCTCGGAGCACTAGCTGTTCCTGAATCATCGCTCATTCTGTTGTCTTCCTCGTCAGAGAAGTTGTTGTCGACATCCGATGTTGCTGTAACAGTCGTGGCAATACTTTCACAGATGGAAACTGTACGGCCATCCTCATCCTGGAATAGAATATACCATATTTACGCCAAATATTCAGACACTTCAACTCCTTACCATACATAAAATTTGAACAAACCATACTTGCTGTAAATTGTTGTAAAATTTGACCAAGTACAATTTAATACTGGATGTTGCATCTAAAAATAGCTCGATCAGTGGCAAGACCCTGATGAGATGCCAGGTTTTTCAGTGTTTCATCTGAGTTTACACAGTTTGTTCAGGCCCATCTGTCCCAATACCTATGGTACTTGTAAACGTTTACATCATGCCAAACTGAATTCTGAAAGATGGAATTTTCTATCTGCTCAGAACCCCTATGATAGATTCTATTTTCTTGCATAACATTTGATTTCCTCTCTTTTTTAACCCATTGCATGCAGGAAACCCCTTAAGGGGTACCTTGGCAACAGTGCGGGCCAGATCTGACGCCGCAGAATGCGGCATCTGATCAGGGCCTGCACTATTTGCTGACAGAATTTTCTGTGAAAAATAGAATAACAAGAGGGCCCAGAGGGCCCTGGTTCGCTCACCTGATCCAATGTATAATAAGTGGGCCCCGGGCGGGGTCAATTTTGGCCCCAGGGCTATATTTGAACAATCTTGGAAGAGGTCCACACGATGAAGCTTCATATCGAATATGAAAGACCTGGGCTTTGTGGTTTCAGAGAAGAAGATTTAAAGGGTTTACCCTGCATAAAGAAGTCTATGTAAAACAAGATTTTCCCTAAATAAGTCTATGTAAAACCAAAGGGCCCCGGAGCGGGGGCATTTTTGGCCCCAGGGCTATAATTTGAACAATCTTGGTAAAGGTCCACTAGCTGAAGCTTCATAACAAATATCGAAGACCTAAGCCTTGTGGTTTCAGAGAAGAAGATTTTTAAAGATTTTCCCTATATAAGTCTCTGTAAAACCAAAGGGCCACATGGCTGGGGCATTTTTGGTCTCAGGGCTATAATTTGAACAATCTTGGTAGAGGTCCACTAGCTGAAGCTTCATACCAAATATCAAAGACCTAAGCCTTGTGGTTTCAGAGAAGAAGATTTTTCAAGATTTTCCCTATATAAGTCTATGTAAAACCAAAGGGCCCCGGAACAGGGGCATTTTTGGCCCCAGGGCTTTAATTTGAACAATCTTGGTAGAGGTCCACAAGATGAAGCTTCAGATCAAATATCAAAGACCTGGGCCTTGCAATTTCAGAAAACAAGATTTTCCCTATATAAGCCCATGTAAAACCAAAGGGCCCTGGGGCGGGGGCATTTTTGGCCCCAGCACTATAATTAGAACAATCTTGGTAGGGGTCCACTAGATGAAGTTTTATACCAAATAGCAAAGACCTTGGCCTTGTGGTTTCAGAGAAGAAGATTTTTAAAGATTTTCCCTATATAAGCCCATGTAAAACAAAAGGGCCCCGGGCGGGGGCATTTTTGGCCCCAGCACTATAATTTGAACAATCTTGGTAGGGGTCCACTAGATGAAGCTTCATACCAAATATCAAAGACCTTCGCCTTGTGGTTTCAGAGAAGAAGATTTTTAAAGATTTTCCCTATATAAGCCCATGTAAAACAAAAGGGCCCCGGTGCGGGGGCATTTTTAGCTCCAGTACTATAATTTGAACAATCTTGATAGTGGTCCACTAGAGGAAGCTTCATACCAAATATCAAAGACCTGGGCCTTGCGGTTTCAGAGAAGAAGATTTTTAAAGACTTTCCCTATATAAGCCCATGTAAAACCAAAGGGCCCCCGGGCGGGGGCATTTTCAGCTCCAGCACAATAATTTGGACAATCTTGGTAGGGGTCCACGAGATGAAGCTTCATACCAAATATCAGTGTCTTGGGCCTTGCGGTTTCAGAGAAGATTTTTAAAGATTTTCCCTATATAAGCCCATGTAAAACTAAAGGGCAACGGTGCCGGTGCATTTTCAGCTCCAGCACAATAATTTGGACAATCTTGGTAGGGGTCCACCAGATGAAGCTTCATACCAAATATCAATGTCTTGGGCCTTGCGGTTTCAGAGAAGAAGATTTTTAAAGATTTTCCCTATATAAGCCCATGTAAAACCAAAGGGCCCCGGTGCGGGGGCATTTTTAGCTCCATTGATTGATTGATTTGAGGTTTAACGTCCCCGTCAACACTGTAAAGGTCATTTTGGAGACGTTGCTTCCAATTTTGTGGGACTTTTACCCGACATTGAGATGAAATGACATCTCAAGCCCTGTCACCCAATGAAACCAATTGGGTTTATTAGCATGGACGCTATATAAGCCCATATAAAACCAAAGGGCTCCGGTGCGGGGGCATTTTCGGCCCCAGCACAATTATTTGAACAATCTTGGTAGGGGTCCACTAGATGGAGCTTCATACCAAATATCAATGTCCTGGGCTTTGCTGTTTCAGAGAAGAAGATTTTTTAAGTTTTTGATGAAAAAAATCTATTTTTGGCTCCTGTGACCTATATGTACAACGGACGGGAACCATTTGAACAACTTTGAAAGGGGACCACCTAAGGATCATTCCTGTGAAGTTTGGTCAAAATCTGATCAGTGGTTAAGGAGGAGATGTCGTTTGAAGAAAAAAGTTATGGACGGACGCACGCGCGCACGGACGCATGACGGACATAAAGTGATCCCAAAAGCTCATCTTGTCACTACGTGACAGGTGAGCTAAAAACAAAAACAAGAGGGCCCAGAGGGCCCTGGTTCTCTGGGCCCTGGTTCGCTCACCTGATCCAATGTATAACAAGTGGGCCCCGGGCAGGGTCAATTTTGGCCCCAGGGCTATAATTTGAACAATCTTGGTAGAGGTCCAAAAGATGAAGCTTCATATCGAATATGAAAGACCTGGGCTTTCTGGTTTCAGAGAAGAAGATTTTAAAGGTTTACCCTGCATATAAAAGTCTATGTAAAACAAGATTTTCCCTATATAAGTCTATGTTAAACCAAAGGGCCCCGGAGCAGGGGCATTTTTGGCCCCAGGGCTATAATTTGAACAATCTTGGTAGAGGTCCACTAGCTGAAGCTTCATAACAAATATCAAAGACCTAAGCCTTGTGTTTCAGAGAAGATGATTTTTAAAGATTTTCCCTATATAAGTCTATGTAAAACCAAAGGGCCACATGGCGGAGGCATTTTTGGTCTCAGGGCTATAATTTGAACAATCTTTATAGAGGTCCACTAGCTGAAGCTTCATAACAAATATCGAAGACCTAAGCCTTGTAGCTTCAAAGAAGAAGATTTTTCAAGATTTTCCCTATATATGTCTATGTAAAACCAAAGGGCCCCGGAGCGGGGGCATTTTTGGCCCCAGGGCTATAATTTGAACAATCTTGGTAGAGGTCCATAAGATGAAGCTTCATACCAAATATCAAAGACCTGGGCCTTGCAGTTTCAGAGAAGAAGATTTTTCAAAATTTTCCCTATATAAGCCTATGTAAAACAAAAGGGCCCTGGTGTGGGGGCATTTTTGGCCCCAGCACTATAATTTGAACAATCTTGGTAGGGGTCCACTAGATGAAGCTTCATACCAACTATCAAAGACCTGGGCCTTGCGGTTTCAGAGAAGAAGATTTTTCAAGATTTTCCCTATATAAGCCCATGTAAAACCAAAGGGCCCCCGTGTGGGGGGCATTTTTAGCTCCAGCACTTTAATTTGAACAATCTTGGTAGGGGTCCACTAGATGAAGCTTCATACCAAATATCAAAGACCTGGGCCTTGCGGTTTCAGAGAAGAAGATTTTTAAAGATTTTCCCTATATAAGCCTATGTAAAACAAAAGGGCCCTGGTGCGGAGGCATTTTTGGCCACAGCAATATAATTTGAACAATCTTAGTAGGGGTCCACTAGATGAAGCTTCATACCAAATATCAAAGACCTGGGCCTTGCGGTTTCAGAGAAGAAGATTTTTAAAGATTTTCCCTATATAAGCCCATGTAAAACCAAAGGGCCCCCGTGCGGGGGCATTTTTAGCTCCAGCACTATAAATAACTATAATTTGAACAATCTTGGTAGGGGTCCACTAGATGAAGCTTCATACCAAATATCAAAGACCTGGGCCTTGCGGTTTCAGAGAAGAAGATTTTTAAAGATTTTCCCTATATAAGCCCATGTAAAACCAAAGGGCCCCCGTGCGCGGGCATTTTTGGCCCCAGCACTATAATTTGAACAATCTTGGTAGGGGTCCATGAGATGAAGCTTCATACAAAATATCAAAGACCTGGGCCTTGCGGTTTCAGAGAAGAAGATTTTTTAAGTTTGCGGTGAAAAAAATCTATTTTTGGCTACTGTGACCTATATGTGCAACGGACGGGAACCATTTGAACAACTTTGAAAGGGGACCACCTAAGGATCATTCCTGTGAAGTTTGGTCAAAATACGATCAGTGGTTTAGGAGGAGATGTCGTTTGAAGAAAAGTTTACGGACGCACGCACGCACGCACGACGGACGACGGACAAAAAGTGATCCCAAAAGCTCACCTTGTCACTACGTGACAGGTGAGCTAAAAATAGGCCTACCACCCCTAATATGACAAATGGAGTTGTCCAACATATAGCAATGGAAGAGTCCACTAGCATACAATGGGTTAATGCCTTATAATGTGGATGTCCACAATATACAGTATAGCTCCGTTATATCGCGTTCCGATATTTCGCGATGTCCAATCTATCGTGGTCGCGCCGTGGATCCCGTTTTTTTTTCCCCTTAAAAATGCATAAATAAAAAAAAATAGAGTTTTAAGTTGTTAAAATTTATTTAAAACCAGGTTAAACCAGGGGCCAACAGGGTTTGACTTTTCCCGCCCAGCGTCTGCTGTTTGGCGCCAAAACATAACCATTCACGAGATCGCAGAAAAGTCCGTTTTTATTGTGCAAAAATCTACCGTTAGATGTAGCTAATTGTCTGAGGAGAGATTAAATCATTGTCACATTGATTGTGGATTAAATTTTATAACAGGAGGATAAACGCCAATTAGAGACATAACTCGACCATATTTTCACACCTTATCGACACACACCGCAGGGTGGCAATTATATGACAGGGATTAACAATAGTGTCATACTTGAACCGTAATAAATACACAGATGGTTTGTCTCTCAATTGACAGTGCAGCAATTATCGCGATTTACTTACTGGTCTAGTTTTACCGTATTTAAGGACTCAAATATACTGACAGTTGTAGACGATTTTTTTTACACTTGCCTGAAACCAAAACACAATAAAATGATAGTTTTGTTGTTGTATAGTTTTTTGGGCCTGTGGTAGACGTTAAATAATTTTTTTCCAACCGCTCCTTTTAATTTTTCTGAGATCTGGCAAGCCAAGGGAAACAACTAGAATTGCTTTAGCGCTTAGCGCTTATGGTAGTTGCGTCCCTTGGCCGTCAAAGTGAGAGACAACCAGGGGAACCTGCAAATTCAAAACGGCGTCCTGTTTTGACATTTTAGCAATCACATGTTTTCAGACCCAGATTTTCAGCTGTTCTCGAATGTAAGTTAATTGGTAGACATAGTCCCCTTTGTTTGTTCCGTCACTGAGTAATTCTGAACCTACTTTAATGGTGAAATACGGCCGATAGCATTACTGACAGCCATTAGTGTGGAGTGATAACGGTATCTCACCAAACTATCACCGCAACTTGTACTGGCATCTCGGCAAACTACCGCGACTCATATCGCGCTCCGACCACATCGCGGTTTTCGGGCTATGGACCCCGACTACCGCGATATATTGGAGCTATACTGTAGTAATGATGTCCAGTGATGTCAACCAAACAATGAAAAGGCAGGTAATGTCCTGTGCACTCAATTTGCCTTTTACATGTAATATGTTTCATTTTGTTATCTTACTGAGGATAAGATAAGATAAAAACTTACCCATGAAAAAAGTTTTTGACATGGTTCTTTCCATGCTTCATTTCAGGCATGTAAGTAAGCAATATTTTAACCCCTGTCCTGTTGATAAATTAATTTTACCACACCCCATTTCTGACTATCACCCAATCAAATTACTTGGGGTTCAAGAGGGGTCAAAATTATATAGAAGTGTTTGCGTGATGCCTTGCACACTGTATATTTTTCTAATAAGAATTTTTTTTTTGGTTTTGGTTTAACGACCCTTTCAAGATTATTTCACTCATATCGAGCTGATCGTTAATCAGAGGTGGGCGAAAACTGGAGTACCTGAAGAAAAAACACCTGACCTTCCGTTGCAGAACTTGGCGTCTCACATGTGACCCGAGCGAGGCTGGAACCACAGCAGTGAGAGACCTAATGATCAAGAGTCAGCGCTCTTAACCACTAGGCCACGGAGGCCCTTCTAATAAGAAATAAGAAAGGAAAAGTATCCCTTCATTAATCCCATTACTCCTCTTTAAGCTTTAGAATCCATGCAATACGATAACACACACGTGAGACATAGTGCACTTTTCACATCTACAAAATGTCTATTTTTCTGATGAAAACTCGTGATACATTTTTCTTATTTATACTGCAAACATAGGTTGTGGGTGCTCGTTAGAACTGCCTCACTGCACCCACAAGCGATGGTCTTGGAGCAGAAATAAGTGAAATAGTGTATACCCTGTAAACCGCAGTTTTCTCTATATAAAGTGGGGTTTAGGGGGGGGGGGGTCTTTATTTCACGGACTTGTTCACGCGATGAGTGTGAGAAAAATCAAGGTTATATTTGTTATATTTGTTCTCTACTGAACCATGGCCAATGTAAAATTAGATATGAAACTAAAAACATGAACTAGGTTCGAACAATTTGACATGAGACTGACCTTTATGCAAGGAATAAATTAGTCAATGTTATCGCCTAATACATCGGCTTTCATTCACTTCTCGTGAATTTTCGGCATCTCGTGAAAAGCGACCCATTTACCGACATCATTGTATTGTATAACAATACTGCCATCTTCGGAAAATGACAAAGATAAATATATGCATTCAGTCGGGTGTGAAATTATGTTAATAGAGTTCACCAGTCTCAGGTCAATTTGTTCAAACTATAATAAGAGCTGCAAAACAAAGAGACACCACTATAATACACATGTACACACACCACAGTAAACTGGAGATTAATGGCCCAATGTTACCATAAAACTAGATTTTGCTGTTTGCTTATTTGCTTACAGTTTGATGGCCCAGTCAACATTAGTCACACTGAGATGGTCAGTTAACCAAACCACACTTTTCCATGGCAGGTTTTGTCATTATCCCACACTTTTGCGTTTGGGAATATGGATTCTATCCATCCATCCATCTGTGCTTAACTACTGGCCGGAATGCAACCAAATTTTGTACATGGCTTCCTTACATGAGGAGGGAGTGTGAGAGCAATCTTATATTTGGCTGCCTGAAGCATGGGGATTTGCCATCCACTGTGCACTGTAGTTCTAAATGGTTTACCAGTGTACCTTTTTTTCACAAGTTACTAACGACTGTCCTTCTTGAATGAAGAAGGGGTAGAATGACCACAGAAAATATTTCATGGTCATCCATTTATTTGAAAGAATGTAGCCAGACCCAGCCAAGAAATATTTTGTCAAACACTATAAAATTTTGAAAAAAAAGAAGAAGAAATTGCATTACATTACGTTAAATAACATTAACATACTATAACACATAACATAAAATAACATACAGTCGAACTTCGATGGCTCGAACTCGCCGGGACCGCCGTAAAAAGTTCGAGCCATCGGTAGTTCGAGCCATTGGAGTCCAACTCGGCAAGATCCATCTTTGTGTACTATGATTTTTTATCATAGCTGCGGCGATTTTGATGACTTCCGGTACATTTATCGGTCATTATTTAAGCCACGTAGTATACCTTTCGCCCTTTCACGTAGGTTACCTTTCTTATGATGCTGCGTGACTTGACCGATAAAACTGGAATTTTTAAAAAGGTAATTAGTGCGAGCCATCGGTAGGATTTTACATAGAAAATGCACTCTAGGGACCAGGCTTAGAGTTCGAGGGTTCGAGCCATCGTGGTTCGAGCCAAGGGTGGTATGTTTAGTTAAAATGAATAGGGATTTTGCCGGGACTGAAAAGTCAGTTCGACCCAAACGTGGTGTTCGAGCCTACCGAGTTCGACCCATCGAAGTTCGATTGTACATACATACATACATGCATACATGCATACATACATACATACATACATACATACACACACACACACACACACACACACACACACACACACACACACACACACATACAAACATACATACATACACACATACATACCTACACACACACACACACACACACACACACACACACACACACACACACACACACACACACACACACACACACACACACACACACACATACATACATAACCAATAAGTAAACACAAAATGAGACATCCTGCTGATTAGATTAATTTTACCACACCCATTTCTGGCTATCAACCAATCAAATTCCTTTGTATAAATGATGTGTTCATTCAAATCTACAAAATTTATGATGAACAGTGTAGATCCTGATAAGATGGCTTCTTCTTCAGAAGCCATCTGATCAGGATCTACACTGTTTGCAACGTTAGGGCTTATCAAGTTTAGCAGACCAAGGGTAAAACAAAGATGCAGACTTTGTTGCCCTTTTTGTACCAAACGGAATCTTCCTCCTTATATACAGCAGGAGTTCATTTCAAATTTCAAAATTTAGGGGTGACAGTTTGTGTTTTCAGCAAAAATTTATTTGGAAAATGACTGAACTTTTAGCAAATATTGTAGGCCCTGATCAGACGCCACGTTCTGCGGCATCTGAATAACGTGGCATCCCATCTGGACCTGCACTGTTTGCCAGGGTACACGTTTGGGGTACAAAATTGGTTAATATACATTAAAATGAATGCATACACCAGGCATAATTTCAGCCACCTTTTAGTTGCTTGTTTGTCAATCAAACAAAAGTTACTAATGAAATTAGAGTTATACTGCTATTGTCCATGTGACTTTCACTGACAAATGAAATTGAACCCTGCAAATAACAAATATACAATCCAGGTAACTCTTTATTTATAGCTGTGCTCATTTTCTTTTGTTTGTTTTGTTTGATTTGTGGTTTAACGTCCCCGTCAACACTGTACAAGTCATTTTGGAGAAGTTGCTTCCAATTTTGTGGGACTTTTACCCGACCTTGAGATGAAATGACATCTCAAGCCCTGTCGCCCAATGAAACCAATAGGGTTTGTAAGCATTGACGGTCTGACTCGCACCGCTTTGCTTGGGCGGGCTTACATCCCAGTACTCACGTGCGGTCAATTTCAGCTCTGCGTGGAAGCATCATGCAGCCCATCTATTTCTTCAAGCCCCGATGGGCAGGGGCCTAGTGGGTTGTCTGTAACACTTGGACTCAGTTCATCTACTTGGACACTGAAACAAACAGCTTTTGATCAGGGTCTACACTGTCCGCTTCAGTACAGGTATTTAAGGGTTAAATGAAAGTCTAAGACTTAAGTCCATGTTCAGGTTCTGGAGCATCAGAGAAATTGACCAACCAGTGCTGTCAGTACTTTGATTTTTCTCAGTATTTTCTGTTCCTTTCCTATTTACTGAGTGCATCTGAAAAAGGGGTCTAGTCTTAAAGGAAAGAATTTGCTCCTAAGAAGCAAATTCTTTCCTTTAGAGTAGACGCCTATTGTTAAAAGAGAAAATATTTTTTGAAGGTAGATGTCATTTTATCTCAATGTTGGGTACAAGTACCACAAAATTGTCTCCAAAATGACCTGAATAGTGTTGATGGGGATGTTAGACCTCAAGTCAAACAGACAAACAAAAGCTTCCCTGTAAAGTGGACCCATGCCCCTCAGTAATACAGACTAACAGAAGGCGCCTAAGTTTTGGCCTGGGCGCCTTAGTTTCGAATAACAAGAGGGCCCAGAGGGCCCTGGTTCGCTCACCTGATCCAATGTATAATAAACGGGCCGGGCGGGGGGGGGGGGGGGGGGGGGGGTCAATTTTGGCCCCAGGGCTATAATTTGAACAATCTTGGTAGAGGTCCACACGATTAAGCTTCATATCGAATATGAAAGACCTGGGCTTTGTGGTTTCAGAGAAGAAGATTTTAAAGGTTTACCCTGCATAAAGAAGTCTATGTAAAACAAGATTTTCACTAAATAAGTCTATGTAAAACCAAAGGGCCCCAGAGCGCGGGAATTTTCGGCCCCAGGGCCATAATTTGAACAATCTTGGTAGAGGTCCACTAGCTGAAGCTTCATAACAAATATCAAAGACCTAAGCCTTGTGGTTTCAGAGAAGAAGATTTTTAAAGATTTTCCCTATATAAGTCTATGTAAAACCAAAGGGCCACATGGCGGGGGCATTTTTGGTCTCAGGGCTATAATTTGAACAATCTTGGTAGAGGTCCACTAGCTGAAGCTGCATAACAAATATCAAAGACCTAAGTCTTGTGGTTTCAGAGAAGATTTTTCAAGATTTTCCCTATATAAGTCTATGTAAAACCAAAGGGCCCCGGAGCGGGGGCATTTTTGGCCCCAGGGCTATAATTTGAACAATCTTGGTAGAGGTCCAAAAGATGAAGCTTCATATCAAATATCAAAGACCTGGGCCTTGCAGTTTCAGCAAAGAAGATTTTCCCTATATAAGCCCATGTAAAACCAAAGGACCCTGGGGCGGGGGCTTTTTTGACCCCAGCACTATAATTTGAACAATCTTGGTAGGGGTCCACTAGATGAAGTTTCATACCAAATAGCAAAGACCTGGGCCTTGCAGTTTCAGAGAAGAAGATTTTTAAAGATTTTCCCTATATAAGCCCATGTAAAACAAAAGGGCCCCCGGGCGGGGGCATTTTTGGCCCCAGCACTATAATTTGAACAATCTTGGTAGGGGTCCACTAGATGAAGCTTCATTCCAAATATCAATGTCCTGGGCCTTGCGGTTTCAGAGAAGAAGATTTTTAAAGATTTTCCCTATATAAGCCCATGTAAAACCAAAGGGCCCCGGTGCGGGGGCATTTTCGGCCCCAGCACAATAATTTGAACAATCTAGGTAGGGGTCCACTAGATGAAGCTTCACACCAAATATCAAAGACCTGGGCCTTGCGGTTTCAGAGAAGAAGATTTTTAAAGATTTTCCCTATATAAGCCCATGTAAAACCAAAGGGCCCCAGTACGGGGGCATTTTCGGCCCCAGCACAATTATTTGAACATTCTTGGTAGGGGTCCACTAGATGAAGCTTCATACCAAATATCAATGTCCTGGGCCTTGCGGTTTCACAGAAGAAGATTTTTAAATATTTTCCCTATATAAGCCCATGTAAAACCAAAGGGCCCCGGTGCGGGGGCATTTTCGGCCCCAGCACAATAATTTGAACAATCTTGGTAGGGGTCCACTAGATGAAGCTTCATACCAAATATCAATGTCCTGGGCTTTACGGTTTCAGAGAAGAAGATTTTTTAAGTTTTCGATGAAAAAAATCTATTTTTGGCTCCTGTGACCTATATGTGCAACGGACCGGAACCATTTGAACAACTTTGAAAGGGGACCACCTAAGGACCATTCCTGTGAAGTTTGGTCAAAATCTGATCAGTGGTTTAGGAGGAGATGTCGTTTGAAGAAAAAGTTTACAGACGCACGCACGCACGGACGCACGACGGACGACGGACAAAAAGTGATCCCAAAAGCTCACCTTGTCACTACGTGACAGGTGAGCTAAAAATGCCTGTCAACTTACTGTAAAATTTGGATTTATGGTAGTCTGGGCGACTAAAGCAAAATACTGGCCCAGTACAAACTGGCCCAGCTTTTCAAACGTAAGGATGTCATTTTCAATTTGACACAACTTCAAACATAAAATGTGACAAAATGTACTTGTGATTTTCTCTCTCTCTCTTTTTTTTTGCTGAATATATAAGGATAGCTTAAAAAGCCTTGTGACCCCCATCATCATGCATACTTTTTCCAAAAAATATTCAGTCAACCCCATTTTTAACGATCCTCATCAGTGATTTTATTTGTTTTTTTCTGCAGAACCAACCCCAATGCAAAAATGACTTATTTTTTCCCCCCAAATTTAGAGATATTTCCTAAATTAGAAAAGAAAATATAAATCCTAAAAATTCTGAAACCTTGAGGACTTGCAGAAATTCTCCTAAAATTTTAACTTTGTTTCACGGTCCAGCAAGAAGTCCATAAAGTGCAGATGGAATGGCAAACAGTGTAGACCCTGATGAGACTGCTCCTTCGATCTGGGTCTTCACTGTTTCTTAAGCCTGTCTGTCCCAATACTAAGAATGATTACGGTAGATCACATTCCTACCCAGGCCAGTTCACAAAATGCTAATGGTACCTTGAAATGCTGGGCACTTAACCCTAAAGACGCCCAGAAAAACTACACCTGAAAATGTCGTCTGCTCATGTTGTCTGCTGAATATTTTTTGCAAACTTTTTAACAATATTTTTCGGTACAGGCAAACAGTGTGGGCCCAGATCAGACTGCTCCTATAGGAGCAGTCTGATCTGGGTCCACACTGCAAAAAAAAAAAATTACTGTTAAGGTAACTGGCAGGCGGCAAAGCAGACGGCAAAGCAGACGACAATTGTTGTGATTGGCATTTTATGAGTTAAACCACTATTCTAATCCTAAATCAACTAAGGTTAAGCAAGATCTACATAAAAAGAGGCCCTGTTAAGGAAAAGATGTATCTTTAGACATGTGCACCCTGCAAGCAGGCCAACTGGGACCCAGTTGTTCAAGACATCCTTAGCTTATTGTTTGTCTGATTTGAGGTTTACCATCCCCGTCAACACTGTATAGGTCATTTTGGAGACATTGCTTCCAATTTTGTGGGCTTTTTTACCCGACACTGAGATGAAATGAAATCTCATGCCCCGTCGCCCAATGAAGCCAATAGAGTTTATAAGCAATGACGGACCGACTTGCACTGCTTTACCTGGGCAGGCTTAGATCCTCTAAGCGGTTTATCAGTACTCGGGGCTTGAAGAAATATATGGGCTGCATGATGCTTCCACACAGAGCTGAATCTGACACGCACAAGACTACTGGTAAACAGTTTAGAGGATCTATGCTTGCCCAGGCACAGCAGTGCCAGTCAGACTTTCCATGCTTATAAACCCTATTGGTTTCATTGGGCGACAGGGCTTGAGATGTCATTTAATCTCAATGTCGGGTAAAAGTCCCACAAAATTGGAAGCAACTTCTCCAAAATGACCTTTACAGTGTTGACGGGGACATTAAACCTCAAATCAAACAAACAAACAAACCAGTACTCGTGTGCGGTCGGTTTCAGCTCTGCAAGGAAGCATCATGCAGCCCATGTATTTCTTCGAGCCCCGATGGGCAGTAGCGATCATATCCTTAGCTTAACGAGCTCGTTAGTGGCCAAATCGTTAACGACAGTCAAACTTCAAAGGCTCGAACACCTTTGGGACCTCGAAAATATGTTCGAGATAGGGGTAGTTTGAGCCACTGAGGGCTACTGCCAGGAGGTATACGATTTATACTTTTGAATATCTTTTCGGTGTTCTATAATGAAAATGTATGCTGTGTGTACTCATTAGAACCATTGAGGCGATTCTAATGAGTGCACACGGCATACATTTGCAAGATAAAAGACGAAAACTTCCAAAATCATTTTCCACTATTTCTTATGTAGAGGATTTCTCAGGGGCTCAAGAATTGATTCTACTCAGCCATGGTAAACGAGCCATCGCTGTTTGAACCATCGAAGTTCTACTGTATTCTAGCAAAAGCAGTATCTCATACAGTGGATTTTTGCTGAAAAAAAATATGAGTAGCTACTCACATTTTTTCAGCAAAAATATTAGTGTAAATGCCATAAATAATTTTATCATATGACGTCGCTTCTGAGAGTGTAATAACGCCATGCATTATTTTCGATAATCCACTAGTGAATTAAAATATGCAAATTAGCTAGATACGTTCAGTAACGTTACATGTACGACGTCCTTAACGACGTCGCGTTTGACATTTTTGTAAACAATCGCGAATGAAGTGAGTTTTAAATGTCATATGATAAATAGAATCTTGCATTCGTGCTCATGTATTATTGATTTTATTAAACTCGTTGAGGAAAAGGGATAAAATGCTCGGCAAAGCCTCGCATTTTATCTCTTTTCCTCAACTTGTTTAATAAATTCAATAATACATGAACACTCATGTAAGATCCTCTATATCAACATTTTAAAGATAAGTTAACTAATGATGTCCTTAGTTTTGAACAACTAGCCCCAACCTACCCTGCCATGCAGTCTGATCAGAGCACACCCTGTATGCTATATTGATGTTTTTCGACCACACAGTATTTTGACTTTAACGTAGGTAAGGTCAAAAAAGATGTTTTGGGTTTTACTGACAATTCTGATACGAATAAAACTAATCTGTACGGACTAAAAACTTGCGATGTGTAAAAGTGGGTGCTATGCTCTTCTTCTTTTTTTTTTTTTTAGTATGTCACAAAGGGAGATAAAACAGTCAAATTGTATGACAGAGTTATGGAACTTGGTCAGAATGTAGCTCTTGTGATCATATAGATCTGTGACTAGGGCAAATACTTTTTGTAATCTTGCCAAGGTTTAAGTTTTTGGTTACATTTTTGAAAAGGTGGTTTAAGAAGGGACAGGAATACTGGCTTTTATGTTGACAATATGGAAAATGTGTCTTGACAATACGGAAAATTTTGAAAATATCTAAAATGGGTTGACACCTTTGCTTAAGCAAGCTGATTTTGAGTCTTGCCTGAATGCACATGCTCTTAAACATGTTTTCCTTTCGACAGGGCTTCAAAAAATGATACAATGATTATATATATACATATGCAGAGATACAATATGTGTACATTCCCACTCATTAGTGAATAACTTACAGCTATTTTTAGAACAGACTTCATGCCCTTTTGCTGTACAAGGAAAAAATGAAAGTGATGAGCAATGAAAAACAAAATATGACAATGATATATGAGGACATGCAAAGGTTTTGTTTGTTATCAAGTCAGATATACTATCACGTTGGCAAGTTATTGTACTGAATGCCTTTAAATAGGGAAAACTGGGGGTAGACAAGTTTTCTTATTTCTGCTCAATCGCCCCCACCCATTTTGGCTTGAAGAAATAGATGGGCTGCATGATGCTTCTACACAGAGCTGAAACTTGACCGCACACGAGTACTGGTAAACCGCTTAAAGCATCTAAGCCTACCCAGGCAAAGCTGTGCGAGTCGGACCGTCCATGCTTATAAACCTTATTGGTTTCATTGGGCGACAGGGCTTGAGAAGCCATTTCATCTCAATGTCGGGTAAAAACCCCACAAAATTGGAAGCAACGTCTCCAAAATTACCTATACAGTATTGACGGGGACGTTAAACCTCAAATCAAACAAATATTTCTGCTCAAAGACAAAAACACCACAACCTCATTATAACATGGTTTGTTATATAACACTGTTTTGGATATAACATGGTTTCAAGGTGGATCCCAAAAATGTATAGATTATATAGAAAAATGACCATTTATAACAATGATATATACATTTTTGTTTGGATATAACACAATGTTGTATAACTAACATGTTTTCTGCTTTCAACCCCAATAACAGTGTTATCAAGAGTATGGGGTATAACTCCTTAGAATTACCTCAGTGCCTCAATAAGATGGTTCTAATGAGTAGAAGCCTCCGTGGTGTAGTGGTTATGCTACTCGCCTTGTAAACCAGGGGTCGCAGGATCAATCATGGGCTTCTCCAGACGTTCGGATGAGTCTTTAAACCGAGGTCCCGTCTCCATATGACCTTAGCTGTTGGTGAGACGTAAAACTCAAACATTCACTCACTCACTGGTTCTAACAAGAACACACAACATATGTTTAGAGTTTGAATAAGAATCAAAGCAATGACAACACTGGTGGGTCGACTGTATCTTGAGTTTAAAAGCATCCTGAACGAGGACTTAGACTGTTTTGCTTAACCCTTAAATTCCTGGGCCCAGTTGTTCAAAGCCTCATTAGCTTAAAGGTGCATTATTGAGCTATCTGGAAAAAATGCTTCCAAAAATAAAATACATATAGCCGGTATTTTTCTTTAAAACAATACAAATGAATGCATTTTATGCAAAAATGCGAACAATTATGATGACAGGTAAACGAGTTTGAGAGGGATTCCCTAACTAGGTTTCGAACACTAGTTAGATCTATTTTTAGTTTGTGACAAAAATAGAATCCCCATATATGACGTTATGCCACGTTCATTTTTGGCCTTGTTTGTTTAGGCCATGCCTGAATCGGAAAAACATATGACGCTGAATACCATGCCATAAGTAACGACACTCAGAGACGATACTGTCGCCATGTATGTGTAAAGTGACAGATTTATTTTTAGAACAGAAATTCCGAGCACACGTTCAGAGCGAAGGGTAAACACGAATGAAAACGACCATTTACACAAAGTTCTGAAGCTGTATTTGGCTCCAAAAGTGTACACATGACAAAGGTGTATGCATTGAAGATAAAAACCAGAAAAAAAAAATTGAGAACCGGTAGCTCAATAATGCACCTTTAACAAGCTCCTTAGTGGTCAAATTATTAACTGTTCTAGCAAGTTTAATAAAATTTTGTTATTTTTGCTGAAAATATCGAAAAGCTGCTCACATTTTTTCAGCAAAATATTAGTTGCCATATTAAATGATCAAAGTTTTAACGATTTGTTAACTAACGATGTTGTTGGTTTTGAACAACTGGCCCCTGTACTGTTAGCAAACAGTGTAGACCCTGATAAGATGCATTGTTCTATGGCATCTGAGATGGGTCTACACTGTTTGCAAACCCAACACATGATTCCAGTCCAGGGGCCAGTTGTTCAAAGCATCGTTAGCTTAACGAGCTCTTTAGTGATCATATTGTTAACTCTTCTAGGAAGTACAATATAGTAAATTTTGGTATTTTTGCTGAAAAAATATGAGCAGCTTTTGCTTCCGCAAAAGCGACTCACATTTTTTCAGCAAAAATTTCAGGATATTTGCCATATTTAATGATCAAAGTTTTTACGATACTTTAACTAACGACGTCGTTAGTTTTGAACAACTGGCCCCAGATTATTAGATAACCCTTTTACGCAACACTCTGACCCGACAGTGATAAGAATAGTCTGACTATATTCTATAAATAACCATTACCTGGATTACCTACAAATCAGTGATAGTCACGTGGACATCAGCACTGAGTAGCTTCTGTACTTAGTAACTTTGGGACCATTGACAATCGACCCAAAAATATCACTGATTTTCATCAAAAAAGATTTTCATCAAAAAATGACCTTTTTGAGGAAATGAAAGACTGCATTACAGGTATGTCATACAAATGTGTTATTTTAATACCTATCAACTATTAAGCTTATTTATCGTATGACATCGCGTCTGAGAGTGTAATAACGCCATGTAATAAATTCCATAATCCACTTGTGGATTAAATATGCAAATTAGTTAGATACGCGCCGTAACATTACATGTACGACGTCATTGACGACGTCGCATTTACTAATGACGGAATATTGACATTTTTCTCAACAAACCATGAGTAAAATGCCTTTTTAATGCCATCTGATAAATAGAATCTTGCATTTGTGCTCATATATTTTTTAATTTATTAAACTCCTTGAGGAAAAGGGATAAAATGATCGGCAAAGCCTTGCATTTTATCTCTTTTTCTCAACTCGTTTAATAAAATCAATCATGTAAGATCCTCTATATCATACCAGTCTGTCAGTCTCACAAAACTTTTCCTAGACTGGCTTTAACCCTTATAGTACCAAATGGAATCCCTCTCCTTATATATAGCACAAGTCCATTTCAAAATTTAGGGGTGACAGGTTGTGTTTTTTTGTTGTTTTTTTTTTTCAAAATTTATTTGGGCCTGGACTGTTTGCCAGGGTACCCGTTTTGGGGTTTCTGGTACAATATGGGTTAATACACCTTTTAATCCATTTTGTACCGTAAACCACAAAACAGGATACTGACAAACAATGCAGGCCCAGATCAGATGCATACATGTGATAACTTTGCGATGACCATGCTGGAGATTGTGTTTTCATTTCCTGGAGATTGGGTTCTCCTTCCTGGAGACTATTCGACGACGAGTTTGACACATCAATTTGATGTTTTTTTAGGTAAAATTGAAAAAAAGTAAAAATAATCAAAGAACAAAAGTGCAGCTCATTTCAGTTTTGTCTATTTTACTCTTAAATAGAACAAAATTGAAACAAAAGTATATATAGTAAAACTCTTATATTAAGACCACCTTTGGAACTTTCAGGGCCTGACTTGCCCACCGGGCAAGTAAAATATTTTTGCATTTGTCCAGCTCAAAATCCTACTTGCCCAGGATTTTGGAATTCAAAGTGGGGTGGATGCGGGGGGATAATGGTGACCAACATGGCGACCGACATTTACAAATATAATCCAAGGTTTCTATCAAGTTTCAAGCACAACAACTTTCCATTAGGGTCTAGTTATTTCATGTTTGTGTTTCCCTTTGGTGTCTCTGATGGGAGCTGTGGGTTAATTGTATCGATTGCTGATCATTCCCATCACTTCTATTTATTTCCCTCTGTGCGGTAATACGGTAGAAAATACTGTAGTTGTCACGGACAATAACGGTACTTGTTTAAGTTAATTGCTGACATGTCATAACACCTTAATTGATTAGCAATTTAAGATATGGTTATAGAAACTCATTTAGCTTGACACGCATAATTATCACGAGCTGCAGCCGGTATACATGTAAGTGTCAGGGCAGCGAGATAAGAGATTGAAAAAAATGCAGTTTAGTATACAATTTAATTATCCACCCACAAGACGAGGACACCCTCCATCCAAAACGAGCCCAAACTCTCACACCCGCCCTACAAGCAAGTTCAATGCTAACATCAAACTTTTCCGCCATCCAAATCGCCGTCCACAAACCACCGCTACCATTTTTTCGACCCGCGATCGGTAAATGACGTCATCCGACCCCAGCAACCATGTCATTGTTTTATTTTAATGGGGCTTTTCTCTTTCATAAAAATCGTTTGGAACCTGTAAAAAATATTTTCTCGAAAGCTAAATGGTTGTGGGTAGAGATGGATAGAAAACAGCGCTTTGCACATCCCGGGAATTTCCATGTCATTAACCAACAACATACAGATGTGTTTACACAAATTAAAGCGTTCGACTTTTCCTACCAAGTGTCTGCTATTTGGCGCCAAACATAACCGTTCACGAGATAGTCGAATAGTCCGTTTTTATTATGCATACATTTTCCGTTTGATGCAGCTAATCGTTTTAGGGGCGATTATATCATTTTCACATTGATTTTGGATTAAATTTTATGATTGGGGGATAAACGCAAATTGGAGACATAACTTGACATATTTTCGCACCTTGTCATGCGGGACATTGTAGCGCCGGAGGTACACACTACACCAGAAATGAAAGACACGCGCCGCAGATTAGCAATAGTGTCATAATTGAACCGTTATAATACACAGATTGTTTGTCTCTTTATTGCCGACAAAGCAGGACAGTGCCGCAATTATTGTGATTTACTTACTGGTCTAGTTTTACCGTATTTAAGTACTGAAAAGGCTGACAGTTCTAGACACGATTTTATTTTGGACTTGCCCGACCGGGCGTCGTTAGGTCAAAGCGCACCTGCCCGGCGCGATTTCGGACTTGTCTCGGGCGACCGCGCAATAGATTTGTCAGCCCCTGGACTGTGTTATATTAATCACCCATACCCTAAAAAAGATACCTATTCCAGGTACATTGTATAATGATCGCTGTAACAGGTACCTTTATTAATGCGTGAATCACTTTCACACCTCAGTGCAGCTTATCAGTGAATATATACCGTTAATTTCCAGCAGACTGACAGCGTCGATAATTGCACCCTGCTGTGAAATTACCCATTTAAGTTAATCTCTTGTCGAGTCAGTACCCTTACATCCCAACGGATAAACAAGAGGCTCAATGAGCCTAAACCGCTCACCTGAGGAACTTAAGTTTTAACAATTCACAGACTTGACTACTAAATCTGCTAATAGAATCCAGCCCTTTGACCCTTACAGGATATAAGTCATGATTATTGCATTGCATTCCAAGTTTGAGACTTCTAGCTTCTATAGTTCCTGAGAAATCTTTGACGAAAATTTAACATTGGTCAAAATGGAGAGAAAGAAGAATGAAAGAACAGATGAACAAATAAGCTGAGAAAGCCCAATGTCTCTTAAACAAAATAAGTCATCATTATTCTATTGAATACCAAATTTGATGCTTCTAGCTTTTATAGTTCCTGAGAAATCTTTGATTAAAAATTTAACATTGGTCTATTATCTCTATATGGAGAGAAAGAAGAATGAAGGAACAAATGAACCAGACTAGCTCCAAAACCTAATGCAGCCTTTCCCCTTGCCCAATGGTGCTACACATAAAATTTAAACAAGATTGGTCGACTGCCTTCTGAGATATGCTTCATTGAAAGTGTGGACGACGGATGGACGGACGACAGACGACGGACTCCGGAGCCTTGGTATACTATCGGCTCACTGGAGCCTTTGGCTCAGGTGAGCTAAAAATTCAAGTCGCTATTTCTGTCACAACATTTTCCCTACGTTAAGTCTATGGGCAAATTTTTTTGTCTCTCAAGGTCACGTAACTCCGAGGTCAATATTCCGATTCGGCCCAAAATCGAACTTAACCGAGATTTTATGCCTGTCCTCGTTACCTGCAAGTTTGAAGCTGATATGAATAAAAATAAAGTTGCTATCGTGGTCACAACGTATTTTTTTATGCTCAAGGGCAGGTAACTCCAAGGCAAATATTCCGATTCGGCCCAAAATCGAACTTAACCGAGATTTTATGTCTGTCCTCGTTACCTGCAAGTTTGAAGCTGATCTGAAAAAAATTCAAGTCGCTATCGTAGTCGCAACATTTTCCCTAATTAAGTCTATGGGCAAATTTTTTGTCGCTCAAGGTCACGTAACTCCGAGGTCAATATTCCGATTCGGCCCAAAATTGAACTTAACCGAGATTTTATGCCTGTCCTCGTTACCTGCAAGTTTGAAGCTGATATGAATAAAAATAAAGTTGCTATCGTGGTCACAACGTATTTTTTTATGCTCAAGGACAGGTAACTCCAAGGCAAATAATCCGATTCGGCCCAAAATCGTACTTAACCGAGATTTTATGTCTGTCCTCGATACCTGCAAGTTTGAAGCTGATCTGAAAAAAATTCAAGTCGCTATCGTAGTCACAACATTTTCCCTATGTAAAGTCTATGGGCAAATTTTTTGTCGCTCAAGGTCATGTAACTCCGAGGTCAATATTCCGATTCGAACTTAACTGAGATTTTATGCCTGTCCACGTTACCTGCAAGTTTGAAGCTGATCTGAATAAAAATAAAGTTGCTATCGTGGTCACAACGTATTTTTTTATGCTCAAGGGCAGGTAACTCCAAGGCAAATAATCCGATTCGGCCCAAAATCTAACTTAACCGAGATTTTATGTTTGTCCTCGTTACCTGCATGTTTGAAGCTGATCTGAAAAAAATTCAAGTCGCTATCGTAGTCACAACATTTTCCCTATGTTAAGTCTATGGGCAAATTTTTTGTCGCTCAAGGTCACGTAACTCCGAGGTCAATATTCCGATTCGGCCCAAAATCGAACTTAACCGGGATTTTATGCCTGTCCTCGTTACCTGCAAGTTTGAAGCTGATCTGAATAAAAATAAAGTTGCTATCGTGGTCACAACGTATTTTTTCATGCTCAAGGGCAGGTAACTCCAAGGCAAATAATCCGATTCGGCCCAAAATCGAACTTAACCGTGATTTTATGTTTGTCCTCGTTACCTGCAAGTTTGAAGCTGATCTGAAAAAAATTCAAGTCGCTATCGTAGTCACAACATTTTCCCTATGTTAAGTCTATGGGCAAATTTTTTGTCGCTCAAGGTCACGTAACTCCGAGGTCAATATTCAGATTCTGTCGAACTTAACCAAGATTTTATGCCTGTCCTCGTTACTAGCTACAGTGATGACAACATTTTCCCCATGTTAAGTCGATAGGCAATTTTTCGGGCGCTCAAGGGGACGTAACTCTTGAGTGAATTATCTGATTCGGCCCAAAATCGAACTTGACCGAGATTTTATGCCTGTACTGGTTATCTGCAAGAATGAAGTCAATCAGAAAAAAATTGACGGAGCTAGAGTGATGACAAGCTTTTTCCTATGTGAAGTCTATGGGAGCTAGATGTTGCCATGGCAACCAGAGTTCCACTCAGATCTGCCTGAAAACCTAATGAAGCCTTTCCACTTGCCCAATAATGCGACACATGAAATTTGATCAAAGTTGGATCTGCCTGAAAACCTAATGAAGCCTTTCCACTTGCCCAATAATGCGACACATGAAATTTGATCAAAGTTGGCCAAGTAGTCTTTAAGATATACATTTTTGAAATTCCCATTAACCCTAATGCAAAAACACACAAGGGCAGGTAACTCCTAAGTGAATGATCCGATTCTGCCAGTTATCGAACTTGACCGAGATTTCATGGCTGTGCTGGTTATCTGCAAGAATAAAGCCAATCTGAAAATAATTGAAGCAGCTACGGTGATGACAACATTCTCCCCATGTTAAGTCAATAGGCAATTTTTTCAACGCTCAAGGGCACGTAACTCCTGAGTGAATAATCCAATTCAGCCCAAAATCGAACTTGATCGAGATTTCATGCCAGTCCTCGTTATCTGCAAGAATGAAGTCGTTCAGAAAAAAATTGACGGAGCTAGAGTGATGACAAGCTTTTTCCTAACGCTCAAGGGCACGTAACTCCTGAGTGAATAATCCGATTCAGCCCAAAATCGAACTTGATCGAGATTTTATGCCTGTCCTCGTTATCTACAAGAATGAAGTCGATCAGAAAAAAATTGACGGAGCTAGAGTGATGACAAACTTTTTCCTATGTTAAGTCTATGGGAGCTATTTGTTGCCATGGCAACCAGAGTTCCAATCCGATCTGCCCGAAAACAGTATGCAGCCTTTCCCCCTACCTGATAATGCTTCACATGAAATTTGATCAAGATTGGCCCACTGGTTCCGGAGATATACTTCTTTGAAAGTGTGGACGACGGACGACGGACGCCGGCTCGTGGTATACTAATACCTCACATGAGCCTTCGGCTCAGGTGAGCTAAAAATGGACGGTTCAGAAAACAAGAGGGCCATGATGGCCCTGGATCGCTCACCTGATCTATAGAGTAACAAGTGGGCCCTGGGGAGGATTATAATGTGCATAATGTTGAGGGAGGTCTAAAAAGGTGAAGCTTCATACCAAATATCAACAAAGGCTATAATTTGAACAATCTTGGCAAAGGTCTACTAGATGAAGTTACACACCAAATATCAAAGACCTAGGCCTTGCAGTTTCAGAGAAGGTTTTTAAAGATTTTCCCTATATAAGCCTACGTAAAACCAAATGGCCCCGGGCGGGGGCATTTTTGGCCTCAGGGCTATAATTTAAACAATCTTGATAGAGGTCTACTGGATGAAGCTTCACACCAAATATCAAAGACCTGGGACCTAGGTAAAACAAAAGGGCCCGGGGCGGGGGCACTTGTGGCCCGAGGGCTATAATTTGAACAATCTTGGTAGAGGTCCACTAGATGAAGCTCCATACCAAATATCAAAGACCATGGCCTAGCAGTTTTAGAGAAGAAGATTTTTAAAGATTTCCCTATATAAGTCTTTTTAAAACCAAAGGGTCTCGGGCGGGGGCATTTTTGGCCCCAGCACTATAATTTGAACAATCTTGATAGAGGTCCACTAGATGAAATTTCACACCAAATATCAAAGACCTAGGCCTTGTGGTTTCAGAGAAGAAGATTTTAAAGATTTTCCCTATATATGCCTATGTAAATCCAAAGGGCCCTAGGGTGGGGGCTTTTTTGGCCCCAGCACTATAATTTGAACAATCTTGGTAGAGGTCCACTAGCTGAAGCTTCATACCAATAGCAAAGACCTGGGCCTTGTGGTTTCAGAGAAGAAGATTTTTTAAGATTTTCCCTATATAAGTCTACGTAAAACCAAAGGCCACGTGGCAGGGGCATTTTTGGTCTCAGGGCTATAATTTGAACAATCTTGGTAAAGGTCCACTAGCTGAAGCTTCATAACAAATATCAAAGACCTAGGCCTTGTGGTTTCAGAGAAAAAGATTTTTTAAAGATTTTCGCTATGTAAAACTAAAGGGCCCTGGAGCGGGGGCATTTTTGGCCCCAGGGCCATAAATTGAACAATCTTGGTAGAGGTCCACTAGCTGAAGCTTCATAACAAATATCAAAGACCTAATGCCTTGTGGTTTCGGAGAAGAAGATTTTTAAAGATTTTCCCTATATAAGTCTATGTAATACCAAAGGGCAACATGGGGGGGGGGGGGCATTTTTGGTCTCAGGGCTATAATTTGAACAATCTTAGTAGAGGTCCACTAGCTGAAGCTTCATAACAAATATCAAAGACCTAAGCCTTGTGGTTTCAGAGAAGAAGATTTTGCAAGATTTTCCCTATATAAGTCTATGTAATCTCAAAGGGACCCGGAGCAAGGGCATTTTTGGCCCCAGGGCTATAATTTGAACAATCTTGGTAGATGTCCACAAGATAAAGCTTCATACCAAATATCAAAGACCTGGGCCTTTTAGTTTCAGAGAAGAAGATTTTTAAAGATTTTCCCTATATAAGCCCATGTAAAACCAAAGGGTCCCGGGGTGGGGACATTTTTGGCCCCAGCATTATAATTTGAACAATCTTGGTAGGGGTCCACTAGATGAAGCTTCATACCAAATAGCAAAGACCTTGGCCTTGCAGTTTTTGAGAAGAAGATTTTTCAAGATTTTCCCTATATAAGCCCATGTAAAACCAAAGGGCCCAGGGTCGGGGGCATTTTTAGCCCCAGCACTTTAATTTGAACAATCTTGGCAGGGGTCCACTAGATGAAGCTTCATACCAAATATCAAAGACCTTGGCCTTGCAGTTTTTGAGAAGAAGATTTTTTAAGATTTTCCCTATATAAGCCCATGTAAAACCAAAGGGCCCTGGGGCGGTGGCATTTTTGGTCCCAGCACTTTAATTTGAACAATCTTGACAGGGGTCCACTATATGAAGCTTCAAACCAAATATCAAAGACCTTGGCCTTGCGGTTTCAGAGAAGAAGATTTTTAAAGATTTTCCCTATATAAGCCGATGTAAAACCAAAGGGCCCCGGTGCGGGGGCATTTTTGGCCCCAGCACTATAATTTGAACAATCTTGGTAGGGGTCCACTAGATGAAGCTTCATACCAAATATCAAAGTCCTGGGCCTTGCGGTTTCAGAGAAGAAGATTTTTTAAGTTTTCGGTGAAAAAAATCTATTTTTGGCTCCTGTGACCTATATGTGCAACAGACCAGAACCATTTGAACAACTTTGAAAGGGGACCACCCCAGGGCTAAAATTTGAACAATCTTGGTAGAGGTCCACAAGATGAAGCTTCATATCGAATATGAAAGACCTGGGCTTTCTGGTTTCAGAGAAGAAGATTTTAAAGGTTTACCTTGCATATAGAAGTCTATGTAAAACAAGATTTTCCCTATATAAGTCTATGTTAAACCAAAGGGCCCCGGAGCGGGGGCATTTTTGGCCCCAGGGCTATAATTTGAACAATCTTGGTAGAGGTCCACTAGCTGAAGATTCATAACAAATATCAAAGACCTAAGCCTTGTGTTTCAGAGAAGATGATTTTTAAAGATTTTCCCAATATAAGTCTATGTAAAACAAAAGGGCCCTGGTGCGGGGGCATTTTTGGCCCCAGCACTATAATTTGAACAATCTTGGTAGGGGTCTACTAGATGAAGCTTCATACCAAATATCAAAGACCTGGGCCTTGCGGTTTTAGAGAAGAAGATTTTTAAAGATTTTCCCTATATAAGCCCATGTAAAACCAAAGGGCCCCCGTGCAGGGGGGCAATTTTAGCTCCAGCACTATAATTTGAACAATCTTGGTAGGGGTCCACTAGATGAAGCTTCATACCAAATATCAAAGACCTGGGCCTTGCAGTTTCAGAGAAGAAGTTTTTTAAAGATTTTCCCTATATAAGCCTATGTAAAACAAAAGGGCCCTGGTGCGGGGGCATTTTTGGCCCCAGCACTATAATTTGAACAATCTTGGTAGGGGTCCACTAGATGAAGCTTCATACCAAATATCAAAGACCTGGGCCTAGCGGTTTCAGAGAAGAAGATTTTTAAAGATTTTCCCTATATAAGCCCATGTAAAACCAAAGGGCCCCCGTGCGGGGGCATTTTTAGCTCCAGCACTATAATTTGAACAATCTTGGTAGGGGTCCACTAGATAAATCTTCATACCTAATATCAAAGACCTGGGCCTTGCGGTTTCAGAGAAGAAGATTTTTAAAGATTTTCCCTATATAAGCCCATGTAAAACCAAAGGGCCCCGTGCTGGGGCATTTTTGGCCCCAGCACAATAATTTGAACAATTATGGTAGGGGTCCACTAGATGAAGCTTCATACCAGATATCAAAGACCTGGGCCTTGCGGTTTCAGAGAAGGAGATTTTTAAAGATTTTCCCTATATAAGCCCATGTAAAACCAAAGGGCCCCCGTGCGGGGGCATTTTTAGCACCAGCACTATAATTTGAACAATCTTGGTAGGGGTCCACTAGATGAAGCTTCATACCAAATATCAAAGATCTGGGCCTTGCGGTTTCAGAGAAGAAGATTTTTAAAGATTTTCCCTATATAAGCCCATGTAAAACTTAAGGGCCCCCGTGAGGGGGCATTTTTGGCCCCAGCACTATTATTTGAACAATCTTGTTAGGGGTCCACTAGATGAAGCTTCATACCAAATATCAAAGACCTGGGCCTTGCTGTTTCAGAGAAGAAGATTTTTTAAGTTTTCGGTGAAAAAAATCTATTTTTGGCTACTGTGACCTATATGTGCAATGGACTGGAACCATTTGAACAACTTTGAAAGGGGACCACCTAAGGATCATTCCTGTGAAGTTTGGTCAAAATCAGATCAGTGGTTTAGGAGGAGATGTCGTTTGAAGGAAAGTTTACGGACGGACGGACGCACGCACGCACGCACGACGGACGACGGACAAAAAGTGATCCCAAAAGCTAACCTTGTCACTACGTGACAGGTGAGCTAACAAGAGGGCCATGATGGCCCTGGATCGCTCACCTGGTCCATAGAGTAACAAGTGGGCCCCAGGGAGGGCCATTATTGATGACCCTAGGGTAATAATGTGCATAATGTTGAGGGAGGTCTAAAAAGGTGAAGGTTCATACCAAATATCAACAAAGGCAATAATTTGAACAATCTTGGCAAAGGTCCACTAGATGAAGATACACACCAAATATCAGAGACCTGAGCCTTGCGGTTTCAGAGAAGAAGATTTTTTTAAAGATATTCTCTACATAATCCTATGTAAAACCAAATGGCCCCGGGGCGGGGGCATTTTTGGCCTCAGGGCTATAATTTAAACAATCTTGATAAAGGTCCACTGGATGAAGCTTCACACCAAATATCAAAGACCTGGGCCTTGCTGTTTCAGGGAAGAAGGTTTTCAAAGATTATCACTATATAAGTCTATGTAAAACCAATGGGCCCCGGGCGGGGGCATTTGTGGTCCGAGGTCTATAATTTGTCCAATCTTGGTAGAGGTCCACTAGATGAAGCTCCATACCAAATATCAAAGACATGGCCTTGCAGTTTCAGAGAAGGAGATTTTTGAAGATTTCCCTATGTAAGCCTATGTAAAACCAAAGGGTCTCGGGGCGGGGGCATTTTTGGCCCCAGGGCTATAATTTGAACAATCTTGATAGAGGTCCACTAGATGAAATTTCTCACAAAATATCAAAGACCTAGGCCTTGTGTTTCATAGAAGAAGATTTATAAAGATTTTCACTATATAAGTCTATGTAAAACCAAAGGGCCCCGGGGTGGGGGCATTTTTTGCCCCAGCACTATAATTTGAAAAATCTTGTTAGGGGTCCTTTAGATGAAGCTTCATACCAAATATAAAAGACCTAGGCCTTGTGGTTTCAGTGAAGATTTTTAAAGATTTTCCCTATATAAGTCTACGTAAAACCAAAGGGCCCCGGGGCGGGGGCATTTTTGGCCCAAGGGCTATAATTTGAACAATCTTGGTAGAGGTTCATTAGATGAAGCTTCATACCAAATATCAAAGTCCTGGGCCTTGTGGTTTTCAAAGAAGAAGATTTTTAAAGATTTTCCCTATATAAGCCTATGTAAAACCAAAGGGCCCCGGGGCAGGGACATATTTGGCCTCAGCACTATAATTTGAATAATCTTGTTAGGGGTCCTTTAGATGAAGCTTCATACCAAATATAAAAGACCTAGGCCTTGTGGTTTCAGAGAAGAAGATTTTTAAAGATTTTCCCTATATAAGTCTACGTAAAACCAAAGGGCCCCGGGGCGGGGGCATTTTTGGCCCAAGGGCTATAATTTGAACAATCTTGGTAGAGGTCCATTAGATGAAGCTTCATTCTAAATATCAAAGTCCTGGGCCTTGTGGTTTCAGAGAAGAAGATTTTTAAAGATTTTGCCTATATAAGCCTATGTAAAACCAAAGGGCCCCAAGGTGGGGACATTTTTGGCCTCAGCACTATAATTTGAATAATCTTGTTAGGGGTCCTTTAGATGAAGCTTCATACCAAATATAAAAGACCTAGGCCTTGTGGTTTCAGAGAAGAAGATTTTTAAAGATTTTCCCTATATAAGTCTACGTAAAACCAAAGGGCCCCGGGGCGGGGGCATTTTTTGCCCAAGGGCTATAATTTGAACAATCTTGGTACAGGTCCACTAGATGAAGCTTCATTCTAAATATCAAAGTCCTGGGCCTTGTGGTTTCAGAGAAGAAGATTTTTAAAGATTTTGCCTATATAAGCCTATGTAAAACCAAAGGGCCCCGGGACGGGGGCATTTTTTGCCCCAGCACTATAATTTGAACAATCTTGGTAGGGGTCCACTAGATGAAGCTTCATACCAAATATCAAAGTCCTGGGCCTTGTGGTTTCAGAGAAGAAGATTTTTAAAGATTTTCCCTATATAAGCCTATATAAAACCAAAGGGCCCCGGGGCGGGGGCATTTTTGGCCCCAGCACTATAATTTGAACAATCTTGGTAGGGGTCCACTAGATGAAGCTTCATACCAAGTATCAAAGACCTGGGCCTTGTGGTTTCAGAGAAGAAGATTTTTCAAGATTTTCCCTATATAAGCCAATGTAAAACCAAAGGGCCCCGGGGCGGGGGCATGTTTGGCCCCAGCACTATAATTTGAACAATCTTGGTAGGGGTCCACTAGATGAAGCTTCATACCAAATATCAAAGTCCTCGTCCTTGTGGTTTCAGAGAAGAAGATTTTTAAAAATTTTCCCTATATAAGCCTATGTAAAACCAAAGGGCCCCGGGGCGGGGGCATTTTTGGCCCCAGCACTATGATTTGAACAATCTTGGTAGGGGTCCACTAGATGAAGCTTCATACCAAATATCAAAGACCTGGGCCTTGTGGTTTCAGAGAAGAAGATTTTTAAAGATTTTCCCTATATAAGCCGATGTAAAACCAAAGGGCCCCGTGGCGGAGGCATTTTTTGTCCCAGCACTATAATTTGAACAATCTTGGTAGGGGTCCACTAGATGAAGCTTCATACCAAATATCAAAGACCTGGGCCTTGTGGTTTCAGAGAAGAAGATTTTTTAAGTTTTTGGTGAAAAAAATCTATTTTTGGCTCCTGTGACCTAGATGTGCAACGGACCGGAACCATTTGAACAACTTTGAAAGGGGACCACCTAAGGATCATTCCTGTGAAGTTTGGTCAAAATCCGATCAGTGGTTTAGGAGGAGATGTCGTTTAAAGAAATTGTTTACGCACGCACGCACGCACGGACGCACGACGGACAAAAAGTGATCCCAAAAGCTCACCTCGTCACTACGTGACGGTGAGCTAAAAAAGTGACAGGAAAATTCAGTTTCCGGGAGTATTTGAGTTCTGTCCGGGAGCCCGGGAGATCGTGTCCATTTCCGGGAGCCTCCCGGATGATCCGGGAGATATCACATGTATGCAGATGCCACAGGAAGTGGCGTCTGATCAGGGCCAAAAGTTCAGCCATTTTCCAAATAAAATTTAAGATAACACATGTCACCCTCAATTTTGAAATGAACGTCTGCTATATATAAGGAGGAAGATTCCATTTAGTACAAATTGGGTCAAGTAATAATCCTGTACAGTTCATATTCTGCCGCGAGAAACTCATTACTGCACTTCTTCAATCTGTGGTCAGGGAAGAACGACAGCAGAAAATATTTGGGGCCAGTTGTTCGAAACTAACAATGTTGTTTGTCATCATATTGTTAAAACTTTGATCATTTAATTTGGCAAATATGCTAATATTTTTGCTGAAAAAAATGTTAGCAGGTTTTGCAAATGCAAAACCTACCGGTATTCTCAGCAAAAATAATCCTAAACACAGATGTCTCCCCATTTTTGTCCTCTAAGTATGACCTTGACATTTGAGGTATTGACCTGTGTGTTATGTGCAACACATCAACTAATGAAGGTGAACATTTCTGCAAATTAACTTTAAAAAGTCCATCCAGAAATAATAAAGTTATTAACTGGACACGAGAAAAAGCCCTTTTTTTTTAACTTTGACCTCTAAGTACCACCTTGACCTTGGAGGTACCAATCTCTGTCTTGCATGCGACACATCATCTCATGACCATTAACATTTCTGGCAAGTAATTTCAAAATCCATCAAGGAATAAGAAAGTTACTGAAAAAATACCCTTTTTTGACATTTGACCTTTAAGTATGACCTTGATTTTTGAGGTACCAACTTGGATCTTGGGCGCGACACATCGTCTCATGATGGTCAACATTTATGCCAAGTAACTTCAAAATCCATCAAAGAATAAGAAAGTTATTGACCGTACACGAAAAAAGGCCCCTTTTTTACCTTTGACCTCCAAGTATGACCTTGACATTGGAGGTGCAGACCTTGGTCTTGGGCACATCTAATGAAGGTGAACATTTCTGCAAGGTTACTGTAAAAAGATCATCCAGAAATAAAAAAGTTATTGACCGGACACAAAAAAAAGACCCTATTTTTTACATTTGACCTCTAAGTATGACCTTGACCTTGGAGGTACCCACCTGGGTCTTGCGCGCAACACATCCTCAGATGATGGTTAACATTTCTGCCAAGTAATTTAAAAGTTCATCCAGGAAAAAGAAAGTTATTGACCAAACACGAAAAAAGACCCTTTTTTCTACCTTTGACCTTGGAGGAACCGACCTGGGTCTTGCGCGCAACACATCGTCTCATGATGGTTAACATTTCTGCCAAGTAATTTGACAATTCATCTATTGACCAAACACGAAAAAAAGACCCTTTTTCAATCTTTGACCTCTAAGTATGATCTTGACCTTTGAGGTACCGACCGGAGTCATGCGCGCAACACATCGTCTGATGGTGATTAATATTTCTGTCAAGTTTTTGTTTGTTTGATTTGAGGTTTAACGTCCCCGTCAACACTGTAAAGGTCATTTTGGAGACGTTGCTTCCAATTTTGTGGGACTTTTACCCGACATTGAGATGAAATGACATCTCAAGCCCTGTCGCCCAATGAAACCAATAGGGTTTATTAGCATGGACGGTCCGCCTCGCACCGTGGTTCCTGGACAGGCTTAGATCCTCTAAGCGGTTTACCAGTACTAGTGTGCGGGCCGGATTCAGCTCTGCGTGGAAGCATCGAGCAGCCCATATATTTCTTCAAGCCCCTATGGGCGGGGGCGGATTTCTGTCAAGTAATTTCAAAATTCATCTAAAAATAAGAAAGTGATTGGCCGGACACTATTTACCCATACATACATTCACGATTTTGTGACCTACAAACTTCCAAGGGAAATAACTAAAAAAGTATAAATGCCAAGAGTTATAGTTCTTGACGACAAAGCAGACGACAATTGTCGTGATTGGCATTTTATAGGTTAATATGCAGTCAAACTTCAATATCTCACACATGAATAGTCTGTTTACCCTGGCTAACTGGCTCTTGTGTCTCTAATGAATTCTTCTAGAAGCTTCAGAAATCCATATACTTGGGTATTTACCAAGGTTTTCCTGATGTTTACTTGAGAAGGCATGTTTTGTGTATTCATTACAATTGCTCATTGAGGTGATTTTAATGAGTATACACAACATACCATGTTTTAAGTACTCATTAGAATTGCCTCACTGTACACAAAACATGCCTTTATTTCAAAGAAGATTGTAAAGATATCATGTGTGTGTGTGTGTGTGAATTCGGGTTTAACATCGCTTTCAAAAATTTTTCAGTCATATCACGACGGTGTCTAGTTGTGACAGGGAGCTTAATGCTCACTTTTATAGTGCTGCCTCACTGAAGTATCATGTCCCAGACACAGTACATGATACCACACCCAGTCACATTATCCTGACACTGGGTCGACCAGTCCTAGCTCTACCCCGTAAATCTGAGTGCCAAGCGAGGAGCAGCTAGTACCATTCTTAACGACTTTGGTATGTCGCGGCCCGGGATTGAACCCCTGACCTCCCGTTCCCCGGAGCTGACACTCTACCAACTGAGCTATCGGGGCTGGTATGTAAAGATATCATTATGTCTCATGACATGGCCCTATGATGCTCCCATAAAATGCCAATCACGACTATTGTCGTCTGCTTTGCCATTTACTCGTTACCTTAAAAGTATTTTTTTGCGAGCAGTGTGGACCCAGATCAGACTGCTCCTGCAGGAGCAGTCTGATCTGGGCCCACACTGTTTGCCAGTATGCAAAAGTATTTTAAAACTAGAGCCAGTGTTTATGAAACACAATGCCCCCAACTGCTTGACCCTAACACTGCTTGTCCCTAACAGTAATTGAGATATCTTGTTTTTATGTGGCTGTAATGCTGAAATTACACAAGAAAAGCTGTAGTTAATCAGGTCGTTTATTTATCACCCCCTACTAGTTTTTTAAGTTACAGGATAATAGCTCATACAGTTTTAGAGATACAGTCAAACTTGTCTTAGTGGCCACCTTTATTAAGCGAGCAACCTGTCTTAAGCAAGCATGCATTAAGTTCCACAAACTATTCTTCCGCGAAAAACAAAGAAGCATAATACCTTGCATCTTTTATCCAGTGTTTTTCATGTAACTGTAATGCTCTAAGATACTGTTCATGAACTATGGGTCCAAATTTGTATGTGGTCATCGTTGAATCAAATCCTAAACCGTAGTATAGTGGATATGGAGCAATGAGTTCTCCTTCAGAAATGCGTTGCAGGATCTCATCTGCATTTGGAATCGAACCCTTGCATGTGGAGGACAGTTTCACTGTGATTGGGTTCTTTCTCTCCTCTCGAAACACCATGAGCTTTTCGAACTTTCGTCACTTTGCATTGTAAATGATTTTAGTGTGGTATGTAATGGCTTTGGAATTGATATCTATCCCATAGATAGTGTTCTCCCAACATCTAGAGACTGGAAATATTTTGATTGCAGGAATAATGAAGCTTGCACGTGTACAAATTTCGCTTGAAAGCTCACTCACAAGAAAATTACAAGGAGGCTTTGTCAGTCTTTGAAACATAATATTTATATGAAAATGAAGGGTGATAACTTTTCTTATACTTATCTCTGTTATAAAATATATGCACGAAAATTAAAATCAACATTTAAGAATTAGAATTTAGAACTTGCCAATATTGAAACATATGCAAAACTCCATTAATTGGTTCTGACATAAGAAATTTAGGCTGATGAAATTTCGGATTTTTTTCAAAAGTTAATCAGTTCATCTACTCATCATCCCCAACCAGCCTGTAAAGTTTCAGGGCAATAGCTCAAACAATTTTTGAGATATCTTGCTTACAAGCTGAAAACACGAAAAAAATCAAAGGGCCATAACTCAAGAAAAAAAAATTGGATTTTTTTCAAAAGTTAATCAGTTCATCTACTCATCATACCCAACCAGTCTGTGAAGTTTTGGGGAAAAACCTCATATAGTTTTTGAGATATCTTGCTTACAAACTTAAAACGCGAAAAATTTCAAAGGGCCATAACTCAAGAAAAAAATATAGGATTTTTTTTCAACAGTTAATCAGTTCATCTACACATCATCCCAAACCAGCTTGTAAAGTTGCAGGGCAATCGCTCAAACAATTATTGAGATATCTTGCTTACAAGCTGAAAACACGAAAAAAATCTAAGGGCCATAACTCAAGAAAAAAAAATCGGATTTTTTTCAAAAGTTGATCAGTTCATCTACTCATCATCCCCGACAAGTCTGTGAAGTTTCGGGGAAAAACCTCAAATAGTTATTTTAGATATCTTGCTTACAAACTTAAAACGCGAAAAATTTCAAAGGGCCATAACTCAAGAAAAAAATTTCGGATTTTTTTCAAAAGTTAATCATTTCATCTACTCATCATCCCCAACCAGCATGTAAAGTTTCAGGGCAATAGCTCAAACAGTTTTTGAGATATCTTGCTTACAAGATTTCATAGTATTTTTTGCAAAGGGGCATAACTCAAAAAAGGGGCATAATCCTGACGAGAAAAAAAACAAGGGTCAATTATTTTTTCATGAGGAATCCATATATGAAATTTCAAAAACCTAGCACCCATGGTTCTAAAGTTATGCTATGCAGTAAAAAGTGGGACGGACGTAAGGACGGAAGGACGGAAGGACGGAAGGACGGACGGACGAACAGGGCAAAACCAATATGCCCCCACAACTTCTTCGAAGTTGGGGGCATAAAAATTTGCAAAAAAATTCAGCAGACGGCATTTTCAGATGTAGTTTTTCTCGGCGTGTCAAGTGTCAAACCTCTTTCGTTCAATCTACCCCTACATCAAACAATTCTAAAAGTCCCAGAGATATTCAAGCTGACGAAGTTTGACTGTATATAAATGTATACTTACAGTTTTGTGTCTGTTTTCCTCCAATACTGCTTCCAGGTTGTACTGTTTCTTATGAGTGTTGAAAAAACTCTTGCACTGTGTGTCTGTCTTGGTGCCCACAATATTGGATACAGCCGTCCACTCCCTACCATGTTCTTTTAAAGCTTGAAGTATAGAAAACACAGTTTTCAATGCATGCACACACACTATCATACCTGTGATAATCTTTTTAACTGTATGAGGGAGATTTGCCATTGTGATGAGGGAGATGTAAAGAATATATAGAGAAATTCTCAGTTCAAATGAGGGAGACTCCAAAATTTTACTAAAATTTAGCATAAATTGGGCAAATATTAGCATCAAAATGAGGGAGTCTCCCTCCTGATGAGGGAGGTATCACAGGTATGCACTATACTGTTGTGTTATGTATCAATTATATAGAATAAGAATTTCGCTGAAGGCTACATCGTGCATGTGGGGTGCAAAGTCACCAAACCATTAAATCTAGACCAAAGTCAAATATTTATGCTTCCATAAAAGTCGCCATTCCTAGATGCAAGCTTGTACCAAGTATCATTAAATAAGCTCAAATAGTTCTTGAGAAATGAACTTAAACATTAGGCTGAACACTAGGGTTGATGCAATAGTTCACTAAGTCAGTGGACCATGAAATTTAGGTCAAGGTCAAATATGGATGCTTGCATTAAAATTGTCATCCCTAGATACAAGTTTGTACCAAGTATCATCAATAAAGCTCTTATAGTTCTTTTGAAATGAACTTGACCATAAGGGTGAACAATATTTCATAAAGTCAGTGAACCATAAAATGTAGGTCAAGTTCAAATATAGATGCTTACATTAAAATTCCCATCCCAAGATACAAGTTTGTACAAAATATCATTAATGAAGCTCTTATAGTTCTTGAGAAATTAACTTGACCATTACGGTCAACGTGTAATGGTCAACGCTAGAGTGGTCGCAATATTTTACAAAGTCAGTGAACCCTGAAATGTAGGTCAAGGTCAAATACGGATGCTTGCATTTAAGTTGCCATCCACAGATACAAGTTTGTACCAAATATCATTTATGAAGCTCTTATAGTTCTTGAGAAATTAACTTGACCATTAGGGCCAACGCTAGGGTGGTCGCAATATTTTACAAAGTCAGTGAACCATGAAATGTAGGTCAAGGTCAAATACGGATGCTTGCATTTAAGTTGCCATCCACAGATACAAGTTTGTACCAAATATCATTAATGAAGCTCTTATAGTTCTTGAGAAATAAACTTGACCATTTGGGTGAAAGCTAGGGTGGTCGCAAATGTTGATGCCTTGACAAACGGATGGGTGGACGAATGAACGGACGAACGGATGGAAAACCGGGTGCCTATATCGTGCCATGCTGATAGCAGGTGCGACAAAAATGACCGTTTTTGAAAATTATTGTGCTACATGTTATTATTTGTTTTTATTTCTCATCAACAGTGCTACAATAACAAATCCAAGATGGCAGACATCACACTTCAGCGAAGACAAGAGTGCCACATGCTCATTGGATACATGGAATGGGAACACCTTCAGGGGAGGCAACTCCTGCAAAAGTATTTTTGTCTCCCATGTCAATGAGGGTCAACTCTTAAAGGAAAGAATTTGCTCCTGAGGAACAAGTTCTTTCCTTTAAGAGTAGACCCCTTATTAGTGGGACAGGGCTTATAGAAATGAAAGTTGTCTCCCTTTGAAAAATGGCAGAAAAATCTGCCAGGTGTTCCTATTCCCCTTAAAAGACTATAAATTATTTTGCAGTGTAACAAGACTGCCTCGCCTATACCTTCAGTTAAGGAGTAACAAGGTTATTTTGGTTTTCATATGTTTTGGTTGAGAATAAGGGAAAATATCCCCAAATTATCCCAAGTATCCCTCTTTAGCTGGAGCTATGATTATTTAATAAACTTTCAGAAACCCAACATCAATATGTAATGTTACATTTTATTGGCTGACAAATGGTTTTACGCCAGTAAAAAGTGCTTGTTTTTGTGTCAAGACACCACAACCTCATAGAATGATGATTCTTAAGATTTGTTATCCCTCTTAGGACTGTTATCCCTTTTAAATCTGTTATCCCTTAACCCATTTTATTGACTGCTGTTTGGACAATTTATCGGAAGTATTACCCTTAGTGTTACCGCCCAAAGTTCAGAATAGACTCCTGCCTTATAGAAGGGGAAAATTTCCATTCAGTACTAAACAGGTAAATGATGGTTAAACTTTAGTTACCTTTTGTAATCAGCTGAATTTCTTCATCTGTCCACTTAGAATCTTCACCACTCTCTCCAACTGTAATATAATGTTATTAATCAAGTAAATTCGTATTGGCCCAGTTACAGGTCCGAGGTCTGCTGTATTGGCCGGAGGCCGAAGGCCGAGGCCAATACAGCTGACCGAGGGCCTGTAACTAGGCCAATACGAAATTACTTGATTAATGACAGTTTTATTAATTGACACCATTAAAACATGTGTTTAATAGTGTTAATATGGATGACCTCCAAACAATACAGCATAGTCAATTAATAATATACAATATAATTGCTTTGTTTGTTTGTTTGTATTGGGGTTTAACGGCCCAGTTAACACTATTTAGGTCATTTTTGAGCTGTTCAGTTTACTTATCCACACTTATCCTGGGCAGGCTTATACCTAAGCCGTTAACATGTACAGTGCACCTTCTTTCGCCAGAAACTGACAACTGCCCTTCTTGAATCAGCAGAAGGGGGAGAATGACCGTAGAAAAGATTTCATGATCAATCTCCACGAAAGAATGTTGCCGAGCCCGGCAGGTATGGAACCCACATCCTCCTGATCACCAGTCAGACGCGCATCCGACTGAGCTACCGAGGCCGGCCATAATATAATTGCAGTTATATAGATGATACATGTATAACTAGACAAAGTGCCCAGTGGGGCATGTATACCCCCGGCCAGGGCCATCGCCTCAGCTGAAACAAGAACTACAAAGGGAAATAACTCTAAAAGGCCTGACCCCTTGGCCCTTATTTTCTTTCCCACAATACAAGTAGTCATACTGATCATGTGTGCAAAATTTCAAGTTTCTATGTGAAGCAGTTCCTGAGATATCTTTGACACAAAATAATTGTTTACGGACAGACAGACGGAAAAGACAAAAACTATATACCCCCATTGCATACTTCGTATGCCGGGGGTAAAATAACAGTCTAATGACAGCCAAATCAGCTGAATGGCAAAATTTTCAGTTCAATTTATTCCATCTTGAGAAATGGACTTGAACAATAGGGTTAAAGTTATGGTGGTCACATATGTTAAAGGCTTGACAAACAAATGGACAGAAAACTGGACTCCTATATCGTTCCATGCTTAAAGCATGACTGTGCAACAGAAAGTGCTGTGCTGATCAATGTATACATATATTTTAACAGTGTTAATGACAGCCAATTCAGTCTAATAGCAAAATTTTGGTTCAAATTACATGTACAATGAAATTTCGCTGTTAAGACCACTTTAAATTCTGCTTTTAAAAGCATATTTAAAAGGTTTTAGGTATTCTTTTTTTTGTATTTACTACACCGAGTGTCCCTTAATAAGTGACAATATTTGGCACTGTTCAATAGTGATCTTAAAGACCACTTTTAACAGTTCCAAAGGTGGTCTGAAAATATTCTGTCCAAAAGTCCCTTCTGGGCTGTCTAAAAGGACAGAAAAGGGCTAATACACTACAGCCTCGTTATAACACTGTTCATTATAACATGGTTTGGATATAACATGGTTTCAAGACGGATCCCAAAAATGTATAGATTATATAGAAAAATGACCATAAATGGTCACTTTTCTATACAATCTATACATTTTGTTTGGATATAACACAGTTATTTAACAAACACTGTTTCTGCTTTGAACCCCAACAATAGTGTTATAAAGAGGTTGGGGTGTACTTTGTATTCAGACTTACCTTCCGATGGTTCAGGTTGTTCCCCTAGTCCCTCTTCAGGTATCGGGTTCTCTGGTTCTGTTACCATGGCAGCAGTGCCTAACTTCCTGGCGATTCTATTAAAACAAGCTGAGCAGCACTTCACAATATCTTCCGTTAACTCTGCAAATACAGTAAAATTTGGCTATTAAGACCATCAAAAATTGAGACTAATTCTCCTTTATATAGAATCATATGCACATGTATGTATATATGTATATGTATGTGAAGTGCCTATGTTATACTGCACTTATATTTACGTGTGTATATATGCACACATTGATAGGCACGTGTATATGTGTAAGTACATGGATAGCTGTATAGATACATAATTGTATGTATCTGTATATTTATATGTATGTGTAAGTATATATATGATACTTGGGAAGTATTCATTAATGTGTTATACATGTAATTCACTGCGTATGTATGTGTATGTCTTCAGAATAAATTTAAAAAAAAAAATTCTACTTTATACCGCTTATTTAGAAAGTTTCAGTTATTCTTTCTTTGTGTTTTCTGCATACAGTATGCTCTGGTCAGAGACCACCTTTGGTACTGTTCAAAAGTGGTCTTCAAGACCACTAAGACCACTTTTGAACAATCTCAAAGGTGATCTTAATATAGGAATCTTACTGTATATCATATATACATTTGAACTTCAACTGCTGAAACATCTTCGGGATCATGAATATGTGTTTGAGACAGTGGTAGTTTGAGCTTTGAGGGTTACAAATACAGTTGAACTTCAATGGCTCAAACACCTTTGGGACCTGTTTTGACATGGGAGACAAAAATACTTTTGCAGGAGTTGCCTCCCCTGAAGGTGTTCCCATTCCCTTAAATGAGGTAATAAATCAAATCAAAATGTTTAAATCATCAAAATATTCAAATTCTGCTAATTCATATGAGCACTTACGTAGTTCTTTCAGTATAGGGTCATTCCTAGCCACCAGTTCCGTCCATTTAGTGGGTAGTGGCCTCAGTCGCTTCACCTTTCGTTTTGGTGTTTTACATCCTGGTACCGGGCATCTGGAAATTCAAGTTGTCATATAACAACACTGTTGTTTAGTTTAACCCCTAAGACGCCGAGAAAAACTACATGTGAAAATGTCGTCTGCTTATATTGTCTGCTGAATTTTTTACGCGAACTTTCTAAAAATATTTTTGCATACTGGCAAACAGGATGTACCCAGATCAGTCTGCTCCAGAGCAGTCCGATCTGGGTCCACACTGTTTGCAATATAATTACTTTTAAGGTAACCGGCAGATGGCATAGCAGACGACAATTATCATGATTGGCATTTTATGGGTTAATAACATATTGTAATTCATGGCACCATCTGTGATAACTTTTGAATTTCTTCGGCAACAGAATCTGATTTAAAATCTATGATAAACAGCATTTTACGAAAGAATCTTGTTTCGTAAATTTCATATGAAATGATCACTTTTGTAAGATATTCTATGTTTCTATGATTCAGAGGAAATCAGGCTTGGCATTTAACCCATAACATGCCAATCACGACAATTGTTGTCTGCCGGTTACTTTAAACATCATTTTGCAAACAGTGTGGACCTAAATCAGACTGCTCCTCTAGGAGCAGTCTGATTTGGGTCCACACTGTTTGCCTGTAAGCAAAAGTATTTTTTAAAACACTTGCAAAAAATTCAGCAGACGACATACATTGTTGTAAGCAGACGCCATTTTCAGATGTATTTTTTTTTTTGTTGTCTTAAGGGCTAATAGAAATTGTAGGCCAGAAGATGATTCACATGAATGTCAAGCCTGATTTTTCCTGAAAAATGAAAACAAAATCTGAGAATATCATATCTGGTTGCATTTTATGGGTTAACCCTTCCAGCATAGTAGATTGGTACAAAAACCAATGCAAACAGCATATATCCTGATGAGATGGCTCATAATGAGCCGTCTCATCAGGATCTACAGTGTTTACCATTTTGCCCATGTATTAGACTCAAAACTCTATTAACAACAATGGATGTATCCAGATTCAGTGGTGTAAAAGTCCACTACAGAAAATAGGGTGTAAAGGTTGAGTGATTTTTGTTTTCACAGAGATGTTGCACTGATGAGTTAGGAGGCCTTCATGCAGACTGAACAAATTATCCAGATTCAGTGGTGTAAATGTCCACTTCAGAGACTGGAGGGTGTAAGGGTTGACTGATTTTTGTGTTCAGGGAGATGTTGCACTAATGAGTAAGGAGGCCTTCATGCAGACTGAACAAACTAGAGCTGCCGCCTAACGGGCGCCAATTATACCCCCGCATGCGTTGTCAGACAAATTTTTACAAGTACTTGACATTGAGGAAGGTCAACGTAAAGGTCAAGGTCAGGTTTGTGTATATCAATCTTAAGTACTAGTGGCAAGGTGTGTGGTGTGTGAATATTAAAGAAATCGGTCAAAGAATAAGGAAGTTATGAGCAATGTTAAAGTTTTTTGTAACGGACCGACGACGACAGACGACGACAGACGACAAGCTGACTCCTATATACCCCCTTCAAACTTCGTTTGCGGGGGTATAATTACCCAGATTCAGTGGTGCAAATGTCCACTTCAGAGACTGGAGGGTGTAAGGGTTGACTGATTTTGTGTTCAGTGAGATGTTGCACTGATGAGTTAGGATGCCTTCATGCGGACTGAAGGAATTATTTGTCTAAAAGGGCGAGGATTGTGGTCCTGTAAAATAGATTTAAGCCCCCAAGTCGAATTGGTTTTACAGACCGTTCCAAGGCAGTTCTTCTGTCGCTGTTTATTTTTGTTAAGGTTTGTCTTTGAGTATGTGTATGGCTTATTTTTTTTGTTTTGGATAGCCAATTGGCCATTTTGTGGGAAATTGACTGTCCTTTTGGTTTTCCACTGTTGGTGTTTCCATAAGTGTCTAGTTATTTCATGTTTGTGTTTCTTTCCCTTTGGTGTCTCTGATGGTAGCTGTGGGTTAATTGTATCGATTCCTGATCATTGCCTTCACTCCTATTTAAATACCAGCTCCCTCCAGAAAAAAGTTTTGCATATCAACATGTTACCATTCTTGCTCACCAGATAAAGAAATCCTTGAGTTAACCCATAGGGTAGAAATTCTTATCCTGCTTAGGTTATCTTGCCTAGGTGGAACAATAATTGATAGCATCACCAAAACACACCTATATAAGTTTGATCCCCTTGAACCCCACTTTTGTGTTGTAAAACTCGGGTTTACAGGGGTATATCATATTTTTCTTATTTCTGCTCAAAATATAGATTGTAGGTACTCGTTAGAACTGCCTCTATATTTTGAGCAGAAATAAGTTAGAACTGCCTCATGAGGCAGTTCTAACGAGTACCTACAATCTATATTTTTAGAGTAGAAATAAGAAAAATACCACAATTTTTCATCATAAAATTTTCTTTTTTTCAGCGATAAAGTTTCAATGTATAGGCATGTTTCCATAATGACATGTTTCTTCTGGCAGCATCACATTACTCCACTTACTGTTTATTCTTGTTCACTGATTTGCAGCGACAATTGTTACACGCCCTCATGTCTGGTTTAAGATCAGCCTCCGTTATACCGTACAGCTCACAGTTGGCCTGAGTCAGGGGACGACTTAAACCGAAATGTTCTAGTTGGGTTTTACACACTGCACACTGGTGTGCACCCCCTGTAAAACAGAATAAAATTGTAATCCTTAGCATGCTGAGTAACATTCCATAGCTTCCGATAAAGCGAAGCAAGAAGAACTATTTCCCTTCCATTATGATAACACTTCCGTGCGGCACATCCCCAAAACTGCTACTTTTCGGATGAAAATCTGTGATATTTTTCTTATTTATACTTCAAACGTAGGTTGTGGGTGCTGGTTAGAACCGCCTCATTGAGGCGGTTCTAACGAGTACCCACAACCTATGTCATGGAGCAGAAATAAGAAAAATAATGTATACCCACTTAAACCCCAGTTTTCTCTATAAAAAGTGGGGCATAGTGGGGTGTTCATTTTACGGACTTGTTATAGTGATGTCAGAAACATGAGTTGTGAATACTTGTTAGAATCGCCTCATCGAGGCGATTCTGACAAGTACCCACAACATGTTTTAATGGAGAAATAAGATATATCCCGAGATAAGAAGTACCGATCATACAAGGTTTTATGAAGAAATAAAACAAATTATCTTTGTTATTTTTATCCTAACTCTTATCCTGCTGTTCATGACAACCCCCATCGTTGGAAACAGTGTAGATCCAGATCAGATGGCTTCTGAAGAAGCCATCTGATCAGGATCTACACTGTTTCACGTTCAATTTATGAATTTGTAGGAATCAATTACTTCAAGTAATCTGATTGGTTCAAATTCAGAAATGGGTGTGGCTAAACTGAATATTCAGCAAGAGAAGGGTTAATTATTCCTCCTTATCTGGAGCTACAAGCTTTGGAACAGAAACTACTAAAATGGGGTATCCCTACATCCCCCTCAACACTGTAAGGGTCATTTTGGAGACGCTGAATCCAATTTTGTGGGATACTTACCCGACGTTGAGTTGAAATGACATCTCAAGCTATGTCGCACTATGAAACCAATAGTGTTTATAAGCATGGACGGTCCGACTCTCACACCGCTTTAACAAGTACCCACAACACGTTTTATTGACTGACTGATTGAGGTTTAAAGTCCCCGTCAACATTGTATATGTCATTTTGGAGACATTGCTTCCAATTTTGAGGGACTTTTACCCGACATTGAGATGAAATGACATCTCAAGCCCTGTCCACCTATGAAACCAAAAGTGTTTATAAGCATGGATGTTCCGACTCGCACCGCTTTGCCTGGGTTTACCAGTACTCGTGTGTAGTCGGTTTCAGCTCTGCTTAGCAGCATCATGCAGCCCATCTATTTCTTCAAGCCTCGATGGGCGGGGAGCCACATAACAACAGATTTTAATGGAGAAATAAGATATATCACTCAACTGAGCTAACAAGTACCGATAACACAGGTTTTTATGAAGAAATAAGACAAATTTTCAATGAATGACCTGGAGCTATAAGAGCTCCTTATCTGGAGCTATAAGCTTTGGAATAGGAACTCCTAAAATGGGGTACCCCAACTTGATAAGCAAGTTCAGTGGTTTCTCAGGGTACACCTGTTTCTGCCAACTTTTAAAGGTCAAGTGAAATGAAAATTTTACTTTTTTGGTTATAATATTTTGTTTAAAGATCTTAAATCACTGATCAATAAAAATTCTATTTCGTTCAGAAGTTATGTCTGTTCAAACTCAGACACCACTTATTTTATGTCAGAAAAGTTTTGTTACTATCTATTGGGCTGATGTTGACAGCTGGATGAATAAATGCAAAAACTAACTCCCACTTTAACCCATTGCCTGCGGGAAACCCCGCGGCGTCTGATCAGGGCCTGCACTATTTGCTAAGAGAATTTTCCATCAAAAATAGAATAAAAACGAGAAAACAGGCCTACCACCCCTTATATGACAAATGGACTTGTCCACAAAATGACTGTTTTGGTGATTGATGGCCAAGTCAAAACTATTTAGATCATATCAAGCTAGTCAGTTTACCTAACAACACTTCATGGGCAGGCTTAACTTAAGCGGTTATCCAGTACAGTGCATATGCTTTTGCCAGAAACTGACAAATGCCCTTCTTAAATCAGCAGAATGGTAAGAATGACTGTAGAAAGTATTGCATGATTTATATCCACAAAAGAATGTTACCCACCTTGCAAGTATCAAACCCTCAACCTCCTGGTGACCAGTCGGATGCACATCCGACTGAGCAAACCAGGCCGGCAGATGAAAGAATGATAAAATAGAAGAACATAATTGAGCCAGCGCATGACAAAATCTACAGGAAGTCGCGAGTGACCAGTGAAGACATTCGTGCAGTCTGATCTGAGTCTTCGCTGATCACATGCACATATATAGGCTAATATCTATGCAAAGAGACAAAAGGAAAATCAATTTGAGGTTTAACGTCCCCGTCAACACTGTAAAGGTCTGACTTTCACACCACTTTAACAAGTACCGACAACACGTTTTATTGATTGACTGATTGAGGTTTAAAGTCCCCGTCAACACTGTAAAGGTCATTTTGGAGACGTTGCTTCCAATTTTGTGGGACTTTTACCCGACATTGAGATGAAATGACATCTCAAGTCCTGTCGTCCAATGAAACCAATAGGGTTTATTAGCATGGACAGTCCACCTCGCACCGTGGTTCCTGGACAGGCTTAGATCCTCTAAGGGGTTTACCAGTACTCGTGTGCGGGTCGGATTCAGCTCTGCGTGAAAGCATCATGCAGCCCATATATTTCTTCAAGCCCCTTTGGGCGGGGGCGGCATAAAAGGAAAAGGTCTTGTCATAGTGGATAGGTGCGCAGGTTCATTTGTCTCTACTGGTCGGACCAGTCTTATTGTAGGTTTTGTCATATACCGACTCAATTCATATTTACTTTATAGACATATGTACTGAGAGGTGAAAGATTTCCTACCTTCCTGTTCTGCACCAGCCTGGTTATCATTATCATCAGAAGATTCATCTGCCCCTTCTTTGCCGTTGTCATCCTCTTCTTTGATTGGCCCTGAAGGCCCGGGAAGGGTACTGCCGGGAATGTTGAGGGGACCGGTGTCGGGCCGAAGGGGTGGAACACTCGGGCCAGTGGATACACTGCAAATTGTAGCAGAATTATATACCACAACCTCTTTATAACGCTGTTCACTATAACATAGTTTGTATATAACATGGTTTAACGACGAACCCCAAAACTGTATAGAATATATAGAGATGGTCATTGTTGTATGATTACTATTCTCCATCATTATGTGCATTTCGAGCGATTTGATTGGTTGAAATAAAAGTTTTATACTTCGATAAATTCCATGAGCAAGAATATCAGATCTGTTTCTCATAGTGACAGGTAGTAATATAACATGACGTCAAAGAGTACGTAGAGAACCCGTGCATTACGTCATTGTTTCTGAAGCGACTCCCAACAGCATTCTATTTAAAGAAGGAGAACTATTGAAAAAGTAAATGTTAGAAGGCAAATATACTGAATTTAAAGACTGCATGTTTTTTTTTCGCTTGGGTTTCTTTCGAAGATGGCAGCTTCTAACGGAATAATCATTCAGGCGCTACCTTTGCTAAGTTCATCCATACACTTTCGAAAGAATTCCTAAAATTTATAATTTTATTGGCATTTTCAAACATTTTGATGACACAGTTTGAATTATAAGGAATAAATTGGCATTTCTGTGGCTTTCACCGATGTGTAAACTCCAGCGAATCACTCACAAACATAGAATGCTGTTTGTGCGTGATTCGCCATAGTTTACACAGCAATAAAATCAACAAAAATGAAATTCATTCCTATAATATAACCTACACATAATTGTCTGGATATAACAATCATACCAACAGATATTGATAATTGAAGGAAAATTCTCTTATTTCTCCATAATACATTTATGCTGAAGGTATTCAACATTATTGCTTTGCCGAGGCCATTCTATTGAATACCCACAACAGGTTTTTATGAAGAAATGACAAAAATCATGTGTCAATGACCACAAAATATCCATCTTATCTATTTCTATGAACATGGTTGTGTAAGGAGAATAGGAACACCTTCAGGGGAGGTAATTCCTGCAAAAGTATTTTTGTCTCCCATGTCAATAGGGGTCAACTCTTAAAGGAAAGGTCAACTCTTAAAGGAAAGAATTTGCTCCTGAGGAGCAAATTCTTTCCTTTAAGAGCAGACCCCTTTTTGGGTGGGACAGGGCTTATAGAAAACTGAACAGGAAGTCCCAAAAGTCGTTTCCCTTTGAAAAATGGCAGACAAATCTGCCAGGTGTTCCCATTCCTCTTAACCAGCACAGTTTCAGCTTTGGACCCGTACAACAGTGTTATAAAGGGGTTGTGGAGGATTACATACACATCACAAGGACACCTCGTTTACAACACAGGTCTCACTTCATATGAGCCATTTGGTGAGAAAAGGACACTTATACCTTATTAAGTAACCATACAAGGTTCAGCCGAGAATGCAGCAGGGCTTGGAGAAATAGATCGGTCTGCATGGTGCTTCCACACAGAGCCAAAACCGACCAAACTTTTAGGTACTGGTTAACTGCATAGAAGGTCTAAGCCTGCCAAAGAAAAGTGGTGCCAGTTGGACCATCCCTGAAACCCCAGCATTTTCTTTGGTTGTAGGGCTTGAGATGTCATTTCACCTCAATGTCACATAATTTAAAAGTCCCCTGAAATTGGAAGCAAGGTCTCCAAAATGATCTAATGAGTGTTGACAGGGATGTAAAACATCAATACAAACAGAATACAAATCAGCCAAGCATGCATAGGCAACAAATGTATGACTTACTGCATAAGTTCCCTCAAGGTCCCCCCTACATGTTAGAAGCCTCCATGGTGTAGTGGTTATGCTACTCGACGTGTAAACCAGGGGTCGCAGGATTGATCCCGGGCTTCTCCAGACTTTGGGATGAGTCTTTAAACCGAGGTCCCTTCACCATATGACCTTAGCTGTTGGTGAGATGTAAAACTCACTCACTCCAAAGCAAACAACAAAGACTCAGGCAAGACTGAGCATGAGCACAGGCTTGCCTGAGTATGTGCTGCAAGCCTGTGTGACTATGACTCATTTCTAATGAAATGGCTCAAAGAGAGTTATTTTACTCTTTATGTTGCTGACATAACTCACTGTTGAGTTAGGAACCATCTATGGAGATCAATTTTTTTATTCTTACATAAAATCCTATGAACATAGCTGTTTGATGCTACCATAATGATCCTAAGTTTTGGGACAGACAGGCCTAAGCAAATGGTGCAGACCCAGATCAGACTGCAGTCTGATCAGGGCCTACACTGTTTGCCATTCTGTCTGCACATTTTTGACTCCATTGCTGGACTGTGAAACAATTTGTTAAAAATTTTAGGAGAATTCAAGGTGTCCAATTTTTCAGATTTTAACGTTATTCTTCAATAGGCTAAAAGCTGTGTTCAAACAACAAAACACATGTTCAAATCATGAAATTCACTTGCTGTTTGAACATGGGATCTGAACTTGAGATATCACAAGATGGGCCTGGCTTTGTTATGTTATGTTGAGTGTAGTAATGTTGTCACCTTAAACGTAGTATTTTAAAATTTAATGATGACGTCAAAACATCACTGTGAAACTGACGTCATTGTTAATGATGTTCTGAACTAGCTGCCATATTAAGTTTTAGGGTCATATTTGAAGAGTTTATATAGAGTTTTGGGGTGTTTTCATCACAATTTGCCATTGGAATCGTAATTTATGTAAGAATAATAATCATCCATGGTTATTTCATTGCAATGACATTTGATGGATATGTTGGAAGATATTTGAACACTAGGCCAGCTGGTGTCCTTGTGTTCAAACAGCTTCGTCAGGACCTTGCAAATGTTAACTCTTAAGACGATGAGAAAAACTACATCTGAAAATTTCGGCTGCTTGTGTCTGGTGAATTTTTTTTTGATAACTTTTTAAAAAATATTTTTTTCCATACAGGCAAACAGTGTGGGCCCTGATCAGACTGCTCCTAAACTGGGTCCTCATTGTTCATACCTGCCAACATTGAGAAAATCCAAAGAGTGAGACTGCGCGCGGCAGACCCTTTTTCACCTTTTTTTTTAGTATTTGGCTCGCAGGGAATTTTCAGGAAAAATTTGAAAGAGTGAGATTTTTTTCCCTAACCGTATGGGGGTGGGGATGGGTGCTACCTTTCTCAAAGACCCACCACCCATAAAAAAAAGAAATTGACTGGGGCGAACCGGCCGATTTTTTTCGAGCGTCCGAAATTGACGGGGGCGAATCGGCCGATTCGCTGAAATAGATTTGGGACAAGCCGCAAACTTGAATCCGTCGCATAGTAGAGCTTCCGCGCATCCGAAATTTACTGGGGCGAACCGGCCGATTTTTTCCGAGCCTCCGAAATTGACGGGGGCGAATCGGCCGATTCGCTGAAATAGATCTTTGACAACCCGCAGACTTGAATCCGACGCATAGAACTTCCGCGCATGCGAAATTGACTGGGGCGAATCGGCCGATTTTTTCCGAGCGTCCGAAATTGACGGGCGCGAATCAATGAAATGAAACCACCGCTACAGTTTTTTCTGCACGCGATCGGTCAATGACGTCATAGGACCACAGCGCTTTCTGTAAACTCCGTGTCAATAACCAACAACAGCATACAGATGTGTGAACACAAATTAAAGCGTTCAACTTTTCTCGCTAAGCGTCTGCTATTTGGCGCCAAAACATAATCATTCACGAGATGGTAGAATAGTCGTAGCAACTCGTCTCAGGAGCAATTAAATAATTTTCACAGTGATTGCGGATTAAATTTTATGATCAGGGAATACACGCAAACAAGAGACATAGCTTGACCATATTTTCACACCTTAACGACATGCACCGCAGGATGGCAATTATATGACGGGGATTAACAATAGTGTCATAATTGAACCGTTATAAATCATCAAACAGTGTAAATCCAAGTCAGATGTCTGCGGCGTCTTTCTGAGGTGTCTGATCTGGGACTGCACTGTTTGCCGATGTCCCAAAAAGGGCCGCGGGCATATGTGGGTTAATAAATAAATAACAATGGTGAACTGGACGGGGTAAAGTCTTTTCAACATTTTAATGTAAAATACATGCTTTCTGGTGTTACTCGCACGCACGTGCATTTTCCCGCCTTTTGAAGACGATCGCGCGTTCCGTTGTGTGTTACAAAAACTGGCCAAATTCTTACTTTTTCTAACTTACGCATCCACCAAAATGTCAGCAAATGTTCCATGCGGGTAACAACAGAATAACAGTTTTCCCCCAGATTTTGGAAAAAAGGGGGTGCGGGTAGTATGCAAATGCGGGTAATACACACCCGAATACGGTAACAATTATGGACAAGTATACAGGTTTTCTCACACATTTCTTTTCGTTGCAAAATTTCATACCCCCTGAATTTTATTCTTACCCCCAGTTTTTGTACCTAGGGGGTAAGTTTACCCCCAGAAATAAACATGAGTGGGAACACTGCTGAATAGTTCTGTATCCCGGCTCTAATTGCATATATTAGCGATTCAGAAAAGCCGATAAAAACAGTTTGCAATGTAAATATCCAGTATGGCAAAATTAGCGAATTTCTAAGCGTGAGATGCATTAAAATTCGTGAGATTTGGGCCATTTTCAAAATACGATCGTGAGGGAGTGAGACACACAATAAATCGTGAGAGTCACGCTCAAATCGGGAGTGTTGGCAGGTATGATTGTTTGCAAAAAAATTAATTTTAAGTTAGCCAGCAGACGGCAAAGCAGACGACAATTGTCGTGATTGGCATTTTATGAGTTAATGCATGAAAAACCATGGGTGATCCCTATATTCTCATTTTGTATGTAACTGCATTGGAATTGAGGGTGAGGGTTAAAATTGTGTAACTCATGAATTGAGGCAATCCTAATGAATACACAAAACAAAAATAAATAAGAAAATTATCTATTAATATCTGGAGTTAAGGGAAAGTTTGGTTCAAGAGCCAGTTGGGTCGTTGAGTGAGGCAAATGTGTCATATATTTTGCATTAATGGTGCAAAAAACTGATATTGGCTAACAGTTGGACAAGACCTGCTGTCCCTGCAGCAGGTACGGGTAGAGACGGCATGTTGTTATTTCTTCTGTTTCTACACTTCTATTTGTTTTCCTTTTTCTCCTCTGTCTTTCATTTTCATCTTCTCTACTATCTCTATTTCTTTTCTCCCTGTCTCTGGAAGATGACACAAAATGACCCACAAGACTTGACATGTCGTTAAACCAAAACACAATCAATCTACCAATTGAAAGAGCCATGGTACAGTCAACTCTCTTTATACCGACATTCCTTATAACAGCAAAATGATATTTTTAATGTAAAATTAATTTTAATTAATAATATACCTACCCATCACTACAATTATAGCCTTTTCACCAGACGCAGGTCTGGGACAGTCTGACACAAAAAAAATCTAGCCAGAAATGCCACCGGCATGTCCCTTTTCCCGTGACCTCCCCAGCGTCGAGTCCTGATTGGTCGCTGATGTCACATGACCTATCAGACCAATAGGCAGACGATACAGGTCACGTGACCGTGATTTTCGCGCCGAGAAGATCATTATTTCTTTCAGGAAAACAAATATTTCAGGCGGGGCTGGGAGGCGGGACATACCATTGTAGTGATGGGTAGGTATATTATTAATTAAAATTAATTTTACATTAAAAATATCATTTTAATATCAAATATAACTACCCATCACTACAATTATAGCCTGAATTCAAAGCAAGTGGAGGGTTGGATGAAAAATAAAGTTACACATACCTAACTCCTCCAACCTTGGTTGTTTATACCCCTTTTTAAAAACATCCAATGATGGTAATGTAAGAGAGTATCCACCATGACTGCAAGGGATCCAAATCCAAAATTCACAAGTGGAGAAGATAAATGGACAGGAACCGGAGTCAAAATAGAAGGTTCATACCTATTCAAACAGGCTAACAAACAACCAAGGAAAATAAAATCCCAAAATAAGTGCTGCTCATAATAGATTGAGAAGCTACTAAACTACCCAAGGAATGAGTACCACTACGAATGGGAACCAAGCACCTTAGGTGAAGGGATGAAAAGTAGCGTTGGAACATCCATTACGCAGTAAGAAAAAACATTCTGAAGAAAAAACGGAGTTCCAATATGCCAAAAATGTAGAAGGTTCTAACCTCATTCTGTATTCTGAATGATAATAGGACAGAAGAGAAATTAGCATATACTGGTAGAAGCTTTATCACTTTACAAATCCACTTTGCAATCAAGGATGGTTAGAAATATATCCAAAACCCCTTGATTGAAAAGAAAAAAAAAAAAATTCTCATGATAATCTCGAAACGTTTTAAACATTCTAATGTATACAAAAAATTCACATTAGCCTACGATCCACGAATCCTGGAAATGACAGGACAAATAATAGTTTCAGACAAGGTTATTTATAGCCTGAAACAAAAATAGGTTGAATGAGAAGAGAAAAAGAAGTCATTGTTCTTCTCATACCTGAAAACAACCCTCTGTAATCGGCAAAGCATGACTATAACTTCTACGAACTGAAGCAAATGTCAAATGAAATACAGCTTGACTATCAAATGAATAAAAGAAGCTGAATTCACCGGATCGTAAGGTGGTTTAGAAAAGACCACAATACTCATGCAAGATTCCATTTGGATACAAAGTCCTGGAAACCTGTCGGCATAGTGAAAAACCCCTTTAATAAGCTGGTGATGGTAGGGTTTAATGAAAAAATGTGAAGCCGACTAAAATTTTAACATGTTCGAGATTACTGATCTGTACCCTTCTCTTAGATGAAATAGAAATTGAAGGGTAGAGAACAGACAGAAAAAGAAATCCGGTAAAAAAACCTCCCTAGAGGAATTGTCTGGATTTATTTCCCTTTTTCTACACCAACTAGAAATTATCTTCCATCTTCCAGAGTAAAACTTGAGAGTGGAGATCTTTCTATATTTGAAGATACACTCGGCAGAGAAACCAGAAAAGTGTCTACCTCTGGTTTGATTCCTGACAACATCTGGATATGTAAGTAAAGCATTTCTGGATTGAAATGGAATGCTTGACCCACACCTTTCAGATATTTGATCTGGAACTACTGGAAGACGGGTTGCAAGTCTTGAGACTAGGCTCAGAATGACTAAAAAACCAAGATCTCTGAGGCCATAGGAGGCGTAATCAGAATGGCTCGGCTTTTGGACGCTTGAATTTTTACCTAGAACTAGAGGAATTCAGTTGAATGGTGTAAACGCATATGTAAAAGATTCCCCCAATCTAGAGATTTTAAATCAACTGCATGTTCCAGGTGATCTGAAACTTGAAACACAAAGGAAGTTGATTGGAGAACCCAGATGTTTGGACATTTGATTAAAAAAAGCCCAATAAAGGTTCTCTCCATTTGAGAAAACGCCCTGTAGAGAACGGATGGTGAACTGGTCTATAGGGGCGATCCCAATGACATAATCTGCCTGGAGGTGTCCGACAAGGATAGACACACCTTCCTGAAGACACCAAGTTATAATCTTCCATGTAAAAGCCAACAGGGAAGAGTAATGAGTCACTCCCTGATAAGTAGAAAAAACTACACTATTCATTTGTCTGGAGTAACAATAATGAAGGTAGTTTCAGAAAGTTTATACACATATACATATATACATATATATACGCATACACAATACACACACATATATATATATATATAGCCCCGCCTAATATAGGCCCCACGTTCCCTGAACAACTAATCCTTGAGGTTCAAAGTGGGAAACCAACCTGAAAGGCTGGCATGCGAACAAACAAATAGGGAATAGTCTCTAAAAGAGGAGACCCCATTTGATACTGAGGGATTCATAAATCGTAGAGAGCAATCTTGATAATGGAATTTATTGCTCCTATAGACCGTATGGTATTTCCAGTGATAATATTAGCAAAAAAAAACTGGAAAGGTCTAAGATGAGATTGTCCAGGGAAAACTGGATCCAATTACTAAGTTCTAAAAAGGGGAAACAAACCCCTGACATAAATCGAAAGTTTTTCGGGGCGTGAAAAAAAATTTGGAGAAGTATCTTTGAGGTAGAGTCAATTTCAACTTCTCGATAAAGTGTATTAAATCTAAATTCACAATAACCTGTACACGTTAGGACAAGGTATGATAAACAGTATCTGTAAAAATGATGACAAAACCCATCATCGGAACACTACACGAGATTGGGGCCTAATTCTATGATGAGAGCTGCTTAATTAATTTCCATTAAGTTGGTGAACAGGGAAAAACATTGATCCGTTGACAAATCCAACAAAGGAAAGGCAACGGACTGATACACAAAAATTCCATCCAAGGTGAAACAAAGGTATTTGCGTAATGACCTATGGATGGAGATGTGAAGGCTAGCGACCTTTAAAACTACGGAAATCGTCCCCGAATTTGGGAAATTTGACCTGACTAATCGAGGACGAAGTTTCCATTTTGAGACGATCGACTCGCATCATCTTGTTAAGTGTGAGAAGTCGATGATGAGTCGATTTTCCCATTTTCTTCTTTTCTTTTCATTGATCCGTTGACAAATCCAACAAAGGAAAGGCAACGGACTGATACACAAAATTCCATCCAAGGTGAAACGAAGGAATTTGCGTAATGACCTATGGATGGAGATGTGAAGGTAAGCGTCCTTTAAAACTACGGAAATCGTCCCCGAATTTGGGAGAATTGACCTGACTAATCGAGGACGAAGTTTCCATTTTGAAATGATCGACTTGCATCATCTGTGTTCAATGTGAGAAGTCGATGATGAGTCGATTTCCCATTTTCTTCTCGACCAGAAAGATCCGCCTGTAGAAGCCTGGGGAAAGGAAAAATTTTTCTACTTACACGGCTTTCTTTTGGAGAAGAACCCTTCCTCTTCCAATAAAAAGATTTCTTTTCTTGATACTATTTACCAGAAATAGTATTTGCATGTGAGAAAGAGAAAGGATTCCTAACGAACTCAATCCAGTAACCCTTTCTCAAAACTCATAAAACTCAAAATATATTTAATAAAAGAAGCCAAGGCTTGATAGAACTGAAAAAGCTCGGCTCCTACTGGGAGAAGATGAAGAGGAGGGGAAGGAAGAAAGTCATTTGTTAGACTTGTGTCTTCCTCTATTGGGAGATTTCGTTCCAGTCCGACCTCTGGAACGAAAGGACCGTGTACCCTGATCTGAGAATGATCTATTAGTAGACGAGGACTGATTGAGATCTTCTAGTCGAGGGTGATAAGCACTAAAAAGTCATCGGAAGTAGTCGAAGAGCGTCTCTTGGTTGCGGTACCTGTACTTGATACGCTCTCCGAAGACTTCAAAAAAGACGAGTGCCCACGGTCTTGAAGCTTGATTCTGAAAACGTTGGGAAGACATGGTCCGCTTGTAGTTTTAGAATCAAGAGGCGCTGAGGCTCTAAGTTTTCATTTACTATGCTCAGTAAAAACTGAACCAGTTATCAAGAGCAGAGTTGCGCCAAACATGCAACATGGTGGTAGACAGCCATGGCATGTGAAAAAATGACCGGGAAATAAACAAAAGCATTAGAATAGCAGCTATATGGTCGGAATGCTCTTGTTTGAAGGCAAAGTGGGTAGAATTAGAATACCAGACATAATGAGAACCCACTTAATAATAGTCCTGGTAAGAAGCTCCAATGTTAGAGCGTCGAAACAGGAAGTAATGCCAATTTCCCTGACGTCATATATACAGAGACTGAATCTGGGTCGAATTTTGGAATTTCATAAGAACAAAAAATTGATGTTTTTTGTTGTTAGAACCAATGTTCCAAGTTCTTTTCACGGGTGCCCCCGGTCTTGAAGCTTGATTCTGAAAACGTTGGGAAGCCATGGTCCGCTTAAAGTTTTAGAATCAATAGGTGATGAGGCTCTAAATATGTCCTTCTCATAATCGCTAATTAGTAAGGACGAAAAAAGACCAACCTCTGAGTATTGATATATCCCCAGAGGATAATTCACTAGGCCCAGATTCAGCTCTAGGGGCAAAACACTCGAGGCTCAATTAAACTTCCCCAGTGTTAGGCCCTTTATTGTGTAACGTGCACTGAACATGCGAAATTGCCGAATCAAAATTGAGCATTCAAGGAGCCGTGCCAAAAACGATCAAGGCCGAATCGACCCAAGGCCGAACCGACCCACCGAAATAGGCCGAATCGATCCAGGTGCAAATTCGGGTCGAAAACGAACCAGGCCGAAACGACTCTGTACCGAAACGTCCCGGATTCACTTGCAATAGTCACGGTATTCCAATAAACGATGCCCAAGTCTGTATGTTTTACAAGGGAAAACAATCCAATTTAGATTATGATAACAAAAATTTATCATAATAAGAGGAAAGAAGCATATGACCAAGGTAAACTAAGTACCGAAGGTCCGGAAAGGTTACCCGATAAAAACCGGGATCGGAACCGTACCAAAATTCGTATGTAACATGGATTCGGAAAAAATTTTTGGGCATAGGTTCCCCGCACCCCGGAGTCCCCGCAATTATGAGCAGGGTCTCTACGGGGCGGTCGACGAACCTATCCTAGTCAACCCAGGCCCAAATGGGAGGAGGGGACATAGACTGGCTCATCTTGATTCGGCAAAGGTGACCCACACGAATTGGATGGATTCTGTTTAGAAGATACTATAGAAAGGCCACAAAGGGACCTGAATATTATCCATCTGCATCGTGGGATTTATAAGTGCTAAACGAAGACGGGTCTTGCACATGTTCAAAACTAAATTAATGCTGAGAATTTTTATTCAGCGATACAACGTCTTCCGATACCGGAAGTGGAAGGAACACGCACAAAAACCGTCCTCTTTTCTGGCAATTTAAGTTTCCACAACGCCGACTTCAATTAAAACATTACCAGGAATAATACGAGTCTATACCCTGGCACATAACATGAAAAGAAGTGTGGTGCTTATCAAAAACCAAAAACGGTTGATCACATGATAAACAAAACTTCCAAGTGAAAATTCAAAATGGCGGACAACCACTACACATGTAATGTCGGCAGAAACACGCGAAATAAAGTCTCTAAGAATTTCGGAATAAACAGTAAGCTTACAAAGCCTAAGTACGTTGTGGAAACTCAAGGTAAGTGCAAAATCAAAAAAGAATAAAACACTTATCCGTTTATTCATTCTTCCATGGAATGTAGTTTGACCATCCTATCCCAAGCAAGTCTGAAAAAATAATGATCTTCTCGGCGCGAAAATCACGGTCACGTGACCTGTATCGTCTGCCTATTGGTCTGATAGGTCATGTGACATCAGCGACCAATCAGGACTCGACGCTGGGGAGGTCACGGGAAAAGGGACATGCCGGTGGCATTTCTGGCTAGATTTTTTTTGTGTCAGACTGTCCCAGACCTGCGTCTGGTGAAAAGGCTATAATTGTAGTGATGGGTAGTTATATTTGATATTAAAACTCGTTATAATGGCAATTTCAATGGAATGACTACTTTGCTAAAGGCTTAACCTAGGTTCCGAGCAATGTGGGCTTCCCTCTGGTTGGAAATCCATAAATTGAATCCAAAGTCATGAAAGGGTCTTGTATCTAATACTCCAAGAAACAAATGTTATAGATATTTGTTAGAATTGCCTCGGTGAGGCGATTCTAACAAATATCTGTAACATTTGTTTCTTACCGAGGCGATTCTAACAAATATCTATAACATTTGTTTCTTGGAGTAATGATGTGGAAAAAGTCTTTTTATAACCTATCATACTCCTGACTAGGATTTTTTAAAACGACAAATTCATTATAACGGCACGATAATAGGGAACAAATACTGCCGTTATAACGTGCGTCCTCTGTAAAAGAGCCATTGGTGTTTCAGCCATCAGAGTTCTACTGTTACATAGCAACTTACATATTAATTGCTTCCTCCTCAAGGGGCGGAGCTTCTTGGGCACTCTGTATCTCTGCGGCAACTGCCTCCTTTGAATCCTCCTGAGCCCTTGCAGCCTGGGGTTTGGCCATCTGACGTTTCTTTTTCACACTCTGTTTCCGCAGCAACCCCTTGTAATTCTCACTCTTTTTGGACAGGTAGTAATACTGCACACAATCCATTGTACTCTGTTGAAATAAAAAGTAGGGGTCAGACAGATGCTGAAGTATATTCATATACAGTATTGTGAAGAATCTTCGAATGGTTTTCAAGCCATAGAGCGGGCATTCTTTTATGATTGACAAAGTTCCAAGGGAAATAATTAAAAAAGTATAAATGCAGGAGTTATGGCGCTTGAGCTGTGCACATCATCTTATGTTGAATGATATTTACATGAAGTTTCTTGAAGATATCTTGAAAGGTTTCATGTTAAATAGCAGATGGACAAAGCGGGGCATTATATGCCCGTTGCAATTAGTATGGTGGAGCATATATATACTGACTGTAGTACAAGTTTGGGTTTGTGGAATGTAACCAAGGAACAATATGTGCTCCATATATTCTTACCTGGCACTATTTATAACCATCAATGGCTCAAACTACTCCAGCAAATTTTCATAATCAGTAGTATTTGGTGGACCATAGCCTCAAAATAATATGGGCATAACTCTGGCAATAAGTGGTGGACTGTAACCTTGAAATAAGATACGCCGTTCCACATCAGTCTAACTATACGTAAAGTTTCAGCTTCGTGTAAAATGTAGGAGGCATTATCCGGAAACAAAATATGTTTAGAAAAATCTGTGAAAGGGGAATAACTCTTGTAATATTTGGCAGACTGTAACCTCAAAATATTATGCATTGTTCCATATCATGGTCTTATTATATGCAAAGTTTCAGCTTCATCAGATGTAAAATGTAGGAGTTATCCGAAAATGGAATGTTTAGAAAAATCTGTGAAAGGGGAATAATTCTGGAAATATTTGGCGGACCCTAACCTCAAAATAATATGCACTGTTCCATATCATGGTCTTATTGTATGTAAAGTTTCAGCATCATCGGATGTAAAGTGTAGGTTTTTTTTTTTTTTGGTTTTGGTTTTACGGCCCTTTCAAGATTATTTCACTCATATCAAGCCGATCGTTAATCAGAGGTGGGCGAAAACCGGAGTACCCGGAGATACACCACTTGACCTTCCGTTGCAGAACTTGGCGTCTCACATGTGACCCGAGCTTAAAATGTAGGAGTTATTATCCAGAAACAAAATGTTTACAGAATTTTTCAAAGGCGCATAACTCTATTATTATTTTGTGGACTGTAACCTCAAAAAAATATGTGCTGCCCCACATCATGGTCCCACTATATATGAAGTTTCAAATTGAGAGGATGTAAATTGTGGGATGAGTTATCCGGAAATGAAAAGTTTACAAAAAATTTCAAAATGGCATAACTCTATTATTATTTGGTGGACCGTAACCGGGAAACAATATACACTGCCCCACATCATGGTATAACTATGCATGAAGTTTCAGCTTGATCGGATGTAAACTGTAGGAGGAGTTATCCGGAAACGAAAAATTTACAAAAAATTTCAAAGGGCATAACTCTATTAATATTTGGTGGACCGTAACCTCGAAACAATATGCGCTGCCCCACATCATGGTCTAACCATGTTTGAAGTTTCAGCTTGATCAGATCTAAAATGTAGGAGGAGTTATCGGGATAACTTGAAAGGTTTTACAGTTTACAGATGGACAGACAGATGGACGGAAGGACGCCAGGGGGTTTAACATAATATGTCCCGTTTTTCAAACGGGCGTATAAAATGTTTATAAATTACGGTACTACTGGAACAGTCTTGTAACTGGAATTGCACATGTGAAATATGAAAGCCCTAACACTTACAAATCAAAAGTTATGGCCAATGTTAAAGTTTTTAAAAAGAAGATCAAATGTCAAGGTCATCATGAGGTAAAAAATTATGGTACCACTGGAAAGGTCTTATGACAAGGAATGCATATGTGAAATATGAAAGCCCTATCAGTTAACATACAAAAGTTATGCCCAATTTTAAGGTTTTTGTGGACAGACAGACAGACAAAAAACTATATGCCCCCTGAATATTTGATTCCGGGGGCATAAAAACGATCACAAAATTATCCCCAGTATTCTCCCATATCTCCACAAAGGGAACAGAATTTATACGCTGCTTCACCTAATACACAAACCTTTTTCTCCAGAAAGGATGAAATCAATGCAAAGTTCTTTGGATGCTGAAGATATTTCTCCTTGAAGATCTGTTTCTCCTGAGCTGTCCACACATTGATATAGCGCCGCTCTCTGTACTCTTCCATTGGGTCCTCCAACAGGCCGTTCGTGTTAACATATCGTAGATTGCGTTGACGAGCATCTAGCATCATGGGTGGAATTACAGCCAGGCTACGCATCTTTCTTTCTTCTTCCTAATTCAGAATATAATTAGCATTACGATAACATATCCTTTTGCTAAAATGGCATCTTTCTTAACTCTGAAACTAGCATTATTCAGATGTTTTTTTTTTTCTTACGAGTCCAAATATACATGCAGATTGGTGGTGCTCATTAGAACTGCATCAATGAGGCAGTTCTAACAAGTACTAACCAAATATAGATTGCTGGGGCTCATTAGAACTGCCTTAATGAGGTGGTTCAAACAAGTACCAACAATCTATGTAACCAAATATAGACTGCTGGTGCTCATTAGAGCCACCTAAATAATCTATGTGTATATACCCCATATACACCAGCTTTCTCTATATAAAGTTGGGTTTAGAGGGGTGTTTAGTACACAAGACTTATTAGCCTGATGGAATAAAAAGACAATTAAAAGGAAAAGGATATACCTTCAGGGGAGACAACTATTTCAAAAGTAATTTTGTTTCCCTCCTGAATAAAGGAAAGAATTTGCTCCTGAAGAAAATCAAAGCACTACAGCACTGGTTTTCTTTAACCCTTATCCTGCTCAATAAATGTTACCAGCTAATCAAATTACTTAATACACCAAAACCTCTTTATAAAACTATTAATAGGGTCCAAAGCAAGAACGGTGTTAGTTAAACCACCATGTTATAACCAAACAAAATTTATAGATTATATAGAAAAATGTCCATTCTTGAAACCGTGATATATCCAAAACCGTGTTATAATGAACCGTGTTAAAATGAGGTTGTGGTGTATAATGTACTTGTTTAATTTTCAAACAGAATGACAAACAGTGTAGATCCTGATCAGATGGCTTCTAATCTGGATCTACACTATTCGGAAGAAGCCATATGATCTGGATCTACACTGTTTGCCAAGGTAGGGGTTGTCATGTTCAGCAAGATAAGAGTTAAGCAGTACAATACTGACACACATATTCCCGTACTTATGGGTCCTTTGATGTCATTGCACTTCTTATAATAGGAATGAATTTCATTTTTGTGGATTTTATCCATGTGTAAACTCCGGCGAATCACTCACAAACTTAGCATGCGACGGGCTTCATGCCGAGTTTGTGAGTGATTCGTCGGAGTGACATCTGTGATTTGTTCAGTAATAAATCAGTTTGCTGGTCAGTTGTAAGCAGACAAATCATGCGCAATATGCACTTGTGATTTGACATACTTTACAACTGACCTCCAGACTGTGATTTATTACTTTTTCTTAAACTTAAAATAAAATAAAAAATAAACATGTCATTCCATATATTGAAACTGTACTTATTCAAAGCTATTTGGTAGATTTGTTTGTTTGTTTGTTTGATTTGAGGTTTAACATCCCTGTCAACCCTGTAAAGGTCATTTTGGAGACAATGCTTCCAATTTTGTGGGACTTTTACACGACATCAAGATGAAACGACATCTCAAGCACTGCCACCCAATGAAACCAATACGTTTTATAAGCATGGACGGACCGACACTCGCACTGCTTCGCATGGGCAGGCTTAGATTCACTAAGCGGTTTACCAGTACTTGTGTACGGGTCGGTTTCAGCTCTGCATGGAAGTATCATGCAGCCCATCTATTTCTTCAAGCCCCAATGGGAGGGGGGCATATATTTGGTAGAAGCATCTATTGGTAAATAAAGGGTTATTAGCCTAATTATCATACAGTTTAAGGGGAATGGGAACACCTGGCTCATTTTTCAAAGGGAGACATCTTTCAGGACTTCCTGTTCACTTTTCTATAAGCCTTGTCCCATTGAAAAAGGGGTCTTCTCTTAAAGGAAAGAATTTGCTCCTTAGGAGCAAATTCTTAGAATTGACCCCTATTGACATGGGAGACAAAATACTTTTGCAGGAGTTGCCTCCCCTGACAGTGTTCCCATTCCTCTTAACTTTAGGCAAGGTAAGAATAGTGCAGCTATAAATAACCCTTACCTGGAATTTGTACAATTTTAACCTGTGTTAAGCAACCACCTCTGGGACAAGAGCTGTTGCATGACAGCATAGCTCACCTGTTTCGCACCTTCAAGACATAAGGTAAAATTGCTGAACCATGAAATATAGGTAACACTGACCTAAATATAATTTGAGGTCAATCTTCAGGTCACATGGAACTTATATTCCAGGTATGACATTTCTCCATCAAATAGTCTGAGTTATAAGGCAAAATCATTGAACCAAGAAATATAGGTCACATTGACCTTAGAATATCTGGTCACATGGAACTTATAATCCTGGTATAAGGTTTCTCCATTAAATAGAATTCAGAGCTAAAAATCAAACTCTGACTACTAAAAACAAGTTCTCATATCTGCCTTGGCTGGGATCTGGAAAACTGGTTTCTTAATGCAGGTGATTGCTTAACACAGGTAGCAGGATTGTCTATTTTTGTATTACCTCTTGTTCATGGAGACCATCCATAATTTGTTCGAGCTCTGCCTCACTTCTGGCATACTGGGCCATGCCGGAACGACTCCCAAACCTGAAAGAAGAGAAGAAAAAAGAATCCATGTAACCCTTGAACTGAAAAATCACCACATTTGCAGGCATCATTTTCAATATCTTTTTTTATATTTTATTTCTGAGAATGACCGTAGAAAATACTTAATCTCTTCATCTTAATACAATCTCTGCAAATGTTGCTAGAGAGAACATTACGAAAACATGCCTATGCAAATACATAGTAAGTTTTACCACCAAAAAAATGCGAAATTTAAGCCACGAAAAAATTGTGACATTTTTCTTATTGCGACTCAAAATATAGATTGTGGGTAATGTTAGAACCGCCTCACCGAGGCGGTTCTAACAAGTACCTTCAATCTATGTTTTAGAGCAGAAATAAGAAAAATAATGTTTACCCCTGTAAACCCCCGTTGTACTATATAAAAGACGGGTTCAAGGGGGTCAAATTTATATAGGCGTGTTTTTGTGATGCATGACCATAGAAAATACTTAATCTCTTGATCTTAATACAATCTCTGCAAAAGTTGCTGGACTCAGGGGTGATCAACTCGCAATCTTGATACCCAGAGTAATGAGGATAACTCTGGGCAATTTTTTTCTTTTTTCTCTCTTAACCCATTTTGTACCAGAAAACAGTTGGCAAACAGTGCAGGCTCAGATCAGATGCCACAGAATGTGGCATCTGATCAGGGCCTGCCTACACTGTTTGCGAGAAGTTAAGCCATTTGAAGCAAATGGGCAGGCTGATCTGAGTCTTCGCTGGTCGCTCAAGATTTTTTGTAGATTTTGTCATGCACTGGCTCATATCAGACAAGAAATGTATCCAAAGGACATGGATCCCCCGATCTGGTAGCGCAATCTCAGACAGGCATGTGGACGGAAAGGGATATTTACACCATTCTTTGAACAGCGGGGGCATAACAAATCCTTAACTTATCCTTGGTACTCCCCCATATCTGAGGATATGTTTTCTTCAGTAAAGTACCCACAATGTATGTTTCTAATAAGAAAATCCCATGATATCGGAAGCAACCTCTCCAAAATGACCTAAAGAATGTTGTCAGTCAACACATACATCCGAATCACCTTAATGGGGAGATTCTAACAAGTACCCACAGCATATGTTTCTAACAGGAAGTATTTATCCATATCTGGTGATATAGCTGTTTATCTTACCTTGAGAATCTCTCTTTATCATCTCGTGCCTTCTTAAGTTCAGGAAATATTTTCTCAAAATACTCCCGCAGTTTGGCATCTTTTTGTCTGAAAAATAAATATTGTTGCATAAATGCTGAATTTTTTTGAATGACATTGCCATATGTACCTTTCGTATTCAGACAGACACTGAGCGAACAGTGTAAACCCAGATGAGATGCTGCAGAATGCAGCATCTCATCAGGGTCTACACTGTTTGCCACTCACGGAGTTATTTTTTAGACACAACAATGGATAGTTAATTGTACTTGTTCAAATTTTAGCGCCAAATCCAGGTAATGGCTGACTACATAGCTGTACTATTCTAGCCTTATGATGTCAGAGTAAAAAACCTGGACTGGACCACTGATTACAGAAAAAGGCAACAGATCAGGGTCTACACTGTTTGCTAAACATATAGTAAATACACGGCTAAAGCTAGCACCTATAAAATTGTCTAAGGCTCACCGATTATATTCTATTATTAAAGACACTAATCATGTATTTAGTTGTACCGCAATTCAAAATGATCATGGGGTTTCGCAATAATTTAGCAAATTTAAGCAAAAAAAGACAGCAGACAGCATGGCATGTTAAACGACATTCAGTGCCATGGCGTGCACACGTAGTATAATGTGACGTCAATGAGTGCAAAGTTTCTGATATCACCGCGCCACAAAGACGTAGGAAACAACATGGACGTTCGAATAAAAGTTTCTCAGCGCTTTACTTTCTGTATGAAAATCTGCAAATAAATAGTTTATTTTAGCTGTAGAAATTATTTTGGAGGTTGAGACGCAACTGCAGTAGCAGTGCGCAGTTATTCCAACGGGCCATTCAAACCAGGAAAGGCCGAGAAGGTAAGAATTTAGCTATAATTTCTAACAAGAGGGCCATGATGGCCCTGGATCGCTCACCTGATCCATAGTGTAACAAGTGGGCCCCAGAGAGGGCCATTATTGGCCCCAGGGCTTTAATGTACATAATGTTGAGGGAGGTCTTAAAGGTGAAGCTTCATACCAAACATCAACAAAGGCTAAAATTTGAACAATCTTGTCAAAGGTCCACTAGATGAAGCTACACATCAAATATCAAAGACCTGGGCCTAGCGGTTTCAGAGAAGAAGATTTTTAAAGATTTTGCCTATATAAGCCTATGTAAAATCAAAGGGCCCCGGGACAGGGGCATTTTTTGCCCCAGCACTATAGTTTGAACAATCTTGGTAGGGGTCCACTAGATGAAGCTTCATACCAAATATCAAAGTTCTGGGCCTTGTGGTTTCAGAGAAGAAGATTTTTAAAGATTTTCCCTATATAAGCCTATGTAAAACCAAAGGGCCCCGTGGCAGGGGGGGATTTTTTGTCCCAGCACTATAATTTGAACAATCTTGGTAGGGGTCCACTAGACGAAGCTTCATACCAAATATCAAAGTCCTGGGCCTTGTGGTTTCAGAGAAGAAGATTTTTAAAGATTTTCCCTATATAAGCCTATGTAAAACCAAAGGGCCCCGGGGCAGGGGCATTTTTGGCCCCAGCACTAAAATTGGAACAATCTTGGTAGGGGTCCACTAGATGAAGCTTCATACCAAATATCAAAGTCCTGGGCCTTGTGGTTTTAGAGAAGAAAATTTTTAAAGATTTTCCCTATATAAGCCTATGTAAAACCAAAGGGCCCCGTGGCGGGGGCATTTTTGGCCCCAGCACTATAATTTGAACAATCTTGGTAGGGGTCCACTAGATGAAGCTTCATACCAAATATATAAGACCTGGGCCTTGTGGTTTCAGAGAAGAAGATTTTTAAAAATTTTCCCCATATAAGCCAATGTAAAAGCAAAGGGCCCCGTGGTGGGGGCATTTTTGTCCCAGCACTAAAATTTGAACAATCTTGGTAGGGGTCCACTAGATGAAGCTTCATACCAAATATCAAAGTCCTGGGCCTTGTGGTTTCAGAAAAGAAAATTTTTAAAGATTTTCCCTATATAAGCCCATGTAAAACCAAAGGGCCCCGTGGCGGGGGCATTTTTTGTCCCAGCACTAAAATTTGAACAATCTTGGTAGGGGTCCACTAGATGAAGCTTCATACCAAATATCAAAGACCTGGGCCTTGTGGTTTCAGAGAAGAAGATTTTTTAAGATTTTCCCTATATAAGCCTATGTAAAACCAAAGGGCCCCGGGGCGGGGGCATTTTTGGCCCCAGCACTGTAATTTGAACAATCTTGGTAGGGGTCAACTAGATGAAGCTTCATACCAAATATCAAAGACCTGGGCCTTGTGGTTTCAGAGAAGAAGATTTTTAAAGATTTTCCCTATATAAGCCAATGTAAAACCAAAGGGCCCCGTGGCGGGGGCATTTTTTGTCCCAGCACTATAATTTGAACAATCTTGGTAGGGGTCCACTAGATGAAGCTTCATACCAAATATCAAAGTCCTGGGCCTTGTGGTTTCAGAGTAGAAGATTTTTGAAGATTTTCCCTATATAAGCCTATGTAAAACCAAAGGGCCCTGGGGCGGGGGCATTTTTGGCCCCAGCACTATAATTTGAACAATCTTGGTAGGGGTCCACTAGATGAAGCTTCATACCAAATATCAAAGACCTGGGCCTTGTGGTTTCAGAGAAGAAGATTTTTAAAGATTTTCCCTATATAAGCCAATGTAAAACCAAAGGGCCCCGTGGCGGGGGCATTTTTCGTCCCAGCACTCAAATTTGAACAATCTTGGTAGGGGTCCACTAGATGAAGCTTCATACCAAATATCAAAGTCCTGGGCCTTGTGGTTTCAGAGAAGAAGATTTTTAAAGATTTTCCCTATATAAGCCTATGTAAAACCAAAGGGCCCCCGTGCGGGGGCATTTTTGGCCCCAGCACTATAATTTGAACAATCTTGGTAGGGGTCCACTAGATGAAGCTTCATACCAAATAACAAAGACCTGGGCCTTGTGGTTTCAGAGAAGAAGATTTTTTAAGTTTTTGGTGAAAAAAATCTGTTTTTGGCTCCTGTGACCTAGATGTGCAACGGACCGGAACCATTTGACCCATATTCAAACTTGACCGAGATATTGTCATGATGATCATTCTGAGCAAGTTTGATTAAGATTGGACCAAAATTGTGGCCCCTAGGGTGTTCACAAGGTTTTTATATGATTTGACCCGCTGACCTACTTTTTAACCCGATATGACCCATATTCGAACTGGACTGAAATATTGTCACAATGGTCATTCTGAGCAAGTTTCATGATAATTGGACCAAAACAGTGGCCTTCAGAGTGTTCACAAGGTTTTTCTATGATTTGACCTACTGACCTACTTTTTGACCGGACATGACCCATATTCGAACTTGACCAAGATATTGTCATGATGATCATTCTGAGCAAGTTTGATTATGATTGGACCAAAATTGTGGCCTCTAGGGTGTTCACAAGGTTTTTCTATGATTTGACCCGCTGACCTACTTTTTAAGCCGACATGATCCATATTCAAACTTCACTAAAATATTGTCACAATGATCATTCTGAGCAAGTTTGATGATGATTGGACCAAAATTGTGGCCTCTCGAGTGTTCACAAGGTTTTTCTATGATTTGACCTACTGACCTACTTTTTTACCCGACATGACCCAAATTCGAACTTGACCGAGATATTGTCATGATTATCATTCTGAGCAAGTTTGATGATAATTGGACCAAAACTGTGGCCTCTAGTGTGTTCACAAGAAAAAGTTTACGCACGACGGACGACGGACGACGGACGACGCACGACGACGCCGGACATCTTACTGTCACAAAAGCTCACCATGACCTTCGGTCAGGTGAGCTAAAAATCTGTTCACATTAATATTGCAAAGATTTTATTTTACAGTTTCATTGTTTTCTCATGTATAAAAGGTTGCATGTTATTGTAAATATATTGTAAACACTTGTAAATTAGTGACCTGAAAAGTAGGTCCAGTCTATAAACGGTCATTAGACGTATTATAGGTCAGCAGAAGGTATTATAGGTCACTACCGATTATAGCGTGCAGTTATTGGACACCCTTTATTAGGTTACTAGAATGCCTGATTGCGGCATAAAAATAATTTAAGGATTAAACCAGCCCAGGACCATTCTCCAGCCACCACTCGGAGATAATCAAGCCACCAGTGCTGTCAGTGCTTTGATTTGTTGGTTGTTAGGCTTATTGACATCAATTTTGTTTGTTTGTTTGATTTGAGGTTTAGCGTCCCCGTCAACACTGTAAATGTCATTTTGGAGATGTTGCTTCCAATTTTGTGGGACTTTTACCCGACATTGAGATGAAATGACATCTCAAGCCCTGTCGCCCAATGAAACCAAAAGGGTTTATTAGCATGGACGGTCCGCCTCGCACCGCGGTTCCTGGACAGGCTTAGATCCTCTAAGCGGTTTACCAGTACTAGTGTGCGGGCCGGATTCAGCTCTGCGTGGAAGCATCATGCAGCCCATACATTTCTTCAAGCCCCTAGGAGCTGGGGCCGCATTGACATAAATTAGCTACAGGGAACATTTTTTTTCTATGATAAACTGAATTTACAGTGAAATTAAAAATAGAATTTTTATTCCACTGAGAAATCCAAGTATTTCAATGATAGGCAAAAACGAAAGGTGTGTTAACCCTTTTTGTACCAAATGGAATCTTCCTCCTTGTATATAGCAGGAGTCCATTTCAAAATCTAGGGGTGTCAGGCTGTGTTTTCTTCAAAATTATTTGGGAAATGGCTGAACCTTCTGCAAACAGCGAAGGCCCTGATCAGAAGCCGCGTTCTGCGGCGTCTGATCTGGGCCTGCACTGTTTGCCAGGGTACCCGTTTAGGGGTCTTTGGTACAAAATGGGTTAACGGTTAAATTATTGACCAATACTTACTTTCTTTTGGGATTATTTTCCCATTTCTCCACCTTCTTTATCCACACCTGCATAAGCTGATCATACCGCTGGGTGAGATAACGCTCGCGGATCCTCCGTGCCTGGTGACGCTTCTTGAGATGAAGAATCAGTCGGGGTTTGAACTCTTGGAACCTGAAACAAAACAGAGAATTTATTTTATTTTTCACTTTACTCAGGTTTAAACGTCATTTTAAAATCATTACACTCATATATATGAAGCTGATTGAAGTTGAATGGGGACCCAGCAAACTGGACTCTGGCAAACAGTGCAGGACTAGATCAGATGCTGCAGAATGCTGATCAGAGCCATCATTGTTTGTTTGTTTGAATTGGGGATTAACATCCACAACAACACTATACAGGTCATTTTGGAGATGTTGCTTCCAATCTTGTGGTACTTTTACCTGACATTGAGATAAAATGACATCTCAAGCCCTGCCCAATGAAACCAATAGAATTTATATGCATGGACAGTCCAACTTGCACAACTTTACCAGGGCAGTCTAAGACCTTCTAAGCAGTTTACCAGCACTCATGTGCAGTCGGTTTCAGATCTGTGTTGAAGCACCATGCAGCCCAATCTATTTCTCCAAGTCCTGAAGGGCAAGGGCACAAAACAAAAATTTGATCATTTAATATGCCAAATAGGCTAATATTTTTGCTGAAAAAAAATGTGAGCAGCTTTTGCATATGCCAAAATACCACTACATGTATTATGCATTTTGATTGCTAGAGCTGTTAACATTTTTACCATTAACATGCTCGTTAAGCTAACAATGCTTTTAATATCTGGGCCCTGCTATAAATAATGTGGAAGATTCCCTTTGAAGTATAAAAAATGGGTTACTCACAGGCAAGCAAAACTTGGAGTGTCTGGAGAAAATAACAGCTCTGCTAGCAGGGTCTTCAAACTTTACAAGTTATAAGATGTAGCACATATACTGACTCTAGTAAAGTCAGTGTTTGTGGAATGCAAGTTTGAAGTTTGACTCTGTATCTTTGCGTTGAAGTTTTACATCCTTGTCAAGACTATTTAGGTCATTCTGGAGATGTTGCTTCCAATTTTGTAGGACTTTTACTCAACATTGTAATGAAATGACATCTCAAGCCCTACCACCGACAGAAACCGCTAGTGTTAAAGCAGTCCAACTCACACCACTTTTCCTGGGCAAGCTTACACCTATACGGTTTACCATTACTCAAGTTTGGTCAGTTTCAGCTCTGCATGAAAGTATCGTGCAGCCCAATCTATTTCTCCAAGCCCCAATGGGCTGACTGTATATCTACTGAGAATAACCTCTAAAAATCTAAATTTTAATTTACTTTCATTTCATGGAAAGCTCAGGTGAACATAACAATAAACTATTCTCAAACGAATGCAATAGGCTCTGCAAAGTTTTCGCTTTCATAAAAAATCTATACCGCCACCTGAGGTCTACTCCAAGGCGTGACAAACAACTGGTTTTTGTAGTGTTCTAGAAATGCAATAAATTCCAAATGTGAAGGTCATTTGACTTGAATAAAACCTGATGTAGAGGATCTTACATGAGTGTTCATGTATTATTGAATTTATTAAACCAGTTGAGGAACAGGGATAAAATGCGAGGCTGTGCCGAGCATTTTATTCCTTTTCCTCAACTCGTTTAATAAATTATTGATATAGAGGATCTTACATGAGTGTTCATGTATTATTGAATTTATTAATCCAGTTGAGGAAAAGGGATAAAATGCGAGGCTGTGCCGAGCATTTTATGCCTTTTCCTCAACGAGTTTATTATTGAATTTATTAAACCAGTTGTATTATTGAATTTATTAAACCAGTTGAGGAAAAGGGATAAAATGCGAGGCTTGGCCGAGCATTTTATACCTTTTCCTCAACGAGTTTAATAAATTAAATAATACATGATCACGAATTCAAGATTCTATTTATCATATGACAATTAAAACGAATTTTATTCACGATTTTTGTACAAAAATGTCAATATTCCGCCATCAGTAAACGCGACGTCGTTAATGACGCCGTACATGTAACGTTACGGGGCTTATCTAACTAATTTGCATATTTAATCAACTAGTGGATTATTGAATTTATTACATGGCATTATTACACTCTCAGACGTGACGTCATATGATAAAAATATTTAAATAGCTCCAGCTACGGATGTGGGGAAGATTTTTCTTGTTTCATCATAAAAACATGTTGTTGGTACACATGTACTTGTTAGAATCACCTCATTTTTGTTAGAATTGCCTCAGTGATCTAGTCATCTGCTCTATAATTTTCTGCAGCACTTAAAGGGTTAAAATGATCTATTATACAGGGCATTTACAACAACTTAACCTTTATCCTGCTGAATAATTTAATTAACCACACCCATTCTTGATATTTAGCCAATCAGATAACATGATATGTTTGTGTTCAATTTCGGAAACTGAATGACAAACAGTGTAGATCCTGATCGGATGGCTTCTACAGAAGCCATCTGATATGGCTTCTACAGAAGCCATCTGATCTGTATCTACATTGTTTGCAAAGTGCAAAGGCAGGGGTTGTCATGAACAGCCGGATAAGAGCAAATTAGGCCCTAGATAAAGACGATTATTAACCTTTAAGCTGCAGAGAAAAAACAACATCTGAAAATGTTGTCTGCTGATGTCGTCTACTGAATCTTCTTGCGAGCTTTAAAAAAAAATATTCTGTGCATTCTGGCAAACAGTGTGGGCCCAGATCAGACTGCTCCTACAGGAGCAGTCTGATCTGGGCCCACACTGTTTGTAAATGATGACTTTTAAGGGAACTGGCAGACGGCAAAACAGACAACAATTGTCTTGATTGGCACTTTATGGGTTAAGAACAGTTTGGGAACTTTTTTATTTCTGCTTAAAACATTATATTGTGGGGCGGCCTTGGTAGCTCAGTCAGATGTAGCCAGTGTTTATATTAGCTCACCTGAGCACAAAGTGCTCAAGGTGAGCTATTGTGATCGCTTTATGTCTGTCAGCCATCGTCCATCAGTCCGTCCGTCAACAATTTATTCAGTCAGATGTGTGTTTTGACTAGTGATCAGTTTGCTGATTCAATACCTATTGTGTCTTTTGTTTGATTGTTTGATTTGAGGTTTAACGGCCCCATCAACACTGTAAAGGTCATTTTGGAGATGTTGCTTCCAATTTTGTAGGACTTTTACCCGGCATTGAGATGAAATGACATCTCAAGCCCTATCGCCCAATGAAACCAATAGGGTTTATTAGCATGGACGGTCCGCCTCGCACCGTGGTTCCTGGACAGGCTAAGGTCCTCTAAGCGGTTTACCAGTACTACTGTGCGGGTCAGATTCAGCTCTGCGTGGAAGCATCATGCAGCCCATATATTTTTTCAAGCCCCTATGAGCGGGGGCTTTCCTACTGTGTCAGTAACTTTAGTTCACCGAAATGGCTCATGAAATCTTTTCTATGATCATTCTCTCCCTTCTACTGATTCAAGAAAGTACGTTTGCGAAAGAATGTGCACTGTACTGGTTAACCACTTACATATAAGCCTGCCCAGGAAAAGTGTGGTTAGGTAAAATGACAGGCTCGAAAATGACCTAATTAGTGTTGACTAGGCCGTTAAACTCCAATACAAACAAACAAACAAAAACGCTGGCAGTTTCTGACAAAAGGATGTGCACTGTGCTGGTAAACCACTTATGTATATGTTCTATAAAAGGGTTATCCTTTGGAAGCAAAAAAATACACCACCGAACTGGAAAATATGAAATGTACATGTTTTCTGGGCCTGACTAGCTAATTAAATAAGCCTGCTAATTAAAATGTTATGTTATCTGACTGGCTTGATATGACCTAAATACTGTTGACTCGGCATTTGTACTACAAACAAACAAGCACACATAATTGTGTTGTTTGTACTTGTTAGAATCGCCTCATTCAGGTGATTCTAAAAAGTCCCCACAACATAATGTTTCCAACAAGAAATAGGGAACTCCCCTGCTGAGCCCGGATTTGCCTTATCTTTCAAACAATGTAGATCCAGATCAGATGGCTTCTGAAGAAGATCTACATTGTCATTCAGATTGTGAATTTGTTGCAATAATTTGCATCAAGTAATCTGATTGGTTGATAATCGGTCGTGGGTGTGGCAGATTAAAATATTCAGCAGGATATGGCTTAATAAACCTCATTACACCTCATCACGAACTATGAACTTACTTTTTCTTGTTGATATGGTAGATCTCTGTGTCTGATGGCTGGTTGTACAGTGGCTGAAATGTGATTAAGAAAGATACAGAGGACCCTCATTATAACAACAGTACAGTAACATTCAGCTATTAAGACCACCTAAAATTAAGACTAAATCTGCTTTTCACCCATAAAATGCCAATCACGACAATTGAGACTACCTAAAATTAAGACAAAATCCGCTTTTCACCCATAAAATGACAATCATGACAATTGAGACCACCTAAAATTAAGACAAAAGTCGCTTTTAACCCATAAAATGCCAATCATGACAATTGCCGTCTGCTTTGCCGTCTGCCAGTTACCTTAGGAGTTATTTTTTTTTGCAAACAGTGTGGACCCAGATCAGACTGCTCCTGTAGGAGCAGTCTGATCTGTGCCCACACTGTTTGCCTGTATGCAAAAAATGTTTTCAAAAAGTTTGCAAAAAAAATCAGCAGATGACATAAGCAGACATTTTTAGATGTAGTTTTTCTCGGTGTCTTAAATATAAAAGCATGTTGAGAAGGTTTCAGTTGTTCTTTCTTTGTGTTTTCTTAAAGACCACTTTTGAACAGTCCTACATGTGGTCTTAATATAGGAATTTTATTGTATTTGTTCCCCACTACTGCAAAATGCATTTTAAGATATGAAAATCTATCAATGGACTTAACTCTAAGAATTATGGATCCTTGGTCACTATTCTGCTGCCTTAGAGGGGAGTTTGTTTGTTTGATTTGAGGTTTAACGTCCCTGTCAACACTGTAAAGATCATTTTGGAGATGTTGCTTCCAATTTTGTGGGACTTTTAGCCGACATTGAGATGACATGACATCTCAAGCCCTGTCGCCCAATGAAACCAAAAGTGTTTATAAGCACACACGGGCCGACTCGCAACACTTTGCCTGGGAAGGCTTAGATCGTCTAAGCGGTTTACCAGTACTCGAGTGCTGGTCGGTTTCAGCTCTGCATGGAAGCAACATGCAGCCCATCTATTTCTTCAAGCCCGCATGGGCGGGGGCCACTTAGAAGGGAGTATAATACATGTTATTAAGCAAAATGCATTTTAATTTTGCAGTCACAGAATGATGGAATCACGGGAGGACATGGCAAATCAAGTATAGCCCTACTTTTTCAAAGCGGGGCTATATTAATCTAGTTTCACAATAATTCATACAATTCTAACATAAATGTGGACAAAAGAGAAAACTGGGAGGGAAAAAAAGATTTTTTTGTTGTTGTTGTTGTTTTTTTAAAAAAAAAACGAGTGTAATAGATAAACCTAACAGAAATGCCAAAACTGGTGTTATACTTATAGAATAACTGAGAAACCATGTTAGTTAAACAACCATGTTATATCCAAACAAAAATGTATAGTATAATATAGAAAAATGACCATAAATGGTCATTTTTCTATGTAATCTATACATTTTTGGGATCCATCTTGAAACCGTGTCAAACCTAAAACCATGTTATAATGAACAGTGTTATAATGAGGTTTTGGTGTACATGTATAATACTGATAATATTCAGTTGAAGGAGAACTTTGCTGCTGCTTGGAAATGTGATGGAAATGTGCCAGAATGAGAAGTAAACTATCAATTACTTACGGCTGTAATTTTGGGACCCATTTTTGAGAACACACTGTGAGCTGCTTCAGCCTTTTTCTGAAACAAGAGTATTTTTAAATGTGGTCAATTATAATCAAAAGTTCTTGTTTTAACCCTTATTCATCTGGAAACCCATGGAAAAACAAGAGACTCAATGAGCCTAACTGCTCACCTGAGGAATAAGTATATCTTTAAAGCCACTTGGCCAATCATGATTAAATTTCATGAGAAGCATAACAGCTTCTCATGAAATTTCATCATGATTGGCCAAGTGGCTTTAAAGATATACTTATTTGAAAATGTGAACAGATGCCGGACCATTGGCATACTAATACCTCACATGAGCCTTCGGCTCAGGTGAGCTAATAATACTAGCTGTTTCAGAGAAGAAGATTTTTTAAGCTTTTCTTTCCATTATAAGTAAGCTCTGCGCCTAGCGGTTTCAGAGAAGAAGATTTTATAAGTTTTTTTTCCATTATAAGTCTATGGGGGCTAAGGGACCCCGGGGCGTGGCCAGTTTAGATCCCAGGGGCATGATTGGCACAATTTATGTAGGGGACCACTTGACATTGCTACATGCTTCATATATAAGCTCTGGGCCTAGTGGTTTCAGAGAAGAAGATTTTTTAAGTCTTTCCCATTGTAAGTCTATGGGAGCTATATGTTGCCATGGCAACAAGAGTTTCCATCTGATCTGCCCCAAAGCATAATGCATCTTTTCCCCCAACCTGATAATGCTTCTCATGAAATTTAATCATGATTGGCCAACTGGCTTTAAAGATATACTTAGTTGAAAATGTGAACGGACGACAGACGCTGGACCACTGGCATACTAATACCTCACATGAGCCTTCGGCTCAGGTGAGCTAATAACAAATGCAAACAATTGTATCCTACTGATTTGTTTGTTTGATTTGAGGTTTAACGTCCCCGTCAACACTGTAAAGGTCATTTTGGAGACGTTGCTTCCAATTTTGTGGGACTTTTACCCGACATTGAGATGAAATGACATCTCAAGACCTGCCGCCCAATGAAACAAATAGGGTTTCTAAGCATGGACAGGCTGACTCATACCGCTTTACCTGGGCAGGCTTAGATACTCTAAGCGATTTTCCAATACTCGTCTGCGAGTCAGTTTCAGCTCTGCGTGGAAGCATCATGCAGCCCATATATTTCTTCAAGCTTGCCTCGTGATGCCGGACAGTGATCCCGAGGGACGGATTTTTCTATCCACCCCCAACACCCATATGGGATTCTTTTTCTTGCAGATCTTCCATTTCTATTGCGAATTTTTAATGCTGCTGTCACTTCGGTTACCGACGTCCGCCATTTTGTGATGACACAACAGGAATGTTTAGTGACGTCATGCATGACGGCTCCGCGCATGAAGTTGTAATCAACCAGTGCATTTACCAAACGTGATTATATTCGATTTGGGGTCGGAACACCAGTTTCAGAACAGAATTTCTATCGGAAGCTAAAACTATGGATTTCCTTATCTAGTGTGAAAAAATATCAGAATCTTACATGGTTATAAGGGATGGAAAGAAACACCTGTTCAAAAGGGACGCTGTTGGGCATCATGAGGCGTGCTGATTGGTGCCAGACTGTTATTCCAATGGACAGATTTTTCTACCTTACACGCTATAAGATGCCTTTTCTTGCTTACTTCTCATTTCTGACTGTGGATTTTTAATAATGCAGTCACTTTGATTACAGTCAACCTTAATTATACCGACATTCAATATAACAACAAAACTTATTATAGCGACATTCTCAATGGAACCAATCCTTAGCTTAGGATGAGACAGATTAACAGAGATATTCAAGAATATTATAATTATTTAAGACTCCAAGAAACAAATGTTGTGGATATTTGTTAGCATCGCCTCCGCGAGGCGATTCTAACAAATAACCACAACATTTGTTTCTTTGTATCATTAAGGGAAAAAGTCCTTTATTACCTATTATACTACTCCTTACTGGGATTCTTTTTAGCAGCAAATTTGCTATAGCTGCAAATTGTTAGGGAACATATACTGTCGTTATTGCGAGGGTCGTATGTACTAACATCATCGTTAAAAATTGTACTAGCTGCTCCGCGCTTGGCACTCAGATTTACGGGGTAAAGCTAGGACTGGTCGACCCAGTGTCAGGATAATGTGACTGGGTGTGGTATCATGTAATGTGTCTGGGACATGATACTTCAGTGAGGCAGCACTATAAAAGTGAGCATTGAGCTCCTTGTCACAACCAGACACCGTCGTGATATGACTGAAAAATTGTTGAAATAGAGGATATTTGATTTTTTCAGTGTAAGATCGATTTTTATTTCACCGAATGAACATCAAAAGTAGCATTTTCACGAGTGGCGTAGCCACGAGTGAAAATAGAACTTTTGGGTTCATGAGTGAAATAAAAATTGATCTTACACTAAAAAAAAATCAAATTTTCTGTTTCTTTCATGCTTTAAACTGTAATTTGTAACGCATTTTCAAAGCAACAGCCATCACCACTAAGATTGAACTTTTTCCAGGGCGATTTCGCGTTGATTTAGATGTGTTCAGCGTGTTAACTGGGTATAATATTGGGTGTAAACTGAAAGTTTGCACCTGAAAAACAGCTTAGAATGTTACTTTTTCAAACAGTTTGTTTGAAATTTGCATTCAAATAATTCCCGCAGTCACTCTGCTCGTATGGCGTCGCATGCTTTATTTACGTTGCGTAGTTGCTAAAAGTGACGTCATCAACGACCGAACGACATGAAAACGTGCGTGACGTAATGGCTGACACTATTTATAACGTTAAGCTAATTGACATTGAACATCCAAAGAAATAATGTGAAATATTTCGAAGAAACATCAAATTCAAACAGTGAAAATAAAAATCGTATTGTCACTGTTTGAAACAGTGACAATATTGATTTCGATTTCACTGAGAAATCTCTATATTTCATTGAAAAGCATGTAAGAAAGCGACGTTAAACCCAAATTCACACACACACTCATACACTAACATCTGCAATATTTTGACACTAGAGAAAGTGACCAGTGGGTCACGTATACCCCTGGCCAGCGCCACCTTCTGATATATCTTTCGAGCTTGTATGTAATATGAATGAAGAAGTGAAGAAGCTATAAGAATCTATAAATGTACTTGTAAAAGTTTAACCAAACATAAAATTTCTAAATGGACCCAGGGAGTGAGGGCATCAAAGTTACTGAATGGGTGGGGCATCAATGTTACTGAAGCAGCCAAGGTTGGCAAAAAGCTGGTCAATATGAGTATTGACCGGGCCAGTGGTTCAAACCGGTTTTAACCGGTCATTACTGGTCAATACTGGTCAATTGGTGGTCGATTAAATCACTTGAGTATATGTCTCTGTCCTGCTGCTAAACTGGTCTTAAATGCTTTCCCCCTATATCATGTACATGATGTTAGACTATATTTTCATCACCGAACAAGACATTTCATCATTGAACAAGACATTAATAACAGTATAAATTATTTGAGGTATTTTTTATTTGATCAAAAGTCAAAAGACATCATTGCTGGTCAAATGAAGAGGTTGGATTGACTCACTCCTGTTCTTTTCAATCAAACAATCTTTATAATTATTCTTTTTTCCTTTATAGGTTAGATTGATCGTTCATTTTCTGATTTACAGGAATATGAATAAGCTGAATGAATTTTGGAGGATTTATGAGGTCCTATTTTGTTTGACACAGAAAACAAAAATTGTTGTACCAGATTGACCCACTCTGTGACTCACCTCGCTCCCCTACAAATCTTCTGCCCTCTTTAAATTGAAAATATCAATTATTTAACATAATCTTTGATCACAAAATTTTAAAGCAGTTCACATATAATTTTGATGGTATTGCAGAAAATTGTCACATACATTATATTGACAAACATGTGAAATACACCTGTCATTAATTTTAGGCCTGTGAAGTAGTTTATCGTAAAAGGCTGTAATCTATCAACCAATTCACTGATGTCTTTGAATATTTAAAAGTATTTGCAACACCTGTAAATTGCTGTCAAAACAGACTAACCCATGCCACTGCAGTGGGTGGGGCAAAGATTGCTAAATTGACCAATTACATGTCCCTAAAAGGGGTATTATAAATTGACACCAGGCCTTATTCCTTATGTGTGAAATTTTGATTAATATACAATACAGACAGCATCTTATCAAAGGTGTACCTAAAGACCCAATTTGGAACATCTTCATTATTTTGGAACATAACAAACCCCCCCCCCCCCCCCCCCCACACACACACACACAAAACAGTGCAAGGTGCAAAGACTGCACTATTGAAATTAGTGCTAAGGTCTTAAGACTGATGAGTCATAGACAAAAATGCCTAGGGCTAAAAAAGCCAGAAAGTATTGCTAAGAGGCCACTTGAAGAAATAACATCTCAACCAGAAACTCTATCAAATGATCAGCCTCCAGCAAAGAGACAAAAACTTCAAAATAGTTTCAGAAGCTTTGCCTTTTCAACACTAAAATTATTCAATTGACCACTCACTATTTCAATCGACCAGGATTGACCAGTATTGACCACTTTGGGAGTATTGACCTAGACGGTTTTAACCGGTTAAAACCACCGGTCACCCAACCTTGGAAGCAGCAGTGTGGGGATGCATCAATGAAATCTTTGGACTGGTATGCAACATCAATGCAAATATCAAATGAATTTGTCTTAGAGTTTAGAACATACAGGCATCTATAAACTTTGTCATAAAACTTTAACCAAATGTAAAATTTCTTAGTCCATGACCTTGAGGTAAAGGTCAACATGGGTGGGAAGGGACATGCATCACGAAATCTTTGGACTGCTATGCAACACTGAATCAAGTATCAACTGAATTTGTCTTAGAGTTTAGAACATACAGGCATCTATAAACTTTGTCATAAAACTTTAACCAAATGTAAAATTTCTAAGTCTGTGACCTTGACCTCAAGGTCACTGTGGGGGGTGGGACGTGCATCAATGAAATCTTTAGACCAGTATGTAACTTCATTGTAAGTATCAACTCAATCTATCAAAGGGTTCAGAAGATACAATCTCTTAGAAACTTTAACGCAAAACTTTAACCAAAATGTTAACAGACGGAAGGACGGATGGAAAGACGGACATACAGACGGACGGACAGACGAACGGCAAGACAAAACCTATATACCCCCATAGCATACTTCGTATGCCGGGGGTATAATTACCAAAACGTTTAGTCAAGGTCAACCTTAACAATAGCATACACATATCCTATTAAACCAGTGCACATAGAAGATATGAGAATTCTCAGTTTTTTATCCTATGCCAGCGTAGGATAACCTGGGTAGGATAAGAATTTCTATTCCCAGGTAAGATCCAAGATTTCCTCATCCAGTGTGCAAGAAAATTGTATCTTATTTCAGTTGATAAGCATCCTATTTGTTGTCTACCCTGTGTGTACATATGTCTTAAGACACAGTTTGGCTTGCACAGCTTATACAGTCACCCCTCTTTCTAACGACATTCACTATTACGAATGGAATGACTACTTAGCTAAAGGGCTTAGCCTCGGTTTCGAGCGGTGGGTTGGAAATGCACACCCACTGCCCTCTGAGTTTATACATACCCTATTTTCTGCATAAATGATTTGTGCAATACTCTGATGTTTTATCTCCTGAGGTCCAACCTCGGGTGTCTCTTCTTTCTTATCCTCTTCCTCTTTCTCTTTATTAGCCGCCTCTTCTTGTTGCTATGGAAACAAAATAGCGATATCATAGCTCAAAGCACTGACAGCACTGGTGGGTCTTGGGAAAAATGAGCCTAAATTGGGGACATAGACCATTCTGTTTATCCCTTAAATTCCTTACTTTAAGCAGCATAAACCCTGATACTGGAATCTGAGAAAGACTAAACTACAATAGCAGACCCGTGTCACAGAGTGTATTCTTTCATATCTCAAAAACTGACGTTTTTTTACTATTTAAGGGGAATGAAAACCACTGGCAGATTTTTCTGTCATTTTTCAAAGGGAGACAACTTTCAGACTTCCTGTTCGCTTTTCTCATGAAATTTTTCCAGAAAACAACTTCAAATTGGTTTTATTTATTTATTAACACGCTTAACACCGTTTCTTCTGGTTCGCTTTTCTATAAGCCCTGTCTCACTGAAAATGGGGTCTACTCTTAAAAGAAAGAATTTGCTCCTCAGGAGCAAATTCTTTCCTTTAAGAGTAGACCCCTATTGACATGGGAGACAAAAATACTTTTGCAGGAGTTGCCTCCCCTGAAGGTATTCTCATTCCCCTTAAAATGTATGCTTGTTATTTCTGCTGTAAATATAGATTGTGTGTGCTCATTAGAACTACCTCATTGATGCAGTTCTAGTGAGTACCCACAATCTTTGTCTTGACCAAGAATAAAGAAAATAATGATTGATTGACTGATTGGGGTTTAACGACACGTCAACCCTTGTGGGTCCTTTTGTATCGTCTCCCAGAGAAAGGGAGAAAAGAGATAGAAAAGATGGTAGATGAGATGAAAGTGAGAGATGGCGGAGAAAGAAGAAAATGAATGGAAGTGTAGAAAGAGAAGAAACAACAACACTCCCCCTCTACCCTTACCTGCTCAGTGTTGCAAGGAAAGCAGGCCTTACCCAACTGTAAGCCAATATCAGCTGGACGCCCCAGTGGTGCAAGATACACAACACCTTTGCCTGACCCAACCACCCCCAAAGAAAATAATGAAAACCCCTATAAACCCTGCTGAGGTTTATAGGGGAATTCACTTCACAGACTTGCAAACTAAATTGCTGTGTGTGGGGGGACTCAATGAAACCGAGTCTCTGATTTTTGTTCTTCTATGTACTTTGTTTCCAAAGGCAATCTTTTAGCTTTTATTTTACCTCACTGCAGCTGGTGTTAAGTGCCGTGTGGTGGTCGTTGAAAGTCTCGCCGTGCTTCATCATAGTGCAGATTATATTTTCTTTTCCTTTGGGACCATTGAGCCCATTTTGGTTATATTGAAAATCAAATATCACTTAAGCCAGTGCTAGGAGGCGTATGCAGCCTTGCAAACTAAACTGCTGTGTGTGGGCGGACCCAATGAAACCGAGTCTTCGATTTTCGTTCTTTGGTGTGTTCTTTGTTTCCAAAGGCAATCTTTTAGCTTTTTATTGTAAATATGGTAGATAGTGTGGACAAAGAAGAAAAGTCAAGAACAAGAGTAGACAATTGTCCTCTACTGACACCACCTACAACCCAATAAAGGTAAAGGTCTCACCTGCAGCTTCTTCTTTTTCGCTTGTATCTGAGATTTTGCTATGGTGATCTCTCGTTCCACAAGGTTGAGTTTCTCACTGATTTCCTCTTTGATTTTCTGCGCTTTCAGGGTTTCTTCTGGTGGAAGAGTGGGAGAGATTGCCTCCACTTGCGGGTTGTACGCTGGCTCCTGTGAGAATACAGTAAAATTTCGCTATTAAGACCACCTAAAATTAAGACTAAGTCTGTTTTTAAAAGCTTATTTAGAAGGTTGCAGTTATTCTTTCTTTGCAGTGTCTCCTAATAAGAGACCACCTTTGGGACTGTTCAAAAGTGATCACTTTTGAACAGTTCCAAAGGTGGTCTTAATATAGAAATTTATAGGAATATAGGAATATATTTGTATATATTAAGTTTGTGATTTTTTTTTTCCTTATTACTTTTTTTAAGGAATCTATGGTTTTATTTAAGAAATAGATCAGCTCTAACTGTGATTTGTTGAGTAATAAATCACAGTTTGGAGGTCAGTTGAAAAGTAGACAAATCACGAGCGCATAGCGCACGTGATTTGTCTACTTACAACTGACCAACAAACTGTGATTTATTGCTCAACAAATCACAGACTAGAGCTGATCTATATCGATTCTAACACGCTGAAAATCGGCAATAATGTTGTTGTTTCCCTCAAAATATCACATCTTTTCGCCATTGTTAGAAGAAATCCTGCTAAAATTATCGACTGAATCACATTCATTTATATCCTTTTCTAACGCTTTCAATGCAAGAAAATGACGCTACACCATCCAACGTAAAGGAAATCGAATAGTGACGTCATAAATTTGCAGTTTTTAATGACGTCACTCGTCACGCTCTTCCTTGTCGTGATTTGTTGTAGAATAAAACACCGTTATTTTCCATTGCCTATATAGGCGCGCTGTGTTAGCATTTTCTTTTACACATTACATAAAACCTGAGCCAAAAAGGTTCGCCAGTCCTTTCTTGCTTTGTCATTCTCCCATATATTTAGGGAATAACTGTATTCAAAATTGTCATTTGTGGAAGTATCGGTGGTTTTACGGTCGGAAATTTCGTTTTACGGCGACACGTCAGCGGAGCCGTAAACGGAATTTGCGACCGTAAAACCACCGATTTACCTCTGCAAATGACAATTTTCAATACAGATATCCCCATTCTAATGCACTTAATCGGTTGTTTTGTTAAAAAATGTACCATTTTGCACAAAGCAGCAGGTGTTGTGAGCTGCGTAAAACCAAATGTCAGCCAATGAAAAACAACGTTACTTGGTGATGTCGGATTTCCGACAGTATATCATGGAATATACTGTCACAAATTTTTGACGTTATCCAATCAGACTTCGCGTTACATAAATAAGTGCATTAGAATTATTCATATGCGCACCACACTCTTGTTCAATTCCACTCACTGACAGTCTAGAGCCTGTCTTACAGAAAAAATAAAAAATAATTTGAAAGATATATTCACATATTTCTATTGTTTGTGGTGCACCTTTCTGACTCTCAATCTTACTATATGAGATCTGTGTCTGGCTCTAGTTGAAGAATATGTAATTTTCAACCATTGTATCTAGACCGGGAACACTCAACTCTCTCATGTTTGTGATTTACCTATTTACCATTGCAAGGGCACTCTGTGCTAAGACATTTCATGATCATAAAACCAATTTGTACACAGCACGCCTATATAGGCAATGAGAAGGAACTATGCAACAAATCATGGGTCTGAAGAGCATGCCGAGTAAAGGCATTAAAAGCTGCCAATTTATGATGTCACTCGTAGATTCCTTGACGTTAGATGGTGTAACGTCACTTTCTCCCATCAAATTGTTACAAAAGGACAAAAATGCATGTATTATAGTCAATAATTTTTGCGGGATTTCTTCTGCCAATGGCGCAGGGTTGTGAGAATCTGAAGGAAACGACAACATTATTGCCTATTTTCATCCTGTAATAATTGAAATAGATCAGCTCTAGCCTGTGATTTGTTGAGTAATAAATGAGGTTGTTGGATAGGTGTAAGTAGACGAATCGTGCGTGCTACACACTTGTGATTTGATCTACTTTACAAATGACCTCCAAACTGTGATTTATTACTCTATTTCTTCAGTCAAACAAATATTTGTTAAGCACAAGGTCAGTAGCAACCATATGAACCAAACATGCCCAAAGTTGGAATAAGGAGCATATTTCTGAAAACACAATAAAGTCCTCAATAAACAGAAGTCAAAAATTTATCCCTCTTAGTAATATAATAATTGAAATGTCAAAGTGATCTTTAGCACTATTACAACTTCAAAAGACTTCAAAATCTTTCACTCTCAACTATACATCTTGAACAAGAGGACCATGATGGTCCTATATCACTCACCTGAGCTAAGAGATTTACATGTAGGTCCCAGGCTATAATTTGAACAATCATAGTAGAGGTCCACTAGATGAAGCTTCATACCAAATATCAAAGACCTAGGTCTTCTGGTTTCAAAAAGATTTTCAAAGGTTTTCCCCCTGTAAGCCTATGTAAAGACAATGGGCCCTGGGATGGAGCCATTTTTGGCCCCAGGGCTAGAAATTTAATAATCTTGGTAGAGGTCCACTAGATGAAGCGTCATACCAAATATCAAAGACCTGGGCCTTCTGGTTTCAGACAAGAAGAATTTTGAAGGTTTTCCCTATACAGTCAAACCTCGATAATTCGAAGTGCAAGGGACCGCAGGAATTCCATCGAATTATCGAGAGTTCGAATTATCGAAATCGGCAATTTTCGGATATGTTCGGGGTTTTTTTATTCAATGCAATTCAAATGACTATAATTCGAGCTTCATTTCGGCGCTATGATAAAGAAACGGTAATAACTGCCAAAGCATTAAAGAAAATGAGGTACGTGAAGGTTAATCTCATCGTCTTTTATGCTTGACAGGGCTACGAAAGCAAAAAAAAATTAAACAGTAAAAATAAATCAAAGGCAGAGAAATATTCAAATTAAAATGCAATAAAGCTCAATAATGTACCGTAATTAAAACACATAAAAAACATCAAATAAAATATTCATTGCGGACGAAATCAATTAAAGACACCAATTACTCAATAAAGGATCATCACCTGTAGTGTGGCCGTTAAACCGGTTTTAATTACCTGTATCAACTAATTCTTGAAGTCAGTCGGGTGTGAAGTGTAATAAGCGAACTCGCCGCAAAATTGTGATGTGTGACCTTGATTAGCCAAGTAATATTTCGAATTAAACAGGGGATTTTAATAAGAGTTTCTTTGATTGGGACCGACGAAACTGTTCGAAACATCGAATTTTTCGAAAAATCGAAATTCGAAAAATCGGTAATATTTTTGCAATAACTTATAGAGAAAAGTGTCGGGACCGCCAGTCGTCTTCGAAAAATCAGTAGTTTCGAAAAATCGGCGTTCGAATCACCGAGATTCTACTGTATATGCCTATGTAAAACCAGGGGGCCCTGGGGCTATAATTTGAACAACAACCTTGGTAGAGGTATGTAAATCCAGTAGGCCCTGGTGCAAGGGCATTTTGCCTCCAGGGCTATAAGTTGAACAATCTTGGTAGAGGTTCACTAGATGAAGCTTCATAAAAATATCCTGGGCCTCATGGTTTCAGACAAGAAGATTTTTAAAGGTTTTCCAAATACAAGCCTATGTTAAACCAGTAGGCCCTGGAGTGGGGGCATTTTTGGCCCCAGAGCTACAATTTGAACAAGTTTGGTAGAGGTCCACTAGATGAAGCTTCATACCAAATATCAAAGACCTGGGCCTTCTGGTTTCAGACAAGAAGATTTTTAAAGGTTTTTTTCTAATTTCTAATTTTCTGCTTTGAACAATTTTGAGAAAGGACCACCCAAAGATCATTTCTGCCAAGTTTGGTCAAAATCTGTTGACTGGTTTAGGAGGAGATGCTGTTTAAAGAAATTGTGGACTGACATACAGACAGACGATACTGACGCTAACCCAATGGACTGTGACCGATCACGATAGCTCCCCCCGAAGCCTTCAGCTCTGGTGAGCTAAAAAGTATTTTGAATGTGTGCCCTAGTTATGGCAAATACCGAATAAATTTGTATACTGTAAAATCCTAAAAATTTGGTCCCATTAAGGACTTGCTGTACTTCTCTTAAAATTCTGACAAATATGTTTCACAATCCAACTAGGCGTCCTGAAGGTGGAGACTGAATGGCAAACAGTGAAGACTCTGATCAGACTGCTCCTACAGGAGCAGTCTGATCTGGGTCTGGACTGTTTGCTTTGGCCTATCTGTTGTCCCAATACTTAGGATCATTAGGTTAAGACATAGACATAACAACTTTATTTTATGCTGAATTTGTTTGTTTGATTTGAGGTTTAACATCCCTGTTCTTACCCCGCCCATCGGGGCTTGAAGAAATAGATGGGCTACACGATACTTCCACGCAGAGTTGAAACAGACCGCACATGCGTACTGGTAAACCGCTTAGAGGATTTAAGCCTGCCCAGGCAAAGCGGTACGAGTTGGCCCGTCCATGTTTATAACCCTATTGGTTTCATTGGGCGACAGGGCTCGAGATGTCATTTCATCTCAATGTCAGGTAAAAGTCCCACAAAATTGGAAGCAACATCTCCAAAATGACCTTTACAGTGTTGACAGGGGAAATTAAACCTCAAATCAAACGAACAAAACATCCCTGTCAACACTATTTAGGTCATTTTGGAGACTTTGCTTCCAACTTTGTGGGACTTTTATCACACACTGAGATGAAATGACATCTCCATCCCTGCCGCCCAATGAAACCGACTCGCATCACTTTCCCTGTGCAGGCTTAGAGCTTTTCCTCAGGGTAACATTTTTCACTATCACCTTCTCAGGAATGTAATATTTATACAATATAAATCTTACTCTTTTAGCTGGTTCAGTCTGACTAGTGTCAATCCGGAGAGGCTGCATGAGGTCTGGCCTTTCCATGGCAGCTGTAAGACGTGGTCTTTTAGGAGCCTGAGGGCCTGGCTCTTGTGCACTGCTCATCCCTGCCTGCGGGCCTGGGCCTGTATGGAGGGGCTGAAGGTTTCCCATGCTGTCTGGGCGAGTGTAGTGCTGACCGAATGTAGGCTGCGTTTCTGGTCTGAAATAGAGAAATAAAGTTCTGGGTTAGTTCTCAAAACATCCCTAGCTTAACCCTTATCCTGCTGAATAAATTAATATAGCCATACCCATTTCTCGCTATCAATCTATCAAACCTATACAGTAGAACTTCGATCGCTCGAACATCTATGGCTCGTTTATTATGGCTGAGTCAAACCCTTTCTTGAGCCCCCAGGGAAATCCTCCACATAAGAAATCGCGGGGAATAATTTAGGAGATTTTAGTTTTTTATTTTGCTAATGTATGCTGTGTGTAGTCATTAGAATCGCCTCTATGAGGCGATTCTAATGAGTACACACAGCATAAATTTCCATTATATAACACAGGAAAAATGTCGAAAAGAATCTTATAATTCATCCTAACAGTAGCCCTCAGTGGCTCGAACTGCCCCTGTCTCGAACAGATTTTCGAGGTCCCAAACGTGTTCGAGCCATTGAAGTTCGACTGTATAATGCAATATTTCAATTCACAAACTGCATGACAAACAGTGTTGATCCTGATCAGATGGCTTCTTTGGAAGCCATCTGATCTGGGTCTACACTGTTTGGAAACGTAGGGTTTGTCATGTTCAGCAGGATAAAGGTTAACAGGGCTGGAAAAACCCACTTGTCCAATTGCCATGGCAAGTGCCTCACAATGAGGACGAGCAAAAATTTTGTCTAGTCCCTATGAAATTTACCAAAAACCTAAATGCCCTTTGTCATATTGTTATAGTGCAACTTTGAAGAATTTCAAGGCCACCTGAATAGACATATCACTGGTAAAAATGTCAACTGCTCTTATTGTTGTCTGCTTTGCCGTCTGCCGGTTACCTTAAAAGGAATTTTTTGCAGTGCGACCCAGATCAGACTGCTCCTGTAAAACAAGCAGGCCCTGGTCCCAGGGCCATTTGTTGCCCCAGGGTTGTAATTTGAACAATCATGGTAGAGATCCATTCCATGAAGCTACATACCAAATATCATAGTCCTGGGTTTTCTCATTTCACACAAGAAGGTTTTTATAAGGCTCTATGTGAAACATGATCCCTAGAGTGGGGCCGATTTTGACCCTAGGCCTATAATTTTTACAACTTTGGCAGAGGTCATTTAGGTGAAATTACATACCAAATATAAAAGACCTAGGCCTTCTGGTTCCAGACAAGACCTTTCAGGTTTTTGCTAATTGCTCCCTGTTTGTTACCATAGCAACCAGAGTTCTGCATGGAATGGAATTGTTTTTATAACTTTAAAAGAGGACAAAAGATCATTTCTGCCAAGTTTGGTCAGGATCTGTTCAGTCGTTTAAGAAATGTTGATTAAAGAATTTGTATGAATGGACAGATGGACTGACTGACAGTCGACGATGACAGATGGTGACCAATCACAATAGCTCCCCCGGAGCCTTTGGCTCAGGTGAGCTAGAAACGTAGAATTAAGCGTGGCAAAACATATGAATACTTAGGAAAGTGTCGGTTATGAGCAGTGTAACATTTTGAAGACCCCCAGGTATAATTTTGTTTATTACAGTTTTGTATGTATTGAATGCATTTTGTCTATGATCTAGTAGGTGTTTCTGCTAGGTACATGCTATGTTTATAAAAATTTCAAAGCAAATGTAGCTGAGTCATGTATGCAGCCATATATAGCGGTATGTACTATGTTTTCACTACGTTTTACTATGATTATTGCCATTCTGCTATGTTTAAAATACGCATGATGGGAGATGTTGGGTCACTGTATCAATTCCTGATTCCCACTGCCGTCACTTTTTTTCTTAAAGGTTGCAAAAAAATTCAGCAGACGACATAAGTAGACGACATTAAATTTTTCAGATGTAGTTTTTCTCGGCTTCTTAAGGGTTAACATACCTGTATCTGGATCTATCTACGCCAGCCTGAGTATGCTGACCATGCGGATAGTCGAGCATGGTCGGCCGCCGCTGTTTGTGAATCTGTAGAAGGTCTGCATCACGACTTGAAGATGCTCTGTACTGCTCAGCAGCCGACTGCTGTAAGGAAAAAAAAACAGTGAATAGATGGCTCAAACATCAATGGCAGGTTTACCATAGCTCATTCAACTCGTAAACCCATAAAATGCCAATCATGACTATTGTCCTCTGCTTAGCCGTCTGCCGGTTACCTTGAAAGTAATTTTTTTGCAAACAGTGTGGACCCAGAACAGGCTGCTCCTGCAGTCTGATCTGGGCCCACACTGTTTGCCTGTATGAAAAAAAAATATTTTTTAAAATGTTTGCAAAAAAAATCAGCAGACGACATAAGCAGATGACATTTTCAGAAGTAGTTTTTCTCGGTGTTTTCAGAGTCTAATCCGCTACTGTGATCTTTCAGCACTGTTTCAAAGGTGTGGCATAAACTGTTCTATATAACTGTCCTGAGCAGCTGTATCTGATCTGGATCTTCACTGTTTGACAATTTCCCTTTTCTGGTATGTTTGGCAAAACTGGGTTAACCCTTGTTATACGGGAAACCCAAAAAGGGGACATGGGTAATCAGTGCAGCCCAAGATCAGTTTTGTTTGTTTGATTTCAGGTTTAACATCCCCGTCAACACTGTGTAGGTCATTTTGGAGATGTTGCTTCCAATTTTGTGGGACTTTTACCTGACATTGAGATGAAATGACATCTCAAGCCCTGTCGCCCAATTAAACCAATAGGGTTTATAAGCATGGACAATCCGACTCACACCGCTTTGCCTGGGCAGGCTTAGATCCTCTAAACGGTTAACCAGTACTCGTGTGTGGTCGGATTCAGCTCTGTGTGGAAGCATCGTGCAGCCTATCTATTTCTTCCAGCCCCGATGAGCGGGGGTGGGCAGCCCCAGATCAAACGCCACAGAATGTGACATCTGATCAGGGCCTTCACTGTTTGCAAACAGCAAAAATCCAGCCATTATCTAAATACACGTATTTTTTTAACTCTTATCCTGCTGTTCACGACAACCCCTATCTTTGGAAACAGTGTAGATCCAGATCAGATGGCTTCTGAAGAAGCCATCTGATCAGGATCTACACAGTTTGACATTAAATTTATGAATTTGTAGGAATATATTACATCAAGTAATCTGATTGGTTCAAAGTCAGAAATGGGTGTGGCTAAACTGAATATTCAGCAAGAGAAGGGTTAAATATAACTCAACAAGCCACTCATACATTTCAAAATGGACTCTTGCAATACATCAGGCGGAAGATTCCATTCAGTACAAAATGGGTAAAAATTGCAGGAAAAGCATCTGAAAAACAACTGCGACAGGGATTTAACCCATATATGACAATGGAATCTTCCATCTTATAAATTTGGAGTTGTCCATTTTCAATTATAGGGGTGTCAGATTTGTTTTGTTTAATGTAAGTTGTACAAAAATGTATGTTCTTTGAGCAAACAGTGTAGACCCAGATCAGACGCCGCGTTATGCGGCGTCTGATCTGGGTCTACACTGTTTGCCAACGTCCCAAAAAAGGGACACTAGGCATATATGGGTTAATCTGCAGCATTAACTGTAACTTTACCTGCTTTAATGAGTCTTACAGGCGACATCATTCTTAAGATTCATATGTGTCTATTTATAGTAAGTAATTACCAGGCTAATCCTTACAGCACCAAGCAAACTAATGCAGACATTGTTCAAATAATTGTATATTATTATCATTGCTATTATATTATCCTGCTGAATAAATTAATTAGCCCTTATAGTATCAAATGGAATATCCCACCTTATATATAGCAGGAGTCCATTTCAAAATTTAGGGGTGACAGGTTGTGTTTTCTTCAAAATTTATTTGGAAAATGGCTGAACATTTTGCAAACAGTGTAGGCCCTGATCAGATGCCGCATTCTGCCTGCACCGTTTGCCAGGGTACCCGTTTTGGGGTTTCCGGTACAAAACACCCTTTTCGTAACTATCAACCATATTATGTATTCGTTCATGACTAACAATGTAGATCCTGATCAGATAGCCATCTGATCTGGATCTAGTAGGGGTTGTCGTGTTCAGCAGTATAAGGGTTAAGATGCACGTCACAAAAATTGTTATCTGCTTTGTTGTCTACCATTACCTTGAAATTGTTGCAAACAGTGTGGACACAGACCAGACTGCTCTAGAGGCCCAACTGTATTCAAAAATATGTTTGAAAAAAAAAATGCAAGAACATGCAGCAAGCAACATAAACAGATAACATTTTCAGCTGCAATTTTTCTTGGCGGCCTGACATTTCATAAAGATTCACAAAGAATGTCCAGCCTGACTTCCAAAGTCCTTCTATTACGTGCAGGTGCAGCAGCATATGCTCCTTGTTAAAGCTAAGGTTGGGCTTGTTAGGTTCAGAATTTGCATCAGAAGCATTACAGTACATTAAAACCCATTTAATGCCAATCACAACAATTGTTGTCTGCTTCGTTGTCTGCCGGATACCTTAAAAGTAATTTTTTGCAAACAGTGTGGATCCAGATTGCAAAAAATTACTTTTAAGGTAACCGGCAGATGACAAAGCAGAATGGCAATTGTCGTGATTGTCATTTTATGGGTTAATGTAATAGTTATGTGGCCAATATACAATCCAAGTTACATGCCTCTTTCACTCAGTTTAACTCCCAGCACTTTCTGGCAAAAGAATGTGCACTGTACTGGTTAACAGCTTATGTATAAGCTTGCCCTAGAAAAATTTGGATAAGTCAGCTGACCGGCTTAAAAATGACCTAAATAGAGTTGATTGGGCAGTTAAATTCCAATATAATATAATAACTCCCAGCACTGACATGCTACAAAGTACAATGAATGCTTTGATATTCAAGGCCAGTTTTTCATGCAATTCTCTTGTTTTCTACACCACAAAAGGTCACAAAATGTCAAAATGCCTTTGAGAATCGTACACTATCCAGAACACCAGAAAAGTAAACTTAGGTTAACCCTTGTCCTGCTGAGCCCGGATATGCCTTATCTTTGAAACAATGTAGATCCAGATCAGATGGCTTCTGAAGAAGCCATCTGATCAGGATCTTCATTGTTTGCCATCCAGTTTATGAATTTGTTGCAATAATTTGCATCAAGTAATCTGATTGGTTGATAATCGGTAGTGGGTGTGACATATATGAATATTCAGCAGGACAAGGGTTAATGTCAAGAAATATATGGGCTGCATGATGCTTCCACGCAGAGCTGAATCCGGCCCGCACACTAGTACTGGTAAACCACTTAGAGGATCTAAGCCTGTCCAGGAACCGTGGTGCGAGGCGGACCGTCCATGCTAATAAACCCTATTGGTTTCATTAGGCAACAGGGCTTGAGATGTCATTTCATCTCAATGTTGGGTAAAAGTCCCACAAAATTGGTAGCAACGTCTCCAAAATGACCTTTACAGTGTTGACGGGGACGTTAAACCTCAAATCAAACAAAATATAGGCACAGTGTAACCTGACTATATACCGTATGTACCCTAAGTATTAGAACAACTCCTTACCATACTGGTTCTAAAACTTGAACAAGTATAATTTACTAATCAATGTTATCCTGAAAATAGCTGGATGGGTGGCAAACAGTTTAGACCCTGATGAGACGGTGTATTTTGCAGCATCTCATCTGTGTCTACAGTCTGCTCAGGCTTGTCTGTCTGAATACATGCGATAATTATGGTACATGGTAGCCTTTTTCCTTTTAGTTTTGGTTTCATAGCCCTTTAAAGATTATTTCACTTATCATTTATAAGAGGTGGGCAAAAAAATGGGGCACCTAGATAAAAACCACCTGTCCTTCCTTTGCAACATGTGACCCAAGCCAGGCTCAAACCCACTGCAGTGAGAGATCAAATGATTAAGAGTAAGTGTTCTAAACGATAGGCCAGGGAGGCGTGAGGTATCCTAACATATATTTTTTTCTCCATTTGCATGGGAGAAGGTTTTTGGACTTCTTGAACATAGTGGATTCCAAAAAGGGTCCTAAGCTTTTAGAGGAAAGAATTCACTACAGGTCTGAAGAGTATTTTTTTCCTGTAAGTGCAGACCCCAACTGATAATGAAACCAAAAAGAATAGAGTATGTTTGTCTGGAGTTTGTTTGTTTGTTTGTTTGTGTTAAGGTTTTATGTCCCTGCTATGCCGCAAGACACTGTCCCCATCAGGTCCTGTGAGCTACTTGCGAGGACCTGGACCTAATCCTGAAGGAGAGAAGTTTCAGCTAGGATGGACATGTGGAACGCTCCAGTGACATACAGGTGGATGGAAAGCGTGGGCATGGGAGGCCCATGATGACCTGGAAGCAGCTAACAGCAGATTGCAGAGATTGGAAGCTCTCAGCTATCAACCCTCATGATAGACACACCTGGAGATATGGTGTGAGATCTGCCATGTGTGCAGCGAGCCAGCTAACTGGAAGCGGGGGCCCTTATGTGGATGTTGCCCCTGTACCCGCTTGTTAATCAAAAGACCCAGTGATAATGATGATGATGTCAACATTATTTAGGTCATTTTGGAGACGTTCTTCTGATTTTGAGGGACTTTTACCCAACATTGAGATGAATGACTCACACCATTTTTCAGGCTTAGATCTTCTAAGCTGTTTACCAATACTCAAGTAAGGCCAGTTTCAACTCTGCACGGAAGCCCCAAGCAGCCCAGCCTATTTCTTCGACCCCGATGGTGTTTGGAGTTTAAGGCCCTGTCAACACTATTCAAGTTATATCATGCCAGAAGAATTTTCCTGTGCAAGCTTATACATGTACATAAGCGGCTAACAGTACAGTGCACATTTTTTGGCCAGAAATTGACAACCCTTCTTGAATGAGTGGAGGGCAAGAATGGCTGTAGAAAAATATTCAATCATGAATCTCCATAAAAGAATGTTTCTGGACCCAGCAGGCATCAAACCCACAACCTTTCTGGGGATGTCACCATTCAGATTGGCAACTGAGACACCCAGCTCAATCTTTCAAGTCTCAGGGCATGTGTAAATATGTGCATGCACTGAGGAGAATATGTGCTCATCATCATCATTATCATCATCAGCATCATGCCTTGGCCGTTCTGGTAAATACAGTTTTTTCACATGGGCTGGTTCTGAGTACCTGAGTATAAATCAAACTACTAATGTTATGGTGACTGTAACTGGGAACCAGTGAGTCATGAACAAATGAACAGAACTACCGGTACAAAATTGTTCAAAACTTTGTTAACTTAATGAGCCTATTAAGTTGTAAAAATGTTAAATGTTCTGATAAGTATCATGTCTAATAGAGTGTATTTTTGGTGAAAAAAAAATGTGAGTAGCTTTTGCATTTGCATAAGCTACTCACATTTTTTCAGCAAAACTATTCGTACATTTGCCATGTTAAATGTTTTAAGATTATTTCACTTATCTTGAGCCATTCATAACCAGAGGAGGGTGAAAACCGAGTACCCAGAGAATGAAAGGTAAGATAAAATTGTCAAGTCGTCTGCTTCAAAAGTTTGTATTGCGATTATAGGATGTACAATTTTGATAACTGCGCCTAACCGGACTACATTTTTGTGCGGACTCATATTTCTTTGGCGGTCAAAGCCGGAAGGAAGTCGTAAGAAAGCCGGAACTACTTTACAACACGCAGGATAGCTAGAGATGACAGATAGAATCTGTCATTAAAAACCACCTGGCCTTCTAATTAAGAACTTTGCGTCTCTTATGTGACCAGAGCCAGGCTCGAACCCACAGTGGTGAGAGACCTAATGATTAAGAGACAGTGCTCACGAAGGTCTGTAAATTTCATTAGTCAAATGGCAAACAGTGTGTAGGAAATTCTGATTTAACCCTTATCTTGCTGTTCACGACAACCCCTATCTTTGGAAACAGTGTAGATCCAGATCAGATGGCTTCTGAAGAAGCCATCTGATCAGGATCTACACTGTTTGGCATTCAGTTGATGAATTTGTAGCAGTAAATTACGTCAAGTAATTTGATTGGTTGATAGACAGAAACGGGTGTGGCTTAAATGAATATTCAGCAAGATAAGCGTTAAGTATAATTTGCTGATGTGTTTTTGTCCCATTAATTTTAATCACAATTATTTCCCTTAAAATTTTGCAGAAAAGCTCAATTTATTAATATATTTATTATTTTATTTGAAATATTTATTTATTTTCGGATGTTACCAAATGTTACCATAACCTTAAGATGCCAAATAAAACTGCATCTGAAAATGTTATCTGTTTATGCTGTCTGCTGCAAATTCTTGCAAACTTTTCAGAAATATTTTTGCATGCAGGTAAACAGAGTGAACCCTGATCAGACTGCTCCTAGAGGAGCAGTCTGATCAGGTTCCACACTGTTCGCAACAATGACTGTTAAAGTAACCAGCAGACAAAACAAAGAAGATAACAATTGTTCTGATTGGTAGGCCAAGTTAATCAGGTGATAGCATTCTAATTTCTAGAGAAAATCATACTTAAGTGTCATTTTTCAGAAAAATCAGTCTCACAAAATTTCAGTTATGCAGGTGATTCACATGTCATGTAAAGACTGCCCCTCTTTCTTTCTTTCTTTCATTATTTATTTATTTATTTATTTATTTATTTATTTATTAATTTATTTATTTATTTATTTATTTAATGAATTCTTTTTCTTCTTTTGCCTTAACACTAGATTTTCAGGAGAAAAGCCTTCACAGACAAATATAAGAGAAAAATATTACAATGTCTGTTCAACAGTTTGCTGGCCAACCTAAAGGGTTACTGGTAGGTTTGGTTTGGACTCAACATTATTATGGTCATACTGGGCTGGTCAGTTTACTTAACCAGACTTTTCCTTATATTAACCCATTTTAGACTGGAAACCCCTTAAATGGGTACCGTGGCAAACAGTGCAGGCCTAGATCAGACGCCACAGAACGCGGCGTCTGATCAGGGCCTACACTGTTTGCAAAAAGTTCAGCCAACATGAAAGAAAACATGACCTGTCACCCCTAAATTTTGAAATGGACTCATGCCATATAGGAGCTTTTTTCGTGACGTACTTCCGGTTCTAAAAATAGAACGGGAAAAGCCCTGGCCGTCAACTGTCCTATTGCTTCAAGGCAGTGTGACAGATAAAATGTTAATTACAGGGTAAAACACTGGAATTCTTTTAAAGTTTTGACGAATTCTAATGTAAGATAATGAATGAGAGAAACACTGATATGTTGTCAGGTGTGAAATTTTGCATTACGAAAACATGCATTGTAAATTTTTCGGCCAAAAAATTGAAATGTTAAGATTGTGAGAATTTTTTTTTTTTTTTTTTGCTCAAAACATAGATTGTGGGGAATCGATAGAACCGCCTCCATCGAGTACCCAAAATCTACCTTCTTGAGCAGAAATAAGAAAAATAATATTTACCCCTCTAAACCCCGTTTTACTAAATAAAAGTGGGGATTTAGAGGGGAAAATTGCATAGGCGTGTTTTCATGATGGCAAAACCCAAGTGTTATTTTCTTAGTTAACTGCTCTCAAAGATATATTGTATGTAAGACCCAACAGGGTCCTCTCTCTCTCTCTCTGAGAGTGCCATGGCCCTGCATGTTGCTCTCTCTCTCTCTCTCTTAGCATACCAGCAAGTAGCTAGCGTAGGTAAATGTAAATTACGGTTTGTCGTTAAATAACTCCATGTGAACTGACATGAAAGGTGTCCACAACGTCGTGTCTACATCAAACCAACACCAAAGCGATGCATTGAACTTGACTTTGCAACATCAATGAAACGTCAGAATGTTGCGTTGGCGATATTACGGCGCTTAATATAATGTCATTTGCCCAGTGCTCGGACCCATCAAGACTCAGTAGGATTGGAACATTAAATTCAAAACATACATAGAACACCCTTGGCTTTCAGTGCATGAGAATGAAACACTCCTTCGCAAGTGCAAGATTTTACAGTAAAATCTGGTAGATTTGTAGATTTGTTCAACCTTCCCAGCCCATACATTAACCCATTTGGTACCGGAAACCCCAAAAGGGGTAAGTGGAAAACAATGCAGGCCGAGATCAGACGCAGCGGAACACAGTGTCTGATCAGGGCCTACACTATTTGCAAAAAGTTTATCCATTTTCCAAATAAATTTTGAAGAAAAAAAAACCCGCTGGAATCTTCAATTTATTAAAACTGCAGATACATGTAGACAGATCGCTGGACATTTTTTTCAACTGCACTTCTAGACAGATCGTTGAAGTGTTTTTATTTTTAAATTGCACATGTAGACAGATCGTTGGACAGTTTTCTCAAGAGAGAGAGAGAGAGAGAGATCAATTTCTGTCCGTATGTGAAAGGTATACTTGGGTAGCGAATAAAACGAAAAGTTACGTAAAAACGTATTGTGTAAGTAAGCTTTCATGAATCACGGTATCTTAAGCCATTGACATGGGTCATTCACGAAGAGATTTTCGATAATTAAAAACGGATCCAGGATAAATGAACTTCAGTAATAAAAGCAAAATATCATTCTTTCCTTCTCGAGGAATTATTTCAATGAAAACGGGTATAAGAGCTTTTTTCGTGACGTACTTCCGGTTCTAAAAATAGAACGGGAAAAGCCCTGGCCGTCATCTGTCGTATTGCTTCAAAGGCAGTGGGACAGATAGTGTTAATTACAGCGTAAAACAGCGGAATTCTTTTAAACTTTTGGAGAATTCTAATGTAAGATAATGGGAGAAACACCGATATGCTGCCAGATGTGAAATTTCGCATTGCGAAAATGATATATTGTACATACGACCCAATAGGGTCCTCCCTCTCTCTCTCTCTCTCTATCTCTCTCTCTCTCTCTCTCTCTCTCTTAGCGCACCAACAATTAGCGAGCGCAGGCAAATGTCAATTACAGTTTGTCGTTAAATGACGCTACGTCAACCGACATGTAGCGTGTCAACAACGTCGTGTCTACATCGAACCAACTTCAACGCGATGCATTGAATTTGACATTGCAACGTCGATGAAACGTCACAACGTTTCGTTGGCGATAATACGGTGTTGCTTAATAAAATGTCATTTGCCCAGTGCTCGGACCCATCAAGACTCAGTGGGATTGGAACATTAAATTCAAAACAAACGTAGAACACCCTTTCAGAGCATAAGAATGTTAAACATGTGCAAGCGCAAGATTTTACAGTAAAATCTGGTAGATTTGTAGATTGGTTCAACCTGCCCAGCCCTTAGGTCTACATTAACCCATTTGGTACCGGAAACCCCAAAAGGGGTAAGTGACAAACAGTGCAGGCCCAGATCAGACGCCGCAGAACGCGGCGTCTGATCAGGGCCTACACTGTTTGCAAAAAGTTCGGCCATTTCCCAAATAAATTTTGAAGAAAACACAACCTGACACCCCTAAATTTTGAAAATGACTCCTGCTATATATAAGGAGGAAGATTCCGTTTGGTACAAAAATGGTTATGGGCTTCTTGGATACAGGGATCAGCCAAACAATCTCAACGGTCACGTGCCATTGAAGTGAGTTGGAGTGGTTGTCGACGGTATGACGTCGAGCCAACGTTGACTCGACTCCCGTCTGTAAGTCCACTCATTGGTTGTTGTTTTTCGACTGTCAGTATGTTTATTTGTCTGACTAACAGTCCGTCCGTTTGTCTGTTAGTCAGTCATTCAGTCAGTCGGTCTATGTGTCGTCTGTCTGTCTACTGTCAGTTCGTCAGTCAAACCCCTCTCTCTCTCTCTCTCTCATGCAAACGGTCATGTGACAATGAAGTGAGTTGGAGTGGGTGTCGACGGCATGACGTCGAACCAACATTGACTTAACGCCCCTCCGTCAGTCCACTCATTAGTTTATTTTAACTGTCAGTATGGACATTTAAATTGCACATGTAGATAGATAGATAGATAGATAGATAGATAGATAGATAGATAGATAGATAGATAGATAGATAGATAGATAGATAGATAGATAGATAGATAGATAGATAGATAGATAGATAGATAGATAGATAGATAGATAGATAGATAGATAGATAGATAGATAGATAGATAGATAGATAGATAGATAGATAGATAGATAGATAGATAGACAGACAGACAGACAGACAGACAGACAGACAGACAGACAGACAGACAGACAGACAGACAGACAGACAGACAGACAGACAGACAGACAGACAGACAGACAGACAGACAGACAGACAGACAGACAGACAGACAGACAGACAGACAGACAGACAGACAGACAGACAGACAGACAGACAGATAGATAGATAGATAGATAGATAGATAGATAGATAGATAGATAGATAGATAGATAGATAGATAGATAGATAGATAGATAGATAGATAGATAGATAGATAGATAGATAGATAGATAGATAGATAGATAGATAGATAGATAGATAGATAGATAGATAGATAGATAGATAGATAGATAGATAGATAGATAGATAGATAGATAGATAGATAGATAGATAGATAGATAGATAGATAGATAGATAGATAGATAGATAGATAGATAGATAGATAGATAGATAGATAGATAGCGAATAAAAACGAAAGTTACGTAAAAACTGGAGTGTATGTAATACACCGTCTGTGTCCCCTCCCGGGGTTAAGGCGAAACCGGAAGAGAGAGAGAGAAACTTATTTCGTGAATAACGGTATCTCAAGCCACTGACATGGGTCATTCACGAAAAGATTTTCGTCAATTAAAAATGGATTTAGGATAAATGAATTTCGGTAATGAAAGTAAACTATCATTCTTTCCTTCTCGAGGCATTATTTCAATGAAAACGGGTATATTTTCTCTCAAAATATCTGAATATTGTTAGCTTTTTAAGTTCCGTCAATACATTTGAATAGCGATGGCCGTTTCAATTGACAGCCAGTACTTTGCGCATGCGCAAGAATGACGTCATAAACGGAATTCCTAAAATCTCCTATATAAGGAGGAAGATTCCATGTGGTACAACAAGAGGCTCAATGAGCCTAAACCGCTCACCTGAGGAACTTAAGTTTTAACAATTCACAGACTTGACTACTAAATCTGCTAATAGAATCCAGCCCATTGACCCTTACAGGATATAAGTCATCATTATTGCATTGCATTCCAAGTTTGAGACTTCTAGCTTCTATAGTTCCTGAGAAATCTTTGACGAAAATTTAACATTGGTCAAAATGGAGAGAAAGAAGAATGAAAGAACAGATGAACAAATAAGCTGAGAAAGCCCAATGTCTCTTACACAAAATAAGTCATCATTATTCTATTGAATACCAAATTTGATGCTTCTAGCTTTTATAGTTCCTGAGAAATCTTTGATTAAAAATTTAACATTGGTCAATTATCTCTATATGGAGAGAAAGAAGAATGAAGGAACAAATGAACCAGACTAGCTCCAAAACCTAATGCAGCCTTTCCCCTTGCCCAATGGTGCTACACATAAAATTTAAACAAGATTGGTCGACTGCCTTCTGAGATATGCTTCATTGAAAGTGTGGACGACGGATGGACGGACGACAGACGACGGACTCCGGAGCCTTGGTATACTATCAGCTCACTGGAGCCTTTGGCTCAGGTGAGCTAAAAATTCAAGTCGCTATTTCTGTCACAACATTTTCCCTACGTTAATTAGTCTATGGGCAAATTTTTTTGTCTCTCAAGGTCACGTAACTCCGAGGTCAATATTCCGATTCGGCCCAAAATCGAACTTAACCGAGATTTTATGTCTGTCCTCGTTACCTGCAAGTTTGAATCTGATCTGAAAAAAATTCAAGTCGCTATTGTAGTCGCAACATTTTCCCTAATTAAGTCTATGGGCAAATGTTTTGTCGCTCAAGGTCACGTAACTCCGAGGTCAATATTCCGATTCAGCCCAAAATTGAACTTAACCGAGATTTTATGCCTGTCCTCGTTACCTGCAAGTTTGAAGCTGATATGAATAAAAATAAAGTTGCTATCGTGGTCACAACATATTTTTTTATGCTCAAGGGCAGGTAACTCCAAGGCAAATAATCCGATTCGGCCCAAAATCAAACTTAACCGAGATTTTATGTCTGTCCTCGTTACCTGCAAGTTTGAAGCTGATCTGAAAACAAGAGGGCCATGATGGCCCTGGATCGCTCACCTGATCCATAGTGTAACAAGTGGGCCCCAGAGAGGGCCATTATTGGCCCCAGGGTTTTAATGTGCATAATGTTGAGGGAGGTCTTAAAGGTGAAGCTTCATACCAAACATCAACAAAGGCTATAATTAGAACAATCTTGGCAAAGGTCCACTAGATAAAGCTACACATCAAATTTCAAAGACCTGGGCCTTGCAGTTTCAGAGAAGAAGATTTTTTTTAAAGATATTCCCTACATAAGCCTATGCAAAACCAAATGGCCCCAGGGCTATATAAATCTATGTAAAAACAAAGGGCCCCGGCCCGGGGTGGGGGCATTTGTGGCCCCAGGGCTATAATTTGAACAATCTTGGTAGAGGTCCACTAGATAAAGCTCCATACTAAATATCAAAGGCCTTGGCCTTGCAGTTTCAGAGAAGATTTTTAAAGATTTCCCTATATAAGTCTATGCAAAACCAAAGGGCCCCGGAGCGGGGACATTTTTGGTACCAGGGCTATAATTTGAATAATTTTGATAGAGGTCCACTAGATGCAGCTTCATACCAAATATCAAAGACCCAGGCCTTGTGGTTTCAGAGAAGAAGATTTTTGAAGATTTTCCCCATGTAAGTCTATGTAAAACCATAGGGCCCCAGAGTGGGGGCATTTTTGGCCCCAGGGCTATAATTTTAACAATCTTGGTAGAGGTCCATTAGATGCAACTTCATACCAAATTTCAAAGTCCTGGGCCTTGTGGTTTCAGAGAAGATTTTTAAAGATTATCCCTATATAAGTCTATGTAAAACCAAAGGGCCCCGGGACGGGGCCACTTTTGGCCCCAGCACTATAATTTGAATCATCTTGGTAGGGGTCCTTTAGAAGAAGCTTCATACCAAATATAAAAGACCTAGGCCTTGTGGTTTCAGAGAAGAAGATTTTTAAAGATTTTCCCTATATAAGTCTATGTAAAACCAAAGGGCCCCTGAGCGGGGGCATTTTTGGCCCAAGGGCTATAATTTGAACAATCTTGGTAGGGGTCCACTAGATGAAGCTTCATACAAAATATCAAAGTCCTGGGCCTTGCGGTTTCAGAGAAGAAGATTTTTAAAGATTTTCCCTATATAAGGCCATGTAAAACCAAAGGGTCCCAGTCGGAGGCTTTTTTTGCCCCAGCACTATAATTTGAACAATCTTGGTAGGGGTCCACTAGATAAAGCTTAATTCCAAATATCAAAGTCCTGGGCCTTGCAGTTTCAGAGCAGAAGATTTTTAAAGATTTTCCCTATATAAGCCTATGTAAAACCAAAGGGCCCGGCGGCGGGGACATTTTTGGCCTCAGCACTATCATTTGAATAATCTTGTTAGGGGTCTTTTAGATGAAGCTTCATACCAAATATAAAAGACCTAGGCCTTGCAACATGTGGTTTCAGAGAAAAGGATTTTTAAAGATTTTCCCTATATAAGTCTATGTAAAAACAAAGGGCCCCTGAGCGGGGGCATTTTTGGCCCAAGGGCGATAGTTTGAACAATCTTGGTAGAGGTCCATTGGATGAAGCTTCATTCTAAATATCAAAGTCCTGGACCTTGCGGTTTCAGAGAAGAAGATTTTTAAAGATTTTCCCTATATAAGTCTATGTAAAACCAAAGGGCCCCTGAGCAGGGGGATTTTTGGCCCAAGGGCTATAATTTGAACAATCTTGGTAGGGGTCCACTAGATGAAGCTTCATACGAAATATCAAAGTCCTGGGCCTTGCGGTTTCAGAGAAGAAGATTTTTAAAGATTTTCCCTATATAAGCCTATGTAAAACCAAAGGGCCCGGGGGTGGGGACATTTTTGGCCTCAGCACTATCATTTGAATAATCTTGTTAGGGGTCTTTTAGATGAAGCTTCATACCAAATATAAAAGACCTAGGCCTTGTGGTTTCAGAGAAAAGGATTTTTAAAGATTTTCCCTATATAAGTCTATGTAAAAACAAAGGGCCCCTGAGCGGGGGCATTTTTGGCCCAAGGGCGATAATTTGAACAATCTTGGTAGAGGTCCAATGGATGAAGCTTCATTCTAAATATCAAAGTCCTGGACCTTGCGGTTTCAGAGAAGAAGATTTTTAAAGATTTTCCCTATATAAGGCCATGTAAAACCAAAGGGCCCCGGAACGGGGGCATTTTTTGCCCCAGCACTATAATTTGAACAATCTTGGTAGGGGTCCACTAGATAAAGCTTAATACCAAATATCAAAGTCCTGGGCCTTGCAGCTTCAGAGCAGAAGATTTTTAAAGATTTTCCCTATATAAGCCTATGTAAAACCAAAGGGCCCGGGGGCGGGGACATTTTTGGCCTCAGCACTATCATTTGAATAATCTTGTTAGGGGTCTTTTAGATGAAGCTTCATACCAAATATAAAAGACCTAGGCCTTGTGGTTTCAGAGAAAAGGATTTTTAAAGATTTTCCCTATATAAGTCTATGTAAAACTAGAGTGTTCACAAGTTTTTTCTTTAATTTGACCTACTGACCTACTTTTTGACCCGAAAAGACCTTTATTCAAACTTAGCCAAGATATTGTCACAATGACCATTCTGAGCAAGATTAATGATTTAACCAAACTTGTGGCCTCCTGAGTATTCACAAGGTTTTTCTATGATTTGACCTACTGACCTACTTTTCAACCGGACATGACCCATATTCAAACTTGACCGAGATATTGTCATGATGATCATTCTGAGCAAGTTTGATTATGATTGGACCAAAATTGTGGCCCCTAGGGTGTTCACAAGGTTTTTATATGATTTGACCCGCTGACCTACTTTTTAACCCGATATGACCCATATTCGAACTGGACTGAAATATTGTCACAATGGTCATTCTGAGCAAGTTTCATGATAATTGGACCAAAACAGTGGCCTTCAGAGTGTTCACAAGGTTTTTCTATGATTTGACCTACTGACCTACTTTTTGACCGGACATGACCCATATTCGAACTTGACCAAGATATTGTCATGATGATCATTCTGAGCAAGTTTGATTATGATTGGACCAAAATTGTGGCCTCTAGGGTGTTCACAAGGTTTTTCTATGATTTGACCCGCTGACCTACTTTTTAAGCCGACATGATCCATATTCAAACTTCACTAAAATATTGTCACAATGATCATTCTGAGCAAGTTTGATGATGATTGGACCAAAATTGTGGCCTCTCGAGTGTTCACAAGGTTTTTCTATGATTTGACCTACTGACCTACTTTTTTACCCGACATGACCCAAATTCGAACTTGACCGAGATATTGTCATGATTATCATTCTGAGCAAGTTTGATGATAATTGGACCAAAACTGTGGCCTCTAGTGTGTTCACAAGAAAAAGTTTACGCACGGACGACGCACGACGGACGACGGACGACGCACGACGCACGACGACGCCGGACATCTTACTGTCACAAAAGCTCACCATGACCTTCGGTCAGGTGAGCTAAAAATTCAAGTCGCTATCGTAGTCACAACATTTTCCCTATGTAAAGTCTATGGGCAAATTTTTTGTCGCTCAAGGTCATGTAACTCTGAGGTCAATATTCCAATTCGAACTTAACTGAGATTTTATGCCTGTCCACGTTACCTGCTAGTTTGAAGCTGATCTGAATAAAAATAAAGTTGCTATCGTGGTCACAACGTATTTTTTTATGCTCAAGGGCAGGTAACTCCAAGGCAAATAATCCGATTCGGCCCAAAATCTAACTTAACCGAGATTTTATGTCTGTCCTCGTTACCTGCAAGTTTGAAGCTGATCTGAAAAAAATTCAAGTCGCTTTCGTAGTCACAACATTTTCCCTATATGTTAAGTCTATGGGCAAATTTTTTGTCGCTCAAGGTCACGTAACTCCGAGGTCAATATTTCGATTCGGCCCAAAATCGAACTTAACCGGGATTTTATGCCTGTCCTCGTTACCTGCAAGTTTGAAGCTGATCTGAATAAAAATAAAGTTGCTATCGTGGTCACAACGTATTTTTTCATGCTCAAGGGCAGGTAACTCCAAGGCAAATAATCCGATTTGGCCCAAAATCGAACTTAACCGTGATTTTATGCCTGTCGTAGTTACCTGCAAGTTTGAAGCTGATCTGAAAAAAATTCAAGTCGCTATCGTAGTCACAACATTTTCCCTATCTTAAGTCTATGGGCAAAATTTTTGTCGCTCAAGGTCACGTAACTCCGAGGTCAATATTCCGATTCTGCCCAAAATCGAACTTAACCGAGATTTTATGCCTGTCCTTATTATCTGCAAGAATGAAGTCGATCAGAAAAAAATTGACGGAGCTAGAGTGATGACAAGCTTTTTCCTATGTTAAGTCTATGGGAACTATATGTTGCCATGGTAACCAGAGTTCCACTCAGATCTGCATGAAAACCTTATGCAGTCTTTCCACTAGACTTGCCCTAGTCCCTACATTTACATTTTTATTTTAAATGAAAGCCCCTTTAAACAAAAATATGTAAAAGTCTCTTTAGTCTTCATCTGTGAATGTAGGGACTTGTATACTCTGCAAAAGTTCCGACCAGCACAAAGCTGGCATGAAACACTATCTCCCACTTGTTGATAAGAGCATTAGCCTCTGCAGTCAATGTTTACTTAATAAATAACACCCACCTGCGTCTGTCAGTGAAAGAGAGGAAAATTCTAGTATTTTGGAGATTTTTGTTTTGTTTTGTTTGATTTGAGGTTTAATGCCCCTGTCAACACTGTATAGGTCATTTTGGGGATGTTGCTTCCTTTGTGTTGGGACCTAAAACTTGTTCGAGACAGTGGTAGTTCCTGCCATCGAGGGTTGAATTTACTGAGGATAATTACGGCATTACTTTCAGTCCTTTATTTGATTAATATATTTTGTGTGTGCTCATTAGAATCAACTCGTGAGTACACACAATATAATTTTTCCAGATAAAATACGCCAAATACCCATAACTATCCCTAAATATTTGTCATATGGATACATGTATGTGTGAAGAATTTCTCAGGTACTCAAGAGCGAGTTCGAAAACAGTCATAGAAAACGAGCTATTGGTGTTCCAGCCGTTGAGGTATCATTAAACAGTCAAACCGGTCATAGTGGCCACCTCTATTAAGCAAGCAAGCAATCATTCAAATCCCGAAAAAGGCGAATGCATTAATATCCACCTGTATTAAGCAAGCACCTGTCTTAAGCAAGCACATTTTGACCATTCCTGAGGTGCTTGCTTAACACAGGTTGGACTGTAATTGTTTTTGCACTGGTTTTTATAGAAAAAAAAGGCAAGCAGGCAGCATAATATCATTATCCTGGCATAATTACTTAGTTAATAAGATGTGTAATTGCAGAATCTTTTCAACATTATCTTAACAGGAGAAACCATTGAGAAAAGTGGCGTTTACAAGGGGTTACATAATGTTCTTATTTCTGCTCAGTAGTATAAATTGTGGGTACTCTTTAGAACCGCCTCTAACAAGCAACCACAATCTATGTTTGAAGCAGAAATAAAGAAAAACGATACGAGGGCTACCCAAAATCTATGTTTTAGAGCAGAAATTACAAAATGACTAGCCTGGTAATTTGGTAAACCCTGCTTTACTCTATATAAAGTGGGGTTAACAAGGGTTTTCATTGTATGGACATGTTTAGGGGATGATCATGGTAATTGTGATCTAGTGCCGTATGTCCATTAGAATCGCCTCATTGAGATGGTTACACATTAGAGATTGTGGGTACTCATTAGAACTGCCTCATTGAATCGGTTGTAACGAGTTCCCACAATCTATGTTTTGAGCAGAAATAAGAAAAATTCTGATTAACGTCATTGTTGGAGCCTCTAATATAGCATAGGCATGTTATCGTAATGGTTTAAGAATAAAAAATTAAAATTTAAACTTCCTTTATTAAAACCCTTTGCCTTCATGTGGTTTTCCCCCACTAAATGTAAATAAATCATGGTAACAAGCTCTGGAGCCTGTCAGTGAAAAGTTATCTAAACAAACTTCTCACCCATATCTGACAATCATCTACAGGAAAGGTGAACGAGTTCTTTCAATATTTACAAGTCTGTTAATTTCACAATTTTCATAAAAGACGGTGCTATTTCATTTACAATGTATTTATTTTTTATTTTTGTAAACAATTAGTTTTACAATGGACACCTAATTAACAGACTTGGGCAAGTCTATCTTTCCACTTGCCTAATAATGTTACACATGAAATTTGATCAAAGTCGGCCAAGTAGTCTTCAAGATATACATTTTTGAAATTCACATTAACCCTTATGCAAAAATGCACAAGGGCAGGTAACTCCTAAGTGTATGATCCGATTCTGCCAATTATCGAACTTGACCGAGATTTCATGGCTGTGCTGGTTATCTGTAAGAATGAAGCCAATCCCAACAAAATTGAAGCAGCTACAGTGATGACAACATTTTCCCCATGTTAAGTCGATAGGCAATTTTTCGGGCGCTCAAGGGGACGTAACTCTTGAGTGAATTATCTGATTCGGCCCAAAATCGAACTTGACCGAGATTTTATGCCTGTACTGGTTATCTGCAAGAATGAAGTCGATCAGAAAAAAATTGACGGAGCTAGAGTGATGACAAGCTTTTTCCTATGTGAAGTCTATGGGAGCTAGATGTTGCCATGGCAACCAGAGTTCCACTCAGATCTGCCTGAAAACCTAATGAAGCCTTTCCACTTGCCCAATAATGCGACACATGAAATTTGATCAAAGTTGGCCAAGTAGTCTTTAAGATATACATTTTTGAAATTCCCATTAACCCTAATGCAAAAACACACAAGGGCAGGTAACTCCTAAGTGAATGATCCGATTCTGCCAGTTATCGAACTTGACCGAGATTTCATGGCTGTGCTGGTTATCTGCAAGAATAAAGCCAATCTGAAAATAATTGAAGCAGCTACGGTGATGACAACATTCTCCCCATGTTAAGTCAATAGGCAATTTTTTCAACGCTCAAGGGCACGTAACTCCTGAGTGAATAATCCGATTCATCCCAAAATCGAACTTGATCGAGATTTTATGCCTGTCCTCGTTATCTGCAAGAATGAAGTCGATCAGAAAAAAATTGACGGAGCTAGAGTGATGACAAGCTTTTTCCTATGTTTTTTCAACGCTCAAGGGCACGTAACTCCTGAGTGAATAATCCGATTCAGCCCAAAATCGAACTTGATCGAGATTTCATGCCTGTCCTCATTATCTGCAAGAATGAAGACAATCAGAAAAAAATTGACGGAGCTAGAGTGATGACAAACTTTTTCCTATGTTAAGTCTATGGGAGCTATTTGTTGCCATGGCAACCAGAGTTCCAATCCGATCTGCCCGAAAACAGTATGCAGCCTTTCCCACTACCTGATAATGCTTCACATGAAATTTGATCAAGATTGGCCCACTGGTTCCGGAGATATACTTCTTTGAAAGTGTGGACGACGGACGACGACGGACGACGGACGCCGGCTCGTGGTATACTAATACCTCACATGAGCCTTCGGCTCAGGTGAGCTAAAAAGGGTTAAGGCAGGTTTATACAAAAGTACAGTACACATTCTTTAGCCACAAAATGACTGACAACTGCCAGCAGAATGGACAGGTATCCACAAAAGAATGTTGCCAACTCTGCAGGGGTGGAAACCCTGACCACCAGTCAGGGGTACTGTGATCCAAATGAGCCATCTAGGCTGACTCCTTAACATTTTTTTTTTTTAGCTTTGGTTTTGGTTTGAAGATTATTTTACTTATTTCAAGCCGATTGTTAAAAACCAGAGTATACAGAGAAAACCTATCTGACCTTCCGTTGCAGATCTTGGTGTCTCATGTGTGACCCGAATGAGGCTCAAACCATAGCGGTGAGAGACCTAATGATTATGAGGCAGCACTCTTATCCATTTCAGGCCACGGAGACCCATTTAGGATAATTTTAACAATTCCATTAGACTGCAACATTACCATTGAATGTAACATTTTTTATTTGTTGTTAAATCTAGCTACACCAAAAACAAAAAAGAAAAAAAATATATATATTTAATTATACAGACACAAAATATATGCATTTAATGACACTTACATCATAAGCTGGAAATCCCAAATATAGCCATACTGCATTTTTTTTTTTTTTAGCATGAACTGTTATTATGAATGTTTAGAGTAACACACTGCATCATTACATGGAGGGTTAATGTACTCTTGTAGAATGTTTTAGTAAAGTCAGTGAACTTTTGTCCTCAAATAACCATATTGCCTTGATTAGATTTTTGGGGGTCTTCATTATGTGGTTAAGCCAAAGCAAACACTGTAACTCTAAAACACTGGTCAGTCCTTCAGAATGCTCAGCTTTCTGATCTTGGTAATATGGGTCATGCCAAGTTTTTGTTTATTTGATTTGAGGTTTAACATCCCCGTCAACACTGTAAAGGTCATTTTGGAGATGTTGCTTCCAATTTTGTGGGACTTTTACCCGACATTGAGATGAAATGACATCTCAAGCCCTGTCGCCCAATGAAACCAATAGGGTTTATTAGCATGGACGGTCCACCTCGCACCTCGGTTCCTGGACAGGCTTAGATCCTCTAAGTGGTTTACCAGTACTAGTGTGCGGGCCGGATTCAGCTCTGCGTGGAAGCATCATGCAGCCCATATATTTCTTCAAGCCCCTATGGGCGGGGGCCGGTCATGCCAAGTGAAATGGGATGTTTGAGCACATATGTCTAGCAATTACTCAGATCAGAGTGCACGTCTGCTCTGGATGACCAGTGTTCAAGTTTCTTCATACAAGCTAAAAATGTTTTTATATTGTAAAAATCCTAAAACTTCGGACATCTTGACTATCTGCTGTAATTCTTCTAAAATTTTATCAAATACGTCTCACAATCCAGCAAGGAGTCCAAAAGGTGCAGATAGAATGTCAAACAGTGTAGAGCCTGATCAGACTGCTGTGAGTTGAAGCAGTCTAATCTGGGTCAGCACTGTTTGCTTTGGTATATCTGTCCCAATACTTAGGATCATTATACTATATTGTATTTACCTTAACTCTTATCTTGCTGTTCACAACAACCCCTATCTTTGCAAACAGTGTAGATCCAGATCTGATCAGGATCCACACTGTTTGACATTCAGTTTATGAATTTGTAGGAATAAATAACATCAAGTAATCTGATTGGTTCAAAGTCAGAGATGGGTGTGGCTAAAATGAATATTCAGCAAGAGAAGGGTTAACTACTCCAGTTCTAAAATCTTAACCAGTACAATTTTGAACCAGCACCCAGTGCTGTGTCTGAAAATAACCAATCAAGTGGCACACAGTGTAGACCCTGATGAGAAGCCGCATTCTGCGACATCTCATCTGGGTCTACACTGTTTGCTCAGGCCTGTCTGTCCGAATACATACATGTATATGGTGTGCAGACTGAGTTGAGTGTTCCCTGAGTGCAAAATTGCACAAAGACCTCTTTTCATTAATTTTGTCCTGGCCTACATGAAAGAGCTGTACCACCAGACTGGAAATGCATCCATAGGACACGGATGCCCCCGCCTGAAAATATGTCTATGTTCGTATTCATCCATAGAAAGTTATTGACCGTGTTTAAGTTTTGGACGCTTTTTCATGTTTGACCTCTAAGTATGACCTTGACCTTGTAGGTAAGGACCTTGGTTTTGTGTGAGACAGATTGCCTCATGATGGCCAACATTTCTGCCAAATGATTTCAAAATCTATCCAGAGATAACAAAGTTATTGTCTGCGTTTAAGTTTCGGACCATTTTTTTTTACCTTTGACCTCTAAGTATGACCTTGACCTTGGAGGTACGGATCTGGGTTTGCACCAGATACATCGTTTCATGATGGTTAATATTTCTTCAAAGTAATTTCAAAATCCATCCAGAAATAAGTAAGTTTTTGACTGTGTTTAAGTTTCGGACCCTTTTTTTTACCTTTGACCTCTAAACATGACCTTGACCTTGGCGGTACGGACCTGGGTTTTGCACGTGACACGTCATCTCATGATGGTTAACATTTCTGCCGAGTAATTTTTAAATCCATCAAGAAATAATGAAGTTATTGACTGCGTTTAAGTTTTGGACGGACACACGGATGGACGAACAGACGGACAGGGGCAAGTCGCTATATGCCCTTTCCACCATTCTTCGAAGGGCAGGGGCATAAAAAAAAATTAGCCATGGTGGGGTGGTTGGGTAAGGCAATCTTGCACCACTTGGGCATCCAACTGACAGTTGGGCAAGGCCTGCTGTCCTTGCAGCAGGTAGGGGGTAGCGGGGGAGTGTTGTTATTTTTACTGTTTCTACACTTCCTTCATTTCCTTCTTTTTCCCCTGTCCCTTCTTTTTCATCTCCCCTACTATCTCTTCTTTTTCTCGCTTTCTCTGGGAGAAGACACAAAATGACCCGAAAGGGTGTATGTGTTGTTAAACCCAAAACAATCAATCAATAGAAAAACTAGAGAAAGTGACCAGTGGGTCACGTATACCCCCGGCCATATATCTTTCGAGCTTGTATGTAATATGAATGTCAAGAAGGTATAAGAATCTATAAATGTGCTTGTAAAAGCTAAACCAAACTTAATTAAAATTTCTAAATGGACCAAGGGAGTACGTGAGGGCATCAAAGTTACTGAAGGGCTGGGGGCATCAATGTTACTGAAGCAGCAGGGTGGGGTATACATCAATGCAAGTATCAACTGAATTTGTCTTAGAGTTTAGAACATACAGGCATCTATAAACTTTATCATAAAACTTTTACCAAATGTAAAATTTCTATGTCTGTGACCTTGAGGTCACGGTCATCAATGTCACGGTCACTGTGGGTTGGGGAAGGGACATACATCACAAAATCTTTGGACTGGTATGCAACATTGATGCAAGTATCAACTGAATTTGTCTTAGAGTTTAGAACATACATGCATCTATAAACTTTGACATAAAAGTTTAACCAAATGTAAAATTTTAAGTCCGTGACCCTGAGGTCACTGTGGGTGGGTGAAGACCTGCATCAGTATTCACGAAATCTTTGGACTGGTATGCAACAATGATGCAAGTATCAACTGAATTTGGAACATACAGGCATCTACAAACTTTGTCATAAAACTTTAACCAAATGTAAAATTTCTAAGTCTGTGACCTTGACATCCAGGTTACTGTGGGGGTTAGGACATGCATCAGTGAAATCTTTGGACCAGTATCTAACTTCAGTGTAAGTATCAACTAAATCTATCAAAGGGTTCAGAAGATACAATCCCTTAGAAACTTTTGACGCAATACTTGAAACAAAATGTTAACAGAAGGACAGACGGATGGAAAGACGGACACATGGACAGATGGACGGTCAAATGGCGGGACAAAAACTATATACCCCCATAGAATACATGTACTTCGTATGCCGGGGGGTATAATAAGCAAAATCATGAGGAAAAAGCACTTATAAATGACCAGCCAAGGTTCAGCAGAGCAACTAACAGGGCTAGAGTATGACTTCTTGCATGAAGCTACCACAAAGTCTTCCCTATATGCCTGCAAGCAGCAAAGGCTCTGGTGCAACTGCACATATGCGCAGCCTGGTCTGAGCCTCTGCTGCTTGCCTGTGTAATAATGACTCATCCACCACCACCTTTACCTGCTGAAACAGTACGAGGACTGTTCAAATATGAATGCAAGTAGAACGTTTTCTCATGCCCTAATGCGTAAAACACCTGGAAATAAATATCATATAGTAGAAAATTTTTTTACGTATACATTGATACCAAACCTGTTAAAATCCGTCCACTTTAGCCATGTATATCATTTGATAAACACTGTCTACTCTTGTATACTAATACAAAATATGGTTGGAAGAAGGTCAGAGTACGCCGTTGAAATACGGTCCTATATTAAGAATCGTTGTATTCTTGGTATACGGTGCAAAGACATTTTTGATGAAATATGTTCGGTTTATGGGCATAATGAAATGTCTTTTCCAACAGATTTTCTTTGGTGTAAGAAATTCAGCTGTGGGCTAGGCTCAACAGAAGATGCACCACATGATCGTCGGCCGAAAAGAGCAACATCTGCCAAGATGGTTGCTAGAGTGAAAGAAATAGTTGCTACCGATGCACGGTACACCACTAGGTAAAATAGCTAGTATGGTTGGCATCTCATTAGGAGCAGCTCATACAATTCTGAAACGGGATTTGAAAATGAGAAAGTTCTGTGCTAGATGGATTCCCCATCTGTTGACAGATGAGCAGAAAAAGACAAGCGTTCAGTGCGCCAAGAAGTTGCTTAAAAAGTTTCCAAATTACAATGCACGGTCTTTCGCTAATGTTGTCACAGGTGACAAGACATGGTTCACTTTTTTGAGCCAAAACGAAAGATTCAGAACAAAATATGGGCAACAAAGTATTGCAAAAGACCATGCATTGCAAAGCGGACCATGAACGTCAAGGTAATGTATGCCATATTCTTTTCAAATCAGGGCCCTGCTATTCAGGTTGCTGTGCCTAAAGGCAAATCTGTAAATTTAAGTTCTTCGAAAATTGAAGAAATATTTCAAAGAACGAAGACTCGCAACTGGTTTGGCCAATGTCAGATTGCTACATGACAATGCGTCATTGCAGAGATTCACGGTTTGTAAAGTGTCGAGTATCGAGTCAAAAATGTCGAGTATCGAGTTGAAATTGTCGAGTATCGAGTCAAAAATGTCGAGTATCGAGTTGAAATTGTCGAGTATCGAGTTGAAATTGTCGAGTATCGAGTCAAAAATGTCGAGTATCGAGTTGAAATTGTCGATTATCGAGTCAAAATTGTCGAGTATCGAGTTGAAATAGTCGAGTATCGAGTCAAAATTGTCGAGTATCGAGTAAAAAATGTCGAGTATCGAGTCGAAAATGTCGAGTATCGAGTTGAAATTGTCGAGTATCGAGTTAAAATTGTCGAGTATCGAGTTAAAATTGTCGAGTATCGAGTAAAGTTGGTCAAAATCTCAGGCTTCTAGATCAAATTTTAAGTTATATACACTTGTACAAGTCTCCTACTCAGTACTTTTATTATCTTTTTTCTGTTTCTCTTTTTCCCTCTTAGTTCTTCTTTATGTTTTTTTTTTTTTTGTTTTTTGTTTTGGCTTGATTTAGGCGTTTTCCCGGAACAAATATGAGACTGAGCATCAGTCTAAAGCAGATTGAACCACATGAATATTCCCAAGAAAATATAGGTATGGATGTTGATAATTAATTAGTTTGTACCAAATGGAATCTTCCTCCTTTTATATAGGGTGAGTCCATTTCAAAATTAGAGGTGTCAGGTTTTGTTTTCTTCAAAATTTATTTCGAAATTGGCTGAACCTTTTACAAACATTGTAGGCCTTGATCAGATGTAGTGTTCTGCGGCATCTGATCTGGACCTGCACTGTTTGCCAACTACCTGTTTTGGGGTTTCAGTACAAAATGGGTTAAACACCAAAATCTACAGACTGACCCCAGCTATCTAAATATTTAGCTAAGTTATTTCAGAGAAATATCCATTAAACTGACTTTTATTGGGGTTTATTATGTTGCTCTCCTGGTCAGGTTGTAACTGATGTCAATGGCATTAATTTTGCAAGATAGTTTGCTTTGAAATCCAAAGAGCCTGCTCCCAACAAAATTAATAAATACCAACGCACGTGTCTGGACAAACAGTGCAGATCCAGATCCACAAAGATATGAATTCTATGACATTCACCCAACATCTTTTGGACCCTATACGATGCGGTTTGGCAACTAAGTTAAAGTTTTAGGGTAATTTATTTTTTTGTTTTAGTTGTAAGGTCCATCCATTGCAGAACTTGACCTTTCACATGTGACCCAGGCAAGGCTCAAACCATAGCAGTGAGAGACCTGATGATTAAGAGTCAGCACTCTTATCCACTAGGCCATGGAGGCCCATGTTTTAGGGTGGTTACAGAAATGATATATAGGAGTCAGTGCAACTGAGTGCAGTGTATCCCAATCCCGCCGACATTCCCTATTTGGGTCACACTTTACATTACGATAACACAACCTTGTGCAAAGAGCATTTAACATATCTTGAAAATTGTTGCTTTCCTGGTTAATATTTGTGATACGGTATTTGTCTTATTTATACTCAAAACATGGGTTATTGGTGCTCATTAGAACCACCTCAAGGCAATTCCAACTGGTACCCACAACCTATATCTTGGAACAGAAATAAGAAAATACTGTATACCCCTGTACACTCCAGTTTTCTAATATAAAGTGGGGTTTAGAGGGCTATTCATTACACAGACTTGTTATCACGGTGAAAAATGTTGTGCAAAATAGCTAAAACGATCCCACTCCGATGAACAAAATGGCCACCAGAGCTAAAAACAGAAAAAAACATTGTAAATTTGCATCAAATGCGAACTTCTCCTAAACCCTTGGGTCAATTAGATTCAAACTTCACAGGAATGTTGCCAAGGTGACTCCCTACCAAAATAGCTAAATTGTTCCGCTCTGCCGAACAAGATGGCTACCATCGCTATAAATAGAAAAAATGACAACTTCTGTTGTACCCTTGGGCCAATTTCATTCAAACTTTGTAGGAATGTTGCTTAGATGACCCTATACCAATATAGTTGCAAAAATCTCGCTCCGATGAACAAAATCGCGGCCAGAGCTAAAAATAGAAATACATTGTAAATTTGCTTCAAACGCAAACTTCTCCTAAAACCTTAGGCCAATTTGAGCCAAACTTCACAGAAATGTTGCCTAGGTGACACCCTGCCAACCCTGTCAAAATAGCTAAGATTGTTCTGCTCTGACAAACAAGATGGCCACCAGAGCTAGAATAGAATTTACTTGAGACAGTGACACTCAGTCAAGCGAATCAGGGCCCAGAGGGCCCTCTTGTATATAAGTAGACTGGGGGTGAAAGCTCGGACGAGTTTAAAAACTGGCAAGGTCAGAGCATTAATCATAGTGTTATGTCCCCTTGATTGCTGAAAATGTCTATTTTTGACCTTGTCATCAATTTTGATTGGATCTTCCTGAAACTTATATACAAGTCAGTCAGGTTTAAAAGCTTGGATGAGTTATCGGTCAATTACCCACGGAGTTATGACCCCTACTTTACGGAAAATGCTTATTTTTTTACCTGGTCACCACTGTAGCCACTTCAGTTTTGATCGGATCTTCTTGAAACTTACAAACAAGTAAGTCAGGGATAAAGGCTAGGACGAGTTCGAAAACTGGCTAGGTCGGCCTATCTTTCATAGAGTTACGTCCCCTTGATTATTGAAAATGCCTATTTTTGACCTTGTCATCACTGTAGCCCCTTCAGTTTTCATCGGATCTTTTTTGAAGCATACATGTAAGTAAGTAGGGATAAAACCTCGTCTGAGTTAAAACAAAATGGTGAGGTCAGCCTATATTTCAGAGTGTTATGTCCCCCTTGATTACAGAAAATTCTATATCTTTGACCTTGTCATCACCATAGCCCCTTCATTTTCTATTTGAACGTCTTGAAACTAACATTTAATTAATTCCGGGATATATGCTTGAATCAATTAGAAAACTGATGAGGCCCCGGCAGAGCCAGTTTTGGTCCCAGGGATATAATTTGAACAATCTTGGTCAAGGTCCACCATATGAAGCTTCATACCAAATATCAAAGAACTGAGTCTTCTGGTTTCAGACAAGAAGGTTTATAAATATTTTCCCTATATAAGTCTATGTAAAACCTGTGGGGCCCCGATGCGGGTGTATTTTTGGACCAAGGGCAATAATTTGAACAATCTTGACAGAGGTGTACTAGACAAAGCTTCATATCAAATATCAAGGACCTTCTGGTTTCAGAGAAGAAGATTTATAAAAATTTTCCCTATATAAGTCTATGTAAAACCTGTGGGGCCCCCGGCGCGGGGGCATTTTCAGCCCAAGGGCTATAATTTGAACAATCTTTATAGATGACCACTAGACAAAGCTTTGTATCAAATATCAAAGACCTGGGCCTTCTGGTTTCAGAGAAGAAGATTTTTAAAGATTTTCTGTATATACATGTAAGTCTATGTAAACCAAAGGTCCCCGGAGCAGGGGCATTTTTGACCCCAGGGCTTTTGTTTGAACAGTCTTGATAGAGGTCCACTAGATGAAGCTTCACAACAAATATCAAAGACCTGGGCCTTGCTGTTTCAGAGAAGAAGATTTTTAAAGATTTTCCCTATGTAAGTCTATGTAAAACCAAAGGGCCCCGGGGCGGTGGCCTAAATTTTTTTTTGCCCCAGGGCTATAATTTGAAAAATCTTGATAGAGGTCCACAAGATGAAGCTTCACACCAATTATTAAAGACCTGGGCCTTGCGGTTTCAGAGAAGATTTTTAAGGTTTTTCCTATATAAGTCAATGTAAAACCAAAGGGCCCTGGGAAGAGCATTTTTGATGCAAGGGCTATAATTTGAACAATCTTGGTAGAGGTACACATGATGAAGCTACACACCAAATATCAAAGACCTGGGCCATGCTGTTTCAGAGGAGAAGATTTTTTAAAGACATTTCCTGTGTAAGTCAATGTCAAACCAAAGGGCCCCGGGGCAGGAGCACTTTTGACCCCAGGGCTACAATTTGAACAAACTTGATAGAGGTCCATTAGATGAAGCTTCACACAAATTATCAAAGACCTGGGACTTGCGGTTTCAGAGAAGAAGATTTTTAAAGATTTTTCCTATAAAAGTCTATGTAAACTGAACCAAAGGGTCCCTGGGTGGAAACATTTTTTAGCCCCAGGGCTATATTTTGAACAATCTTGGTAGAGGTCCACTAGATGAAGCTTCATACCAAATATCAATGATTTGGGCCATGCAGATTTTTTAGGTTTTCAGTGAAAAAATCCATTTTATTAACCTCAGTAGCACTTCCAAGATGGGAAATCTTCTCTCAACTGATCCTCTGGTCATCTTGTGGTTCCAGCACTCCATTTGGGCTATCAGCAACTCATCATTGTTTTGGTGTAAAAGCTATTAATTATCCAGTAAATGGGCTGCATTTGTTAGGGCAGCATATATCATGTCCATTAACATCAACTTTGGCATCCAGTGTTTGTTTTAGTTCATTTTGATGCTAGGCACATCAGTTGGGAATTAATTTCAAGATTTAATGTTTCAAGACACCCAAATATTGTTTATCTGTTAGGGGAAAATTGTTGCTTTGCCCATTTTGTACCAAAAGGAATCTTCCACCATATACAGAATAAGTCCATTTCAAAATTTAGGGGTGTCATGTTGTGTTTTCTTCAAAAACTACTTGGAAATTTGCTGGAAATTTTGCAAAGCATTACGAAAACACGCCTTTACAAATACATTATAATTCTTACCACCGAAAAATGACAATTTTCAGATCTAACGAGTACCCACAATCTATGTTTTTGAGCAGAAATAAGAAAAATAATTTAGACCCCTGCAAACCCTAGTTTTACTATATAAAACTGGGGTTTAAGGGGGTCAAATTTATATAGGTGTGTTTTCGTGATGATTGAAGGTCGTTCTGCGTCTTCTGATCTGGGCCTGCACTGTTTGCTTACTAATTACTGCTTTGGTGTTTCCTGTACAAAAAGGGATAAATGAACAATAAAAAAGAGGAAAAATAAAAATGTCAGTGTAGGTGTGTTGCATACTAAATTTATAAATATTTGGTATATTAGGGATAGACCACTTTAGGACTACTGTTGCCCTAGATCAGCAAAATTAGCTTGTTAAAATGATGACATATTTTAGGATAAAACAAACACAAGTCATTATTTTTGAGTCATTGCTTGTTCAAATAAGACGACTCACATACCTGCAAAGTCATGCTGCAGAATAATGTTAATGTTAACTCGATACTCGACAATTTTAACTCGATACTCGACATTTTTGACTCGATACTCGACAATTTCAACTCGATACTCGACAATTTTGACTCGATACTCGACTTTTTTAACTCGATACTCGACAATTATGACTCGATACTCGACTTTTTTGACTCGATACTCGACTTTTTTAACTTGATACTCGACAATTTTGACTCGATACTCGACTTTTTTGACTCGATACTCGACAATTTTGACTCGATACTCGACTTTTTTGACTCGATACTCGACTTTTTTAACTCGATACTCGACAATTTTGACTCGATACTCGACTTTTTTGACTCGATACTCGACTTTTTTAACTCGATACTCGACAATTTTGACGCGATACTCGACTTTTTTGACTCGATACTCGAAAATTTTGACTCGATACTCGACTTTTTTAACTCGATACTCGACAATTTTGACTCGATACTCGACTTTTTTGACTCGATACTTGATACTCGACAAAAAGAAACCCTCGTCATTGCACACGGCGTTCATTGTGCAAGACTATCTGAAGCAGGAAAAGGTTGTTGAACTCCCTCACCCCCCGTATTCCCCTGACCCTGCCCCGTTTGACTTTTTTTTTGTTCCCGCAGCCAAAAAAGTACCTTTCTGGTCGAAAATTTGTACAGCGCAAACACCTCGGTTCTGCAATATTCCAGTGCCTTCATAGTATACCTTGAAAAGACTACCAAAATGCATTCAATGATTGGATCAGAAGACTGAAAGTTTGTATATCTGTTAAAGGGGAATACTTTGAGGGGACAAAATAAATTTTTCATCGAAATCTATCACGGAATCATTTTTATGTGCTTAGTTGCATTCATATTTGAACAGTCCTTGTAGAAGGCCTTCCCCTGATACCCGACATCTTTGCCTCACCCAACCTGAACCCCATCCGAAGTTTCAGGCCATGCTGGGTGACTGAAGAGACACAGTCTCTTAGACTGGTCACTTTACACTTCTTGTCATGAATTGCTGTAAATCAGTGCACATGCGCTATAATATTAAGCACACCAGTCCTTTTTTAACCCTTCTTGTACCAAATGGAATCTTCTCCATTTATAAAGGAGTCCATTTAATAAATTTAGGGGTGACAGAATGTGTTTTCTTCAAAATTTATTTGTAATGTAAAATGGCTGAACTTCTTGCAAACAGTCTAGGCCCTGAGGAATGTGGTGCCTGATCTGGGCCCACACTGTTTGCCAGGGTACCCATTTTGGGGTTTCCAGTACAAAAAGGGTTAAAGAGGTACATATGACACCAGTAGCAATCGATCGCGCCTACATCATAAAACTGGAAAACTGTATAGCACGTGCCACCACATGATAACTTCTCGGATAAACATTGTAACCACAGCATTTAAGCCGGATTATCAGATGCCACAGGTCCAAAATATTGCAATAATAAACATGCTTTGTTAGGATTTCGTGCTATACACACTAACCTGGTGCAAGATTGTTTGTCCAAATTAATGATGCCCCTGAGTGCTAAGAATAGCCCAGCTATATATAGCTCAAAACTTGCCAGAACATTGATCCCTATTAGGGTGAAAAATAGCACTAGGGTAGGAAGTGCCATATGAATGATTTAAGAGTTTTGTATGAGATAAAGGTATGCGGTGTGTACTCATTGCAATCATCTAAATGAGGCAATTCTAATGAGTATTTCAAAATCCTCCTAACCCTTAAGACGCCGAGAAGAACTACATCTGAAAATGTCCTCTGCTTATGTCGTCTCAGAATCTTTTTGCAAACTGTGTAAAAATATTTTTGCATATTTTTCCTAGGGGAGCAGTCTGATCTGGGTCCACACTGTTTGCAAAACTGACTTTTAAGTAAGCAGCAGATGACAGTCCGACTCATACCACTTTTCCTGGGAAGGCTTAGACTTTCAAAGCAGCATACTAGTGCTCTGAAGTTAATCTGGTTGGTTTCAGCTTAGTCCAGAAGCACCATGCAGTCCAATCTATTTCTTTAAGACCTGATTGGCGGGAGTACTCGTTATTAGGATAAATACAGTACTGATAGATCCCCTCTGTGGGTTCATTACATTACCGAATGGACACAAACTCAAGGGTCTTCATCCTGTCAACCCCTCAATCTATTTACTCTGTGGCTACAGAAAGGGCAAAGATGAACGTTTACATATGCTATAGTTAATCAACTCTCTTTTGAGAGTTCAAAGTTTAAGCGTGACAAGACTATTCCATTTTTTAGGAGAAGCAGGTTTGGCTGTCCTTTTGGCTTTCCCCTATTGATGTTTCCATTAGGGTCTGTTGTTTCATGTTTGTGCTTTGTTTCCCTTTGGTGTCTCTGATGGGAGCTGTGGGTTAATTGTATTGATTCCTGATCATTGCCTTCACTTCTATTTTTCATATATCTTTTTTTCCTCAGGATTTTAAAAATAAAAATGTTTTGATATTTCCATTATCTAGAAGTTGTGGCCAAGTGGATAATGGGATGTTAAATAAAATATTTTTTGCATACAGGCAAACAGTGTGGGCCCAGATCAGACTGCTCCTTCAGGAGCAGTCTGATCTGGGTCCAAACTGTTTGCAAAAAAAATTGCTTTTAAGGTAACCAGCCGACGGTAAAGCAGACGACAATAGTTGTGAATGCCATTTCATGGGTTAACGTTCAAGTACAGCATATCCGTGTTATAACATGGTTCATTATCACACAGTTTGTTATAACATGGTGTCTAATAACATAGTTTATGGGTTAAAATCTCAGCCTCTATCCTACAAAATTCAATGGTTCAATGGTGCAGTCAACACTTGATGTCGAGTTAGCCTGCCCAGCTTTCTCGTGTTACTTGTCTATTTGGTGTATTCCTTGCTTCCAAAGGCTCTAACTTTAGAACTTATTTACCCTTCTAAGGGGTTAACCCATAAAATGCCAATCACGACTATTGTCGTCTGCTTTTACTAAATAAAACTTTGGACCTGTATCTATCATCAGACCAAATATGAACCAAATGAATCATAAAAGTTCAGGTTCTACCTAGTACAAATACCTTAAGCTGAGTCTTAAACATTAAAAATTTCTAAGTCTGTGACCTTGACCTTGAGGTCATGGGTATGGGAGGGGGTATTGCTGAATAAAACTTTGAACCTATATCTATCATCATACCAAATATGAACCAAATTCATAACATGGCTTGGGAAATATGAGCTCAAATTCTACCTGGTACAAATACCTTAACCTGTGTCTTAAACATTAAAAATTTCTAAGTCCCTGACCTTGACCTGGAGGTCATGGGTATGGATGGGGGTATTGCTGGATAAAACTTTGGACCTATATCTATCATCGTACTAAATATACACCAAATCCATTGCATGGTTTGAAAAACATGAGCTCAAATTCTACCTGGTACAAATACCTTAACCCGAGTCTAACAGGATCACGTACGTACACACATTCGTACTGACTGACATACATTCGTAAACATGTACGGAAAACCGAAACACTTAATGCCACAGATCATTCTATGCCAGGGCATAAAAACAACAATACAACAAAAACAAGTAAGAATATATATGGCAGCTGTTTAGAAATCTGCTAACTCATAAAACATTGTTTTGTCATACAAATATCTCGGAGCTGAGAAAAAACAACAATAAAAGATGACATTCTGCAATCTGAATCAGCAAAAACTCAGATCAGCTCGTGCATTAATGCGGACCTGCGTGCGTCACTCTATGAATGTGATCACATTAGTGTATGCTTATGCAAACAGCACAGCTCTGATCAGACTGTGATATGTGCCTATCTCAACTTGGAAGTTTTATTCTGTAACTTATGTATGTCTCAAATTTAGTACTCTGATATTGTCTTACTTTTTTTTCCTTATGTAGGTTTCTGTTTTTCAAGAAAACTAAGCCCAGTCACAAGAAATTTTTGAAGAAAAATTGACACAACCCTTAGTGTAATAAAAATTGCAAAGCATATTATACAGTTACAGTAAAATCCCTGTATTAAGACCACCTTTGGGACTGTTCAAAAGTGGTCTTTAAGACCACTTTTGAACAGTCCCAAAGGTGCTCTCTGACCAGAGGACACTGTATGCAGAAAATGCAAAGAAAGAATAACTGCAAACTACTAAATAAGCTTTTTAAACCAGAATAAGTCTTAATATTACAGGGTGGCCACACATTTTTAGCAATCAAATTCCCTGATTTTTCCCTGATTTCCCCCTGATTTGATTTGATTTTCCCTCATATTAGTGCAATGGCCCCCTACTTTTAGAAGTCATATTCTGATTCAAATTTTGTCAAGTGACATGTTTATACACAATCCTGTCACAATATTCTTAATTAAATGAAAATTTATCTAAAATATGATGTACATGTGCTAATTTACTTTCATGGCAGTCAAAATCAAAACTGGTAAAAGATATGGCCTCCTACCTCCCCTTGTAGCCACACCTTCACCTCCAATTTATTACAGGAGGGCCATGATGGCCCTGGATCACTCACCTGATCCATTGTGTAACAAGTGGGCCCCGAGGGCTATAATTGGCCCCAGAACTATAATTTGCATTATCTTGAGGGAGGTCTAAAAGGTGAAGCTTCAAACCAAATATCAAAGACCGGAGCCTTCTGTTTTCCAACAAGAAGATTTTTAAAGGTTTTCCTTTTATAAGTCTAAATAAAACCTGTGGGCCCCAGGGCAGGGCCATTTTCAGCCCCAGGGCTATAATTTGAACAATCTTGGTCTAGGTCCACTAGACAAAGCTTCATACCAAATATCAAGGAACTGAGCCGTCTGGTTTCAGACAAGAAGATTTTTAAAAGTTTTCCCTATATAAGTTAACGTAAAACCAAAGGGCCCCGGGGCAGGGGAATTTTTGGACACAGGGCTATAATTTGAACAATCTTGAAAGAAGTCCACAAGACGAAGCTGCATACCAAATACCAAACACTTGAGCCTTCTGGTTTCAGACAAGAACATTTTTAAAGGTTTTCCCTATAAAAGTCAATGTAAAACCTAAGGGACCCAGGGCGGGGGCATTTTTGGCCCCAGGGCTATAACTTGAACAATATTGGTAGGGGTCCACTAGATGAAGCTACACACCAAATACCAAAGACCTGGGCCTTGCAGATTCAGAGGAGAAGATTTTTTCCTATATATGTCAATGTAAAACCAAGGGGCCCTGGGGTGGGGGCATTTTTGGCCTGAGGGCTATAATTTGAACAATCTTGATAGAGGTTCAAAAGACGAAGCTTCACACCAAATATCAAACATCTGAGCTTCTCTTTTCAGACAAGAAGATTTTTAAAGCTTTTCCCTATGTAAGTCTATGTAAAACCAAAGGCCCCAGGACGGGGGCAGTTTTGGCCCCAGGACTATAATTTGAACAATCTTGGTAGAGGTCCATTAGATGAAGCTACACACCAAATATCGAAGGCCTGGGGCTTGCGGTTTCAGAGGAGAAGGTTTTCTAAGTTTTCATTAAAAAAAATTATTTTTGGCTTGGCCTTGATGTGCAATGGACCGGAACCATTTGAACAACTTTGAAAGGGGACAACCTAACGATCATTCCTGTGAAGTTTGGTCAAAATCCGATCAGTGGTTTAGGAGGAGATAGATGTCGCTTGAAGAAATTGTTTAGGGATGGACGGATGCACGCACGCATGGATGCATGCACAGACGACAGACAAAAAGTGATCCCAAAAGCTTCTCGTCATTGCATGACAGGTTAGCTAAAAATAGTAGGGGTTATTTTGTTCTTTTTTTTTTTGTTTTTGTTTAGTTTTTTGTCACATGGTAGACTATCTAAGACCCTTAGTCCCTTCCAGAAGCTGGTCCCTGGGGCAAGAACAGGATAAAATGAATGCCCTGATCCAGGCATCATACTAACTATATGTGAATTTGCCAGCTGCAAATGATCCCAACAGAAACATGAACCTAATATTATGGACTCTGTTTTTTGTGAACCCCAGTAAATGTATGTACACAGTACTACATACAGCCATAATGGTATGGTAAAACACCCTGTAGTGACACTATTGTATAGACTGTCTAAGACCCTTAGTCCCTTCAAGAAGCTGGACCCTGGGGCAAGAACAGGATAAAATGAATGCCCTGATCCAGGCATCATACTAACTATGTGAATTTGCCAGCTGCAAATGATCCCAACAGAAACATGAACCTAATATTATGGACTCTGTTTTTTGTGAACCCCAGTAAATGTATGTACACAGTACTACATACAGCCATAATGGTATGGTAAAACACCCTAATTATATCCCTTGTTATAGTCATTGTGTTATTCTTGATACATTCTTAAGAATATGATATTGGTGCATGCATACACACTTCTACTTATGCTTGCTCAATTCCGCTTTGGCTTCTAACTGCACTGATGTATATTTTTGTATCAAAATTCAATGACAGATATTGGGTTTGCAATAAAATGTCCCCTTCGGAATGAGAAAAAAAGAAAAAAACAGAATATATAGCAAACAAGTACTCCACCTAACAAGTACTCCACCTTTAAGTAAGATTAGATCTGCAGGCATTTTAAGCATATGGCAGAAAGAAACCACCAGTAGCCACATCTGAACAGCTATAAAATTTGAATAGTTTGACCTTACAAAGATAAGATTTTTTGAAATTCCCTGATTTTTCCCCCGATTCTCAGAAAAATTTCAAATTCCCTGATTTTTCCCTGCAGGGAATTTTTTCTCTCCATTTTTCCTGTTTTCCCTGTTTTCCAGAGTGCGTGGCCACCCTGTATTAGGTGGTCTCCATAGCGGAATTTCACTGTATTTGATTTGGCCCCCGCTCATCGGGGCTCGAAGAAATAGATGGGCTGCATGATGCTTCCATGCAGAGCTGAAACCGAACGCACACCTTAGTACTGGTAAACCGTTTAGAGGATCTAAGCCTGCCCAGGCAAAGTGGTGCGGGTCGGACCGTCCATGCTTATAAACCCTATTTGTTTCATTGGGTGACAGGGCTTGAGATGTCATTTCATCTCAATGTCGGGTAAAAGTTCCACAAAATTGGAAGCAACAGCTCCAAAATTACCTATACAGTGTTGACAAGGATGTTAAACCTCAAATCAAACAAACAAAAACAGTTATTTGATGACTGTTGGGACATAATTATAGTACTCTGATATTTTCTTGTATCATTTTCTGGGCAGGCTTCATACATATATATAATACAAAAGCGGTTGACCAGTACAGTGCACATTCTTTTGCCAGAAAATGACAATTGCCCTTCTTGATTCAGCAGAAGGGAGAGAATGCCCAATACTTTTGCCAGAAAATCACAACTGCCCTTCTTGATTCAGCAGAAGGGAGAGAATGACCGATCACCACAAAACGAAGTCGCGAACCTGGCAGGTATCAAACCCATGACCTTCTGTTCACCCCAAGTCAGATGTGGATCCTATTGATGCTAATCTAGAGTGTACATATATGAAATATATACCAGCAAATAATACTCAGTTGAGGGTTTATGCCATACAAAGATACATGGATTAGCTTTCTAATGATACAGCTCACCTTTCTAGTGCAATGCAATCGATAAGCCTTTTATTATGTGGCTTCAGAAGTCTCTTAAGAAGTAAATAGCTTTTTTGTCATCATTAAAGAAAAATCTCAACTAACAGCCAATATAGATCTCATAGCATCCAGAAGACCGGATAAGGAAGATTTTGACAGTAATTTTATGATAGTTTTCTCAAGTCTTACATCAAGGTTAAGTTGTGGATACTCGTTAGAATTGCCTCAGAGAGGCAATTCTAACGAGTACCCACAACATTCCCTTAAATGCAGATATGAAGAAAACTTATCCAAAATTTTTCTGCCAAACTTATTCTTATCCCCGACTCTTTGAAAAGTAACATACAGTATTCCCAGTAACCTTAGACATTTCATTTTAATCAAGAAACAAGCCTTAGAAAGTTCTGCTCAGGTGCAGCCGCACGCTCCTTTTGCCAACGTTGGACCTGTTCGATTGAATCAACAAGAATTCAGCCAAATGCTATGTCGTGCCTATAGTAAACATGGACATTTGAGTGAACACTAGGATAGTCGCAAACGTTGACAGTTTGATGAACGGACAAATGAACAGATGGAAATTTTGACTCCTATCTTGTGCCATATCGTCTGCTTGCAAACTTTATTTTTACATAGAGGCCAACAGTGTGGACCATGGCTGGCCATGCCTTTTCTTTTATTTCAGCAGACCAACATGGCTTGATCAAGAATCCACCCCAGATATGTTGCTGCCAAATTATTTTGAAATTAGCAATCAGTAGTTACAAGTATTAGCTATTAAAAAAGGGCTTCAGTCTAAGATTCACACACATTATTTTGCAGGCATAGGATTGGAAAGAAATGGCATTTTTTTCTCTGTGTGTTACAATAGTGTGCCAGTAAATATGTATAACCAGCCACAGATTTCAATGATTTTCCAAGTTTGCATTCATATAATTAAACATGTGTATATAAACAAAAACTACCAATTTTTCACTTTCAGTTAAAATGACTCATATTATCTAAATATCAGTAGAACAGGTACATCTACCTACATTTAGATTTTCTTTCATTTTGCAATGGAGGTTAAATTTATAGAAAAAAAAAACATCATCCTAGCTTGCTGTCTTACAATATTTTTTAAAGAAAATGAAAACAAACAAACATTATGCGATTATGAGAGAAAAGTCAACATCATGTAAACCCAGAATACATGTTTATTTTGTATGCATGAGAGTACGCATATGTGTGATAAACATTAGGTAGATCTGTTACAGTCATTCATTGCTATAAATTTACAGCAATGATGACCAGTCAATGAAAAATAACATTAAACCCGTCATGACCTTATCATGCTGTTCACTACAACCCCTATCTTTGCAAACAGTGTAGATCCAGATCAGATGGCTTCTGAAGAAGCCATCTGATCAGGAGCTATACTGTTTGACATTAAGTTTATGGCTTTGAAAGAATAAATTACATCAAGTATTCTGATTGGTTCAAAGTCAGAAATGGGTGTGGCTAAACTGAATATTCAGCAAGAGAAGGGTTAAATGTTTCTGGAGCAAAAGTCAACCTAAGATAGGCGTAGACAATAAAAGCTGATTTGGCTGATTGCACAAATATCATGTCAGGTGCCATACGCTGCATCAGAATCTGGAGAATCCTCTATTTCGCCTTTTTTGTTTGTTTGTTTGTATTGGAGTTTAACGGCCCAGTCAACACAATTTTAGGTCATTTATGAGCCAATCAGTTTATACACACTTTTCCTGGGTAGGCTTATACGTAAGCGGTTAACCAGTACAGTGCACATGCTTTCGCCAGAAACTGACAACTGCCCTTCTCGAATCAGCACTAGGGAGAGAATGGCCGTAGAAAAGATTTCATGATAAATCTCCACGAAAGAATGTTGCCGACCCCGGCAGGTATCAAACCCGCGTCCTCCCAATCACCAGTCAGACGTGTATCTGACTGAGCTACCAGGGCCTTTTTTTACCGTACAAAAGCCTATGTAATCTAGACTGACCCTGATGTAAAATAGGTCAAGGTCAACAAAGGGTTATTCATTTGAACCAACTCTGCAAGACCTGGGTTCAAAAAACAGGATACCAAGTTTCTAGATCATTGGCCATTGGTTCCCCACAAGATTTTCCAAAGGGTTTTGCCATACATGGCAGTCATCTTGGTCATGTGACCTATCCTTTAAGCTTCCCGAAGGCTCTGTTGAGATAAACATGCATTCTGCACAGTTTTGCTTGACTCTTTAGGTGCTATGGGTTATATTCACAAGAACTGCACCGAATTAAGTCCAGTGGATACAAAGCTAACCATTATGATAAGACACCCACGAGACACAGAGCATTCTTTCACATCTCCAAAATGGTTACTTTTCTGAATAAAATTTGTGATTTTTTCTTATTCATACTCATTTCATAGGTTGTGGATGCTCGTTAGAACCGCCTCAATTAGGCGGTTCTAACAAGTACCCACAACCTATGTCTTGGTGCATAAATGAAACAAGAGGGCCCAGAGGGCCCTGATTTGCTCACCTGAGTGTCACTGTCTCTAGTACATTCTATTTTTAGCTCTGGATGCCATCTTGTTCATCAGAACGAAACGATTTTAGCTATTTTGGTAGGAGTCACCTAGGCAACATTCCTGTGAAGTTTGAATCAAATTGGCCCAAGGGTTTAGGAGTTCGCGTTTGAAGCAAATTTACGATGTTTTTATATTTTTAGCTCAGGAAGCCATTTTGCTCATCAGAGCAGAACCGTTTCGGCTATTTTGGTAGAGGGTCACCTAAGCAACATTCCAATGAAGTGCAAGGGTACAGGAGGAGTTGTTGTTTAAAGATTTTTTCTATTTTTAGCTCTGGTGGCCATCTTGATCGTCAGAGCAGAATAATTATGGCTATTTTGGTAGGGAGTCACCTAGGCAACATTCCTGTGAAGTTTGAATCAAATTGGCCCAAGGGTTTAGGAGTTCGCGTTTGAAGCAAATTTACAATGTTTTTTCTATTTTTAGCTCTAGCGGCCATTTTGCTCATTGGAGCGGAACCGTATTAGCTATTTTTGGTAGAAGGCCACCTAAGCAACATTTCTGTGAAGTTTGAATGCAATTTGCCAAAGGGTACACAAGGAGTTGGCATTTAAAGATTTTTCTATTTTTAGCTCTGGTGGCCATCTTGTTCATCGGAGCGTAAGGAGTCACCCAGACAACATTCCTGTGAAGTTTTAATCAAATTGGCCCAAGAGTTTTTGAGGAGTTCACATTTAAAGCAAACTGTTGACAAGGAACGACGCCAACGCACGATGGACATTCACTGATCACAATAGCTCACCATGAGCACTTCATGCTCAGGTGAGCTTATAAAGCTTCATACCAAATCTCAAACACCTGGGCTTTCTGGTTTCAGACGAAGATTTTTAGAAGTTTTCCTACATAAGTTTGGCCCCAGGGCTAAAATTTGAACAATCTTGGTGGAGGTCCACTAGATGAAGCTTCATACCAAATATCAAAGACCTGGGCCATCTAGTTTCAGACGAGAAGATTTTTAAAGGTTTTCCCTATATAAGTCTATGTTGTAAAACCCAGGGCCCCTGGCAAAGGGGCATTTTTGGCCCCAAGACTTTAATTTGAACAATCTTGGTAGAGGTCCTATAGATGAAGCTTCATAGCAAACATCAAAGACAGCGGCATTCTGGTTTCAAACAAGAAGATTTTGAAAGGGTTTCCCTATATAGGTCCACGTAAAACCAGTGGGACCCTGGGGCGGAGCCAATTTTTGGCCCCAGGGTTATAATATGAACAATCTTGGTAGAGGTCCACCAGATGAAGCTTCATACCAAATATCAAAGACCTGGGCCTTCTGATTTCAGACAAGAAGATTTTTAAAGGTATTCCCTATGTTAGTCTATGTAAAGTGAGTGAGTGAGTGTTTGAGTTTTACTTCTCACCAACAGCTAAGGTCATATGGAGACGGGATCTCAGTTTAAAGACTCATCCGAAAGTCTGGAGAAGCCTGGGATCGATCCTGCGACCCCTGGTTTACAAGGCGAGTAGCATTATATATAAACCACTACACCACAGAGGTTCCTAAGTCTATGTAAAACCCAGGAGCCCCAGCACGGAGGATATTTTAGCCCCAGGGCTATAATTTGAACAATCTTGGTAGAAGTCCACTTGATGATGCTTCATACCAACTATCAAAGACCTGGGCCTTTTGGTTTCAGACAAGAAGATTTTTAAAGTTTTTTTTTTCTTATTTTCCCCTTTTGTTGCCATGGCAACCAGAGTTCTGCATGGAATGGAATTCTGTGAACAACTTTGAGAGAGGACCACCCAAAGATCATTTCTGCCAAGTTTGGTCAAAATCTGTTCAGTGGTTTAGGAGGAGATGTCGTTTAAAGGAATTGTGGACGGACATCCGGACGGACGACGACGACAACGGACAAATGACCAATCACAAACGCTCCCCCGGAGCCTTCGGCTCAGGTGAGCTAATAAAACTCATCCCAAAATTATTCATATTACTCCTCCTTATCTTGAGCACTGATCGGAGGAAAAAAAAAATGAACAGACAGAAAACCTAGTCCCTATCCCTGCTAAAAGCAGGATGTGACAATATGATGATGTAACATTTAATATAGCAACATCTCACCTCCCCCACTACATAAATTGAGGTACAAGTATCTGCCACTGCCGGAAATAATACTATAGCTGAGAATATAGCAACTTGCTTATGACAGCTGAAAACATTACAAAATATATCAATAAAATGTCAGATAATCAAATGGAGTGAGTGTGTTTCATTTTTACATCCCACCAACAGCTAAGGTCATATGGAGACGGTCCTCGATTTAAAGACTCATCTGAAAGTCTGGAGAAGCCCGGGATCGATCCTGCAATCCCTGGTTTATCAGACGAGTAGCATAACCACTACATCACAGAGGCTTCTAATAATCAAATGGAACTTAATATGGACCTGTCAATACTAACAGAAACAGCATCTGACAGACGTATGTCACAAGCCAATTGAACATAGTTATTAGCTAACCTGTCAAATCCATCCACACTCATTTTAGACAAAGGATTTCAACACCAACTGAGCCAGGAAAAGCAACATGTCTTAAGGGGAATGGGAACACCTTCAGGGGAGGCAATTTCTGCATAAGTATTTTTGTCTCCCATCTCAATAGGGGTCAACTCTTAAAGGAAAGAGTTTTCTCCTGAATGCTTATACAACAGAACTCATTCAGGCGGTTCTAACAAGTACCCTGAATCTATATTTTAGAGCAGAAATAAGAACAAGAGGCCCATGGGCCACTATGCTCACCAGAGCTCAGGTGGGCACTGCCCATCCTGCCCAATGGCAGCCATGTATTTTAACATGATATCATTTTAATCCACCAAATGAACCCCCATGTCCAAATGAGCACCCATGTGGACTCAGCATCTGAAAAGTTAGGCCTTTTATGAAGTAGAGGGGGTGGGGCTTGGACCCAATGGAGCCCTGGTTGGTATCACTAAATGCGTCTTATCATAAGAAACAAAAATATATATGGTTTAGCAGTGGGGATCTGTAAGGCCTCTTTAACAGTTGAGGGGTTGGGGCATGCCCTGTTGATCCCAGGAAAGCCCAAACTGTTGTCCCTAAATGTGTCTTATCATAAGGACCAAGTATATATATGGTTCAGTGCTGGGAATCTGACCGGTTTCAGAGATTTGAGGCCCTTTTATGAAATAGGAATGGCCCCTGCGGACCCCGCTACAGTAGGTGTGCTAATAATAAGGAACAAGAACATATATGATTATGGGGTGGGGATTTGAATGGTTTCTGAAATATAAAGCCTTTTATGAAATGGAAGGGCGGGGCACATTGCCTCAGCACAAAGAGACCTCCAGGTTGGTGTGATTGAACGAGTCTTATCATAAGGGACAAGTATATGGTTTAGGGGTGGGGATCTGAACTATTTCTGATATATATGGCTTTTAATGAAGTAAAGCGGTGTGGCGTGGCCTGGGCGTGCCCCGGGGACTCCCAAGCTGGTGTCACTGAATGCGTCTTATCATAAGAAAGATGAATATATATGGTTTAGGGTGGGGCTAAGAACATTCTCTGAGATATAAGGCCTTATGTGAAGTGGAGGGGTGGGGCAAGGCCCAGGGAGACTCCCAGGTTGGTGTTAATGAATGTGTCTTATCATAAGGAACAAGACTATATATGGTTAAGGGGTGGCCATCTGTAGGGTTTCCGAGATATTGTGATATTATGAAATGGAGGGGGTGGGGCATGGCCCCAGCATATCCCTGGGAACCCCCAGGTTGGTGTTACTGAATGCGTCTTATCATAATGAACAAGAATATATATGGTTTAGGGGTGGGGATCTGAACAGTTTCTGAAATATATGGTCTTTTTTGAAGTGGAGGGGTGGGGCAAGGCCCCAGCGCGTCTCTGAGGACCCCCAGGTTGGTGTCAATGAATGTGTCTTATCATAAGAAGCAAGCATATATATGGTTTATGGGCGGGGATCTGTAAGGTTTCCGAGATATTGGGCCTTTAATCAAATGGAGGGGGTGGGGCATGGCCCCGGTGCATCCAGGGGACTCCCAGGTTGATGTCACTGAATGGGTCTTATCAAAAGGAACAAGAATATATATGGTTTAGGGGTGGGAATCTGAATGGTTTCCGAGATATTGGGCCTTTTATAAAGTTGAGGGGGTGGGGCCTGACCTGTGCGCATCCCTGACGACCCCCAGGTTGGTGTTACTGAATGCGTCTTATCAATAGGAACAAGAATATATATGGTTTAGGGGTGGGGATCTGAACAGTTTCTGAGATATATGGTCTTTTGTGAAGTGGAGGGGTGGGGCAAGGCCCCAGCGCATCTCTGAGGACCCCCAGGTTGGTGTCAATGAATGTGTCTTATCATAAGAAGCACGCATATATATGGTTTAGGGGCGGGGATCTGTAAGGTTTACGAGATATTGGGCCTTTTATGAAATGGAGGGGGTGGGGCATGGCCCCGGCGTATCCAGGGGACTCCCAGGTTGATGTCACTGAATGGGTCTTATCATAAGGAACAAGAATATATATGGTTTAGGGGTGGGGATCTGAATGGTTTCCGAGATATTGGGCCTTTTATTAAGTGGAGGGGGTGGGGCATGACCTCGGCGCATCCCTGAGGACCCCAAGGTTGGTGTTACTAAATGCGTCTTATCAATAGGAACAAGAATATATATGGTTTAGGGGTCGGGATCTGAATGGTTTCTGAGATATATGGCCTTTTATGAAGTGGAGGGGGTGGGGCATGGCCCCGGCACAACCTGGGGGACCCTCAGGTTGGCATAAAAGCATATGGCTGAAAGAATTTTACTCAAGAAACATTTCTATAAAAGTTTTGTCCAAATATCTGCAATGACTTGGCAGTAAATGCCATTTTTCAATTTTCCCCATTATAAGTCTATGGAAACTCTAAGTTGCCATAGCAACCAAACTAATGGGCCGATTTTCATAAAAAACACAAACTTTCAATCCCCCAGCCCAAGGATGCTACAGATAAAATTTGGGCTGAATCGGTCCAGTGGCTTCAGAGAAGAAGATGTTTGAAAGTGTTGACGTCCGACGACGACGACGACGCCGGACAACTGCCTATCCTATAAGCTCCCCCGGAGCCTTCGGCTCTGGTGAGCTAAAAACTAGAGCTGTCAGTGAAACTGACTAGGGCCACGGCAGCGCTATCAGAGGAGTAGGAAAATTTGTGGACGGACTAGGGCCCCGTCAGCGCTATCAGAGGAGTAGGAAAATTTGTGGACGCCAGACGGACAGACAGACAGACGGACGGACAGAGTGATTACTATAGGGCACCCACACTTTCAGTGCGGGGCCCTAACTAGAGCTGTCAGTGAAACTGACTAGGGCCCCCGCAGCGCTATCAGAGGAGTAGGAAAATTTGTGGACAGACAGACGGACAGACAGACAGACAGACAGACAGACAGACAGACGGACAGAGTGATTACTATAGGGCACCCACACTTTCAGTGTGGGGCCCTAATAATGTTTACCCCTGTAAACCCCAGTTTTACTGTATAAAAGTGGGGCTGAAGGGGGTCAAATTTATATAGCGTGTTTTTTATTAGGATCTACATTGTTTGCCATTCAGGGCCCAGTTGTTCAAAGCATCGTTAGCTTAAAGAGCTCGTTAGTGGTCATATTGTTAACTGTTCTAGCAAGTTTAAAATTCAAAATTTTGGTATTTTTGCTGAAAAAATGTGAGCAGCTTTTGCGAATGCAAAAGCTGCTACCATTTTTTCAGCAAAAATATTAGCATATTTGCCATAATAAATGATCAAAGTTTTAACGATAAGTTAACTTAAGAGGTCATTAGTTTTGAACAACTGGCCCCTGATTGTGAATTTGTTGCAATAATTTGCATCAAGTAATCCGACTGGTTGATAATCTGTAGTGGGTGTGGCAAATTAAAATATTCAGCAGGACAAGGGTTAAGAAGATTTCTGTTATTCTTTTGTGTGTTTTCTATACCAAATGTCCTCTGGTAAGAGATACCTTAGGGACTGTTCAAAAGTAGTCTTCAAGAGGAATTTAACCCTTTTTGTACCGAATGGAATCTTCCTCCTTATATATAGCAGGAGTCCATTTCAAAATTTAGGGGTGTCAGGTTGTGTTTTCATCAAAATTTATTTGGAAAATGACTGAACTTTTAGCAAACAGTGGAGGCCCTGATCAGATGCCCCGTTCTGCAGTGTCTGATCTGGGCCTGCACTGTTTGCCAGGGTACCCGTTTTGGGAACAAAAATGGTTAACTGTACACTGGCTTCCTACAGCCCCTGCCCATCGGGGCTTGAAGACATATGTGGGTTACATGATGCTTCCACACCCGACCCGCACCCCAGTACTGGGAAACCGCTTAGAAGATCTAATCCTGTCCAGGCAAAGCAGTGCGAGTCCAACCGTCCATGCTTATAAATCTTATTGGTTTCATTGGGCGACAGGGCTTGAGATGTCATTTCATCTCAATGTTGGGTAAAAGTCCCACAAAATTGGAAGCAACGTCACAAAAATGACCTTTACTGTGTTGACGGGGACGTTAAACCTCAAATAAAACAAACAAAACACTTGCTTCCTAAAAAATTTTGTTCATATGAATTGAGGTTTGATGTCCCTTCAACACTATTTCAGTCATTTTGGGGATACTGCTTCCAATTTTGTAGGACTTCTACCCAACACTGAGATGAAATGACATCTCGAGCCCTGCCGCACATTGAACTCAATAGGGTTTATATGCATGGATGGTCAGACTCGCACCACTTTGCCACGGCAGGCTTAGAGTTAGACCTTCTAAGCGATTTACCAGTACTCATGTGTGGTCAGTTTCAGCTCTGCAGGGAAGCACCATGCAACCCAATCTATTTCTCCAAGTCTGATGGGAGGGGGCCCATCGCTTGATATGTAGCATTTTGACAAGATCTTACCTGAAACTGGTCTGTTCTGTAAGGATGATGGTAGCTCGGCACACCAAGAGCTGCTGTCATGGCAAATCTTGATGGGTCTTGAGTGTAGTAAGCTCCTCCTCTGGATAGGGCTGAAATTCCAGAACTTGAGGGGCTCTGGGGTCGGGCCCTCTTGTATGAGGAAGAGGCATCGTGGGGAGACCCTCCTGGTCCTGGAGCACCCCTGAAATGACAGACAAGGACTTTGAATCTGAAGTCGATTTTTTATCTATTTTACCGCATTGGATAACTTTTTTTACACTTGATTATTTATCAACACATCCAGTGAGAAAGTCTTGGAAGTGAAGTTCTGCCAATTTCTCGTAAAGGATTCAGCCTCCAGGGTTGTCACTAGGGCTGGCTAGATAATTGATTATCAGTCCTGTCATCGCAATCAATAATCGATTAGTAATCGCTAAGGTTTTTTCATAATTTTACCTATCTGGCTTATTTCTGAGCAGGACTCTTACCATATGTTGCACTATACCATATGTAAATTTGAACAGACAGGCCTGAGCAAACAGTGTAGACGCAGAATGCGGCATCTCATCAGGGTCTGCACCGTTTGCCACTCATCCAGCTATTTTAGGCATAACTTTGGGTAGTAAATTGTACCTATCAAGTAATCGATTAAAAGCAAATCATTTTTGTTGAATTTATCAATCAATTAATCGATTATACGATTAATCGTGTCAGCTTTAGTTGTTACATACTTTTTGGTCTAAACAGATGTAGTTCTTACTATTTTTGAATTTTATTGATGAAACGAAGTCCATTTCTCTCACTCACACTCTCGAAATGTAAATAAATGACTAGCCTATTTGTACCAATATCTAGATACATGTATGGATAAATCCCGTGCAGCCAACGCAGCGTTCCAACAGAAGGGATGTTGTACAAAGTATAAGAGTGTAGACATTCAAAAACATGTTAGTACAGACAACACAGGTCATATGCCTTTGATCAATATTAATCAAATATCGAGGCTATTCTAACAAGCATCAAAAACGGATTGTTTCTTGAACAAGAAACAAGGAGAATTATCATTTAATTATCCTCTATGACCCTCCTTACCTGGAGATTAACACATATTATGACAATGGAATATTCCAACTAATGAGTTTGGAGTGGTCCATTTCCAGCTATAGGGGTGTCAGGTTTATGTCGTTTATGGTAAGTTGTACAAAAATATACATACTTTAAGCAAACAGTGTAGACTCCAGATCAGAATGATGCTGCCCTCTGCGTCGTTTGATCTGGATCAACACTGTTTGCCAATGTCCCAAAAATGGGCCACCATGGGTTATCAATCAAGTAATTTCGTATTGGCCCAGTTAAAGGTCCGAGGTCTGCTGTATTGGACCCGAGGCCGAAGGCAGAGGCCAATACAGCAGACCGAGGACCTGTAACTGGGCCAATATGGAATTACTTGATTAATGACAATTTTATAAATTGACGCCATTAAAAACATGATTATTGATTTTTTGCTTCAGTGTTGACCCTTCTCTTGCTGAAAATTCATTTAAGCCACACCCATCTCTAACTTCTAACCAATCAGATTACTTGATTTAATTTACTCCTACAAATTCATAAACTGAATGTCAAACAGTGTAGATCCTGATCAGATGGCTTCTTCAGAAGCCATCTGATCTGGATCTTCACTGTTTGCAAAGATAGGGGTTGTCGTGAACAGCAAGATAAGGGTTAATACAGATGACCTCTGAACAATACAGAATAGTCAATTAACCCTTTTTCTGCTGAGCCCGGACAAGTCTTATCTTTCAAACAATGCAGATCCAGATGAGATGGCTACTTCTGAAGAAGAATCTGATCAGGATCTTCATTGTTTGTCATACTGTTTATGAATCTGTTGCAATAATTTGCATGAAGTAATCTGATTGGTTGATAATCAGTAGTGGGTGTGGCTTAATAAATTTATGCAGCAGGATAAGGAATAAATAATTATAATGAAACAATACTGCACAACCACTTACAACATCGATATACGGGTACCTGACATGTGCTGTCTGCTGTCCCCAAAAATTCATCTGCTGAGCCCAGACTGGGTGCAGGAAATTATTATATCCCTGAGAATGCATTTTCCCTTTTTAATTTCTTAGCCCAGAGTTCACAAAAGTTCAGAATTGCTTACTGGATTGAAGAGAGTAAATTCAGAGCAAAAAATGATTAAAACACAGTTCAGATATCAGCAAATTTTCTAAAAATTTTACTGATCAAAGGGATTTCTTACTGTACATGTCTGACAGTCCAATGGTATTTTGCGAACACTTAGTTCCCTGTCAATTTTACTATGCTAGGAAAATTTTCAATGGCACACAAACAACTGTAACAACTTCTGTATTTTTAAAGGCACTTTTTCCAAGACATTTTTTTAGCAAAGTTTGAGCTTTACATAGGATGAACAAGCCAAGTAAGGAGCTTTTCAATAATTTTAAATTAAACTTTAACATATAAGATTAATGAATAACTGCTTCCTTCAGTTCATTCCAAGAATCACTACATCACTGCATCACTTCAAAGGCACTTATTAAGTCACTTATTTGAGCAAGCATGTCCCTAAATATATACAAAATCTGTCTCAAAAGATTTGAAAGACAAATTTAATGCTGAGCAAAGTCTTCCAGAACAGAAAACGGAGAACTGCCTAGATGTACATTTCTAAGAAACTGAGCAAAAATTCAAGCACTTTTAACCGGAGCTCTAATATGGCTGAAGAAATCATAACATATATATATTTTGTCACATGTGACAGAAAAAGAAAAGTAATTAGAGAAACACAAAAACATCTGCTTCTCCAACTAATTAAGCTCCTAGCATTGTGAAATCCTAAACATGCTAAAAGCAAAATAATTCCGTTCTTTGCAATATGAACACCACACTTTGCTGCATTTTTTTTCTGTGACGCAGTGTTAACAACAGATAATAATCGCAATGTAAGCCAATACGTTTCATTAAAGTAAAAAAAAGTCAGTCTTCGAGGAAACTTAAAGTCTATTTTCAGTAGTTTTGCAGCAAATTCTAGACATCAAGTAATTTCAGCATCTCTGATTGCAATCTAGGATTTGTGTTACAGCAACTGACAGGAAACCTAGTAGAAGCTGTTTGTGACAGGTAGGCTGTCACTTAACCCTTTCTGTACCAAATGGAATCCTCTTCCTTATATATTGCAGGAGTCCATTTCAAAATTTAGGGGTGATTAGTTGTGTTATGTTTAAAATTTATTTGAAAAATGACTGAATATTTAGCAAACAGTGAAGGCCCTGATCAGACGCCGCATTCTGCGGTGTCTGATCAGGGCCTGCACTGTTTGCCAGGGTACCCGTTTTGGAGTTTCCGGTACAAAATGGGTTAGAGTGCCAAGCACAACATCTGCAAATGACATTTTCAAATATTTTGTGTGACAGGTAGGGTGTCACACAATATCTGCAATGACATTTTCAAATATTGTGTGTGACAGGTAGGGTGCCACTTAAAGTGCCAAACACAACATCTGCAAATAACATTTTCAAATATTGTGTGTGACAGGTAGGGTGTCACTTAAAGTGCCAAACACAACATCTTCAAATGACATTTTCAAATATTTTGTGTGACAGGTAGGGTGTCACTTAAAGTGCCAAACACAACCACTGGAAATGACATTTTAAAATATTTTGTGTGACAGGTAGGATGTCACTTAAAGTGCCAAACACAACCACTGCAAATAACATTTTCAAATACATGTATTGTGTGTGACAGGTAGGGTTTCACTTAAAGTGCCGAACACAACCACTGCACATGACATTTTCAAATATTGTGTGTGACAGGTAGGGTGCCACTTAAAGTGCCAAACACAACATCTGCAAATGACATTTTCAAATATTTTGTGACAGGTAGGGTGCCACTTAAAGTGCCAAACACAACATCTGCAAATGACATTTTCAAATATTTTGTGTGACAGGTAGGGTGTCACTAAAAGTGCCAAACACAACACCTGCAGATAATATTTTCAAATATAGGGTCCACTTAAAGTGCCAAACACAACATCTGAAGATAACATTTTCAAATATTTTGTGTGACAGGTAGGATGTCACACTTCATCTTCAAATATTTTGTTCTAATCATTTTTCAGAAAAAAATCAAGCTTGATCCAAATCACACATCGCTAATAACAATGTATACACAAAATTTGAAGAAAATCCCTGATTGATTATCAATTGGGAACGCCCAAAAACCACATATTTTGAATTTATGACAAGGACTAAATCTGACACGCTTAAACTTTAATCGATTAATTGATCGATAAATTCCACAAAAATGATTATCATTAGTAATTTGCTTGTAATCGATAATTTGATAAGTGCAATTTACTACCCAAAGTTGTGCCTAAAATAGCTGCATCAGTGGCAAACAGTGCAGACCCTGATGAGATGCCGCATGTTGCGGTGTCTCATCTGGGTCTACACTGTTTGCTCAGGCCTGCTTGTTCAAATATACATATGGTAAAGTGCAACATATGGTAAGAGTTTTGCTCAGACAGAAAACCAGACAGGTAATATTATGACAAAAACCTTAGCGATTACTAATCGATTATCGATCGCAGTGACAAGACTGATAATCGATTATCTTTTCAGCTCCGATTAGCCAGCCCTAACAAGGACATTAACTCTGTCAAATGTTAGAACAGATTATGCCCATTAACAATCCCATACCACTCAACCCCCATATAAATGTGGGTGTAAAATTTAAAAAAAAATCCATGAAATATTACTGAAATTACTGATCGGAAATGGTGCAGATGGACTAATGGACGTACGGTCACACCAAGGTATAACATAATATCCCAACACTATCGTGTGGTGGGGTATAATCAATAAAAATGTGATAACTGCAGGCAGCTCAAAATGAATGCACAAAATACATGATGCAGCATACTCATTTCATCACACAAGCAGTCTTCATATTTTTTTTTCTTTACATTTACTTGTACATTAAATAAAGTGATAATAAAATGGATCCTTTTTTTGGTTTTACAGCCCTTTCAAGTTTATTTCACTTATTTCGTGCCGCCTGTTAATCAAAGGTGGGTGAAAAACGAAGTACCTGAAAAAAAAAAAAACCCGACCTTCTGTTGCAGAACTTGGCATCTCACATGTGGCCCTAGCGATGAGAGACCTAATGCTTAAAAGTGAGCACTCTTACCCATTTACATTGGGCCACGGAGGCCCGATAATAGAAAGGAAATTTCACAATACAGGAACACACAAGAAAAGAACTTATTCCAATTTTACATCCAATATTTGGCTTTTGAGTTAACTCTGGTTGTTAAATAGAGGGAATTTAGCATAGGTAAAGTGGATACTGGCTGGAGGAAAGAGGTGGCTGCTCAGCCGAGATTAAATATATAGTGAAGTGCTTTTGAGGGAATTATTGTGGCTGCTGAAGACAGATGGCTGCTTAAACAGAGGTGATCCTTAGTGATAATATCTGCCTCCTCTCTCAAGCAGCCACAATAATTCCCTCAAAAGCAATTCACTATAAATTTACTATACATTAAACAAGGGTGATCATTACATATTTCATCGGGCCCATACCGATCAGGGATCAGAGAAATGGTGCTTCCATGCAGCTCGGAAACTGACCGAATGTGAATACTGGTAAACCGCTTAGAAGGGTTTAGACTGCCAGTGAGTCAGAGTCCATGCATACACACCCTATTGGTTTCATTAGGCGGCAGTTGGGTAAAAATCACATAAACTAAAAGAAATGACCTAAATAGTGTTTAATGGGACATTCATCCTCTATTCAAACAGACCAAACCATATATCTTAAAGATCTTTTGTTTGAGAAATGTCATACCTGGGATATTAGGTCCATGTGACTCCCTGATAGACCTTAGATATATCTACGAGGCATAACCTGTATTTCATGGTTCAGTTTTTTCTATTTTTAGCTCTGGCGACCATCTTTTTCACCAGAGTAGAACCTATCATTTTAGCCATTTTGGTAGGGAGCCACCGAGGTAACAATCCTCTGAAGTTTGAATCAAATTGGCCAAAGGGTTCAGGAGGAGTTTGCTTTTAAAGCAAATTGTGGACGACGCATGACAGACACTGACTGATCACAATACTTCACCAGGAGCAGTTTGTGCTCAGGTGAGCTATTAAAAAGAAAATGACTGACTGACAGATGTTTTTAAGGTAACCGGGCGCCATGGGCACATAGGGGCTACCCCCAGTTCGCCATCTGGGATTAGTTGTAGGTACTGCTCTTTTCCCTAGGCTGCCAATATGCTGACTCCTGTCTGCTTGACAGTTATCAGCTAGCCGATTGGGAGTTGGGTGACTTCTTTCGCGGAGGATGTGAGAAGTAGGTCAATCCCACCTCCCACATCCCCCGCTCAAGATGTCATGTAGGCACAGAACGCACCCAATGTTAAGCGTTTGTCCTGTAAAATGGGCAGTCCTCTGGCGAGGTTCGAATTTTGAATGCAGATGCAGACCAATGGTCGGGCTCTAGAATGTGGTGACACGTTGCCAATTCCGGCTGCAAAATGTGTCAGTACACAGCCCTTGTCTGACCGAGGAAAAAAGCTTCTCATGCATTATCGGTTTTGGCTTCCATTAGACTCTACCCCCACCCCTGCCGTGGTAGAGAAAACGCCTTGGACACGGTGCTTGTTAAAGGGTGATAATGCATGTAATTTTGAATTTTGAACGGCGGCCAAAAGTGAGCCAGGAAGGGTTACTATTAGACCAGCCGATTTCGGCTATTGCAAAATGTCCTAGTACCCGTGCTCTACCACCTTGAGATCACGCCTATGCTGTGTCGCTACCCCCCAGGTCTCTACAAGGATAATCTTGGTAGTACCATTTACTACTGGCCCCTACTTTAGTCGCGTTGGGATGTCATATGTTGGTGTTTTGGTTGTTGCTTTTCTCTTAGTTTGTAGTTTATTCAGCCAATCGGTGTGCAGTTGTTGACTTCTATCGCGGAGGATGCGAAAGGAGGTCAATCCTATTTTGCTTCTTAGCTTGCCAGTTTCTGAAAAGGTGATGCTTTCATCGACGTAGGATGTCGAGTTCTTATAAATTCGTAAGTGGGTCAATTGGGACCGGACCGCCATATTTGCATATCATTATCTCATCCTCCGTGAAGGAGGATATCATATTTGGGATATATGGATTGTAATACATTATGGATCAGTACTGATTGTTTGTGGTAGTGTTGTAACCCTCTTTTGTTCATGATCAGTTTGGTTAGAATTATAATGTTTACACATAGGCGTGTCTTTTAGTGGTGAAAAGTTATGTGGTTTGGCAAAGGCGAGTATGTGGCTAACCAGCCATTGTGCAATTTCGCTATTATTTCATTTTGAGCGGCCGGTCTAAAAGGCTTTTTTAAGGGTCTTCCTGTGTCCAAATCCCTATCAAATTTGGTCATTACCGTTGCCCCGCCTATTAAATTGTCCTGTATTTGACCTACTCCAGAAATGTATGCTCCGTTCTGACAGCATGCTGTCTTCGCTTCGCACATTTCCGGGTTTCATCAGGAGGGTGTCCCCAAGGGGGCCTCTACGAGGCAGCCTTCTGGGCACCCAGCTGATGACTTCTCGGTAGCTGCCCTACACGAGGTATGGTGGGTTTCCCCGTCAAGGATCCCCATGTACCTGCAAAAGAAATTATGATCAGTGAGTATGGGAGTTAGGGTTAGGGTTAGGGTTAGGGTTAGGGTTACATAAGCCTAAGTTTAGACTTGTCTATCACCGATGTATTGCGTCGGCGGAGCACTCATAAGTGCAAAGCAAATGAGCCGCAACCACAGCGCCCCGCTTCGGTTCAACCGGCTCTAGCCCAAGTCATGTAGGGTAGGGTCTGTAAGAGGTAGAAGCAGTGCTCATGTAACCACTGTATGAGAATGTGTGGGTTTTGTGTTCCCCCCCGCACCCATGCAACCGGGGACCCAGGGCCACCGCCCCGGGAACGGCCAGTCCGCCCAAAGTGGGGGAATCATGCCCCCAGGGGCACCAGCCCGTGGCCCCCAGGTGCACTGAGAGGCAGAAATATGAGAATGGGGCCTATATCTATGGGTTGGGCAGCATAAGCAGCACTGTTAAATTCTTAGTAAAAATAATTCACCTGTTCGCGACGGCGCAGGCCAGAAGCACAACGCGGTCACGGTCTGATTGGGACAGTCCCTCACCTAGGTTGCAACCAGTCCATGCCCCAGCAAGCACGTGATCACGACCAGGCGCAATTTTTGATTTGAATGATTTGTTTAGAGAGAAACTTATATGCTACTTCAGTTGATTCTCCCGACCCAGACACACAGATGAAGCTGCCTGCCAAAATCGAGAGAACCAATGAATATGAGTCCCTTTCCGGCACACACAGCCATAGTGACCAGTGCGCCTGAACAGGAATATATAGGTTCACAAATCCGCACACGCCAAACTACATACAAGCACTTTTGGCATATACGGATGTGCAAACCTAATGCATTCAGGATATCCTGAACACAGTTCTGGGCATCTACATGTAATTAAAGACTGGTTATGGAACAAGGCACAGGGAACCAGATTGCCTCCCGCAGTCAGTAACCTAACGTTAGCAGCATTGGTTGGCTCTCTGATCGAAACCTAGAAACCTTAGTCCCACGCCCAGCATAATTAGATTGAGAGATTCATATTGCTTTATGATCTAATCTCCCCTCGAGTCCCTGGGGGCAAGGATATATGATGTTATTGGGTTGGGGCCAGGTGGTTATTGGAGGCTGTGTCTGTAATAGAAAGAAACATGCAGTATTAATGATCGCTGCATGATAGGATTCCAGCGCTGGAAGAGAAATAAACTTGGATTAGTATTACATGGTTACTCTTTTATACTGCAGCTGTCTATATTTTATCGAATAACTCGGTGTCTTTCAAAAATGTAATGATTGCCTCGACTATCTGAGGCATAATGTTGCGTGGGGGGTTAAGAAGATCTTGTTCATCAAAAGTGTTGTATCCCAATATAAACAGTGCAGCTTTTAATTCCTGTCTGGGTTCTATATTTCCTTCACAGTGAAAAAGGATATGTTTGATGTTATTTTGTTCATCTTTATCACATCTATTACATTTGATGTGGTTTTGATTAAATACACAGTGGGTACCCAGCCCACTGTGGTTCAGACGCAAACGCGTGTAAACCGCGTCATGCCTTCGTCTACCGCTGTAATGGGTAGAAGTATTTTTAACCTTAGGTTCCAGTCTATGGTAGAAGCGACCTTTACTTTGTGGGTTGTCCCATAATTTTTGCCATTTTGTCATAATGGCCTGGTTAATTGCCGGGTATATTTCTGTTTTGGTCGGTAAGGTGTGATCGTTTTTACCGTTTGTCATTGCTGATTTGGCGCTGGAGTCTGCCATTTCATTACCTGGGATATCTACATGGGAAGGAATCCATTCCAGGTAGATATTGTTGCCTTTGTCTTTGGCTGAGTCTAAGAGTAGTAGTATTTTGTTTATTTTATCTGGTCTTGTTTTTGATTGGCCAGATTGTAGGGCTTGTATTGAGCTGAGGGAGTCTGTAAGTATGACTGCCTCCGGGATGTTATTATCGATGATCCATTTAATGGCATGTTCTATTGCTATCAGTTCAATAGTAAATATAGACAGGCTCGGATTGGTTTTGAGTTCGATATTCACGTTTTCATCAGGGACCGAAACTGCTGCTCCTGCTGTTTGTTTTTCAATATCTTTGCTACCATCTGTATATATCTGTAATCTACCCCTATGTTCCCCTTCTATATAGTTTATACTAGTTTGTTTCATAAATGTTATGTCATTTTCCCCTTTTTTCCCAATGATGTCCTTGATTGCACAGGAGGGGGGGTTGTGCTTTAAGTCACACTTGTTTCTATAATGGGGTGGTTCGATATCCTTAGGTATGTTCAGCTCAGCTATGAGCTTCTGAACTGTAACGGAATATGGTCGGTATTGGTGTGCCTTTTTAGTAGTTTGGCACCCATGTTCCCCAATGAGGTCATTTACAGGCAGATTTTTACCCAAGGGCGAGGAACGTGCCCAATATTTTAGGATTAGTTCCTCTCTTCTTAAATGGAGTGGTTTTATGCCACATTCTACTTCGAGTGCATTAATCGGGGTAGTTATAAATGCCCTTGTTGCAATGCGAAGGGCTTGGTTTTGTATTGTGTCGAGCTTTTTAAGTTGGGCTTGTGAGGCAGAGTTATAGGCTTGTGCGCCATAATCTAGTTTACTTAGGATGAGGGCTTTGTACAGGTTGATAAGGGTATTTTTATCGGCACCAAAAGTTGTGCCCGTGACCAAACGAAGAATGTTCAGGTCCTTCTTACATTTCTGGATGAGCTGTTTTATGTGCTCATCCCATCTAAGTGCTTTATCAAGGATCATCCCTAGAAAGTTTACATTGTCCACAAATTCAAGTTTTTTGCCAAAAAGTTTGAGATCGAATTTGGAGGTGTCGATGTTTTTCTTACGTCTAAAAAGTATGGCTTTAGTTTTAGTGTTGGACACCTTAAACCCCCACGCCTCAGCCCAAAATTCGATCTTTTTGAGTGCTTTTTGAAGGGCATCTACGGCGCAACTGGGTGAATAATGTTTTCTCCATATTGCGCTATCGTCTGCAAATTGCGACAGCTGCAGTCTTTCTTCAGGGTCGAGATTCTCTTTTAATGAAACCATGATTATATTGAAGAGGATGGGACTAATAACACTGCCCTGGGGACAGCCATTTTCTAAATTGTGCTGATTTGATGTTTCTTGTCCCACCCTTACTTGAATTTTTCGATTGTGGAGGAAATTGTGTATCCATTTGAGCATGTTTCCGTTTATGCCAAATTGTTTCAGTTTACAGATGGTTCCTGTTGACCACATGAGGTCAAAGGCTTTTTCCAGGTCTAGAAAGACGGCAGCTACTATCTTATTTTCCATAAAGGCCATATTTATCTCAGAGTCTAATCTGGTTAGTTGATCAGTGGTAGATCTGTTGGGTCTAAAACCGGATTGAGTGTCAGCCAGGTGCCCTTTGTTTTCCAAATGGGCCGTCAATCGTTTAGCAATCATGGTTTCCATTGTTTTACATATACACGATGTAAGTGATATAGGTCTGTATGACCCTGGTTCCAGTTTATTTTTGTTTGGTTTCATAATAGGTATGATGGTGGCAAGTTTCCATTCAGGTGGGAGTTCTCCTCTTTGATAGGAGATATTCATAAGTTTTAATAGTTCCATTTTGGAGTTATCGGGTAGTTGTTTGAGCATTTCATAATGGATTGTGTCCGCTCCTGGTGTTGATTCCTTTTTGGATGATAGTGCAGTTCCCAGTTCAAAAAATGTGAAGGGTCGGTTTAAGTCCGAGTTATTTTCTGTTGCCTGAGGTTCCGGGATGTGACCAAGTCCCCTATCTTCCATAATTATTTTAATAGCTTGAAATTTAGGCATATGATTTGACGATTTCGACATATTGTCATAATGTTGTGCTAGAGCATTAGCTTTTTCTTTTTCATCGGTAATGATTGTTTTGTTTACCTCTAGACAGGTAATATGGTCTGTAGGTTTACCCCGGAAGCGGTTAATCATATTCCATACTGTTTTGGAGTTTGCCTTATGGTCTAGTTTAGATACAAAATCACGCCATGAATTGATCTGTTTGTCCCTTTTAATGTCTCTTGCTTCATTTTTTAACCTGTTATAGTTTCGTTTTTGTTCTGGATTTTTATTTTTAAGGTATTTCTTTCTAGCTTGTTCACGTTTTTTGATAGCTATAGTAATTTCCTGATCCCACCAGGGCGGTCGGAGTGATTTTACTTTTGGTTTTGTTTTAGGAATAGTTTTTTGATTCCAGCTCTAGACGCCATTGGTGAAAGATCGCTGCGATTAACCTTGTACGTATTTATTCTCTTTAGGTCATCAGACTCACGGAGAAAGACAACAGACACCCACAACAAGTTTAAACGAACTACACAAGATATAAAAGTAAGAAACTACTGTTATTTTCCTGCCTTATTGTTAATCTTGTGTTTTTCCAATACTTTCCTTTGTCCTTTTGTCTCTTTGTCTAACCATATTCACAACTCAACTCACTAGTACAATGGCAACTAAAGTGTCTTGCGCTACACAATATGATGTGCTGGATACAACCCCCACCTCTGATACAAGTGATTTATCCAGCACCAGATCCAGCACCACTTCAACTGGGAGTCAAACCACGCCGGATCCCCCCGCTAAGGAGGACTCATCCCCAGACACTTATCCCACACCTGGGCAAGACAACAGCCCCATCAACACGTCTGGGAGTCTTCAGGATAACTACCAGTCTTCGGAGAAAATCATCTCCGATTCCTATCCCATCCCTGGGCAAGGACATGAGGGTCTGATCAGTGACCACACCAATGACACCAGTCCAACTAAGGATTTGGATCTGACATTTTTTTGCATCCTAAGCTCCCCGGGAAAGGAACCTGCAGAAATAATGTACCCTAACTTAGAAGTGGACACATGGCCCCCCAAACCCGAGAGCCCGGTAAGCCCAATGAGCCCAACCTTAACAAATCCCGGGACTGTACCGAACCCTTCAAGTACCGCCGGTGCTCCAACAACAGCGGTGTCTGCAATCGTCGAGCCCTCACCGGCCCCATCAGTGGTCGACCTGACATCGGAGAGCCCGGAGAGCCCGGAGAACCCAAACTTGATAAAACCCGGGACAGAACCGGACTTATCAAAAATTGCCGGTACACCCATCAAGCCCGTCCCCACACCCGTTGATACCACACCAGCCCCTAAGAGAGCCATCCTAACGCCAGCTCGGCTTCAAGTTCAGCAAGGTACCCCGTTGAAACAGGACTCATACCAGCGCTATCAAGCCACCCCCAAAAGACCCAAGGCAAAAATAGTAAACCGAACTGAACTCTTCATCACTTTAGCAAACAACAAAGACCATGCTAATGAAGACACGGACATGGACTGGGACAACGTAGCTGTACCCAAGAGAAAAAGAAACCTCAATGACTCCAACTCCCCCAAAGCGTCGACCCCTGCTAAAAGGGTCAACAACAAGCCATCAAGCCCAATATCCCCACTTGAAAAAGAAGTAAACGAAGTGTCAAACGAAAATGAAAGATCATTTGTAGAGCTCATTCAGACCTGCATAGAGGACCTCAATTCTAGAACTAAAAATACTAAAAATTATTCTAGAACTCAAAATACCAAACCCACCGCCAAACCCACCGCCAACCTCACTCAGAACCAGGATCAATATTATTTCACAATATCATTAGAGGAAAAAAGACCACTGTCATCAAAAGAGGCCGAGACCATAACAAAGGCATTCCAAAAACACATGGGGTCAGACATTAAAACTACCTATCCTAAAGTGGGACTATTAGGTCCCACTTTTGCTATCTCGAAACATAGCTTACCAAAAGCAAGAAACTTTAACCATGTACCCAATAATCCCAACCTCCATATTATTGGCATGGAGTCAGCCATGCAACCAATAGCGGGTCATGGTCACCATCCCAAGTTTACAAAGACCCCTACCCAGCAATCAGCCCCCGTCAACAAGAACAATCCTACCAGTACGGGGATAATTAAAAACATCCCCTTCAACACTAACCTGGCCCAATTTCAGCGGTCATTCAACCAAAATGGCCAACTCATAAAGGACCTTTACAGAATTTCAAACAAACTTAAACAACCAACAGACATGGTCAAAATTACCTTCAATGTTCAGGAAGCCCCCACACTACTTCTAACTAGGACAGAATCTTATCCAGTTTACCCCTGCGAAATACCATATCTAAGATGCAATAATTGCCAGGAACATGGGCATAGTATAAACAACTGTCCTGGTAACCCCGTTAAGTGTCCTTTGTGCGCTGGAAATCATAATTACAGCCAGTGCACGCATAAAACTGAATCGCGATTAAGGAAATGTAGCAATTGCTACGGTCAACATGGAGCGGCATCCAAATCTTGCCCCTTCTTCCTGGAACAGAAATATGCCATTGATAGGAAAAATAATATAACCTACATAGAATGGTCAAAAAGAAGGAAAGATCCAACAACACATAGGACCGATAAAAAACTAGCCCCCCTCATGATGATTAAACCCCCCTCCCTTTTTAATTTAGAAACGGACTTTCCGAAAATAAATAAAACTAAAAATGCCGAACAACCAGCAACCGGACCTGACATGACGAAAACCATTACACTACTACAATTAAAGCACATATTAACAGACATCTTACACACAAACACATCCAATATGAATAAAAAGCAGAAAGAAAGGGTAGTATCAAACATCATAGAGAAGCATGTGGATGAAAGGGACAACACTCCCCCCCTCATACAGACCCATAACTTGCCCCCAGTTCCCTTTAAACCAAATGTGCCGAGGTATGCTCCTCAAAATACAGGAACTGCCTCATCCAACCAAGTTAGGCCCGATCCTATAAATACAAATGCCAACACAATGGTTGCCCAGCAAAAAACCAGACGACCAAATAACTCCATCCCCAAGACAACGTACCATAGTAACAACATTTATACGTTACTATCACAAGAGACCTCCGGTAGACACTAATACCCCCGCCATTGCCCCACGACTACAGCAACGGCTTCACACACGCGGCTGTAACAACAGCTTCTGACCTTGAATTGGTTCAATGGAACATCCGTAGCATGGGCAATATCTCCGAACTGAGGTCACAACTGGAAGATAAAAAACTTAAGCCCCATCTACTTTGCCTACAAGAAACGTGGTTGAAAAATAAAATACCCCACATACCCAATTACAAAGTCGCCTCCTTCAAACATAGAATAGACAGAGGAGGCGGAGTCCTAACATATATTAGAAACGATTTACCCTTCACAAACTTAGACCTTAAAATTGAGCAACCCAACCTTGAATACTGTGCCACCACCATATATTTAGAAAAAGACAAAATAACCATTCTTAATTGCTATGACCCTCCTGAAAGCGGGTCCACAGCTGATGAATATCAAAAGGTCCTTGACCTTATCCCTACCAAAAATTTCATCCTTGTAGGCGACCTTAATGCCCATGACTCCTTATGGAGCTCCAAATCAAACACAAGGGGAAAAACTTTACTTGACCTCGTCATAAATAACTGCCTTATTATACTCAATGAGAATGATGAAGCCACGATGGCCGAATATACTACATCGCCTGACCTGTCAATAGCCACTCCAGCCCTGAGCATAGGTACAATCTGGGAAACCCTGGGCAACACTTGTGGAAGCGATCACCTCCCCATCTACCTCCGATTTCTTTCAAAATTCAATGCACTGGGGACGGCCCACAATCCAAAATGGAACTTACAAAGAGCTGATTGGGAAAAGTTCAAAATTCTGTGCGCAGAAACATTAAAAATAAACGAAAACAATCCAACACAGGAAATAGCAACAGACTTTGTAGAATCCCTTCAACAAATCTGTTAAAAAGAAAATCTACTTTTTTTTAATATTTATATAATTATGCCACACCCACTACTGATTATCAACCAATCAGATTACTTGATGAAAAATATTGCAACAAATTCACAATTCTGAATGGCAAACAATGTAGATCCTGATCAGATGGCTTCATCAGAAGCCATCTGATCTGGATCTACATTGTTTCAAAGATAAGGCATATCCGGGATTAGCAGGAAAAGGGTTAATCTGGAGAAATACCTTTTTTGGTATTCTCCTCAAAAAAAAAAGAGTAAATATCCTCTATTTCTGCAAATATCAATGATTTGATTTGCTTTGTTTGATTTGAGCTTTAATGTCCCCGTCAACACTGAAAAGGTCATTTTGGAGACGTTGTTTCCAATTTTGTGGGACTTTTACCCGACATTGAGATGAAATGACATCTCAAGCCCTGCCGCCAAATGAAACCAATAGGGTTTATAAGCATTGACGGGCCGGCATGCACCGCTTTTACTGGGCAGGCTTAGATCCTTTAAGCGGTTTACCACTACTCGTGTGCGGGTCGGTTTCAGCTCTGCATGGAAGCATCATGCAGCCCATATATTTCTTCAAGAGATGAAATGACCTCGCCTCATCCTGAAAGAGAGAAGGCTTCACTGATATGGACATGTGGAACGCTCCAACAGTGCAGTCAAGACTGCCTGTGACATACAGGTAGGTGGAAAGCAGGGGCCAGGAAGGCCCAAGATGACCAGGAAGCAGCTAACAGAAAGAAATTGCAGAGAATGGAAGCTCTCTGCCATCGATCCACAAGCCTGGAGATCTGGTGTAAGATCTGCCATGCGTGCAGCAAGCCAGCGTTGCCCCTGTACCTGCACGTTAATCAAAAATCCGTTCATGATGATGATGATGAAGCCCCAGTGGGCGGGGGCCGCAAATATCAATGAAGCATATACAGTAAAATTCCTATTTTTAGACCACCTTTGGGACTGTTCAAAAGTGGTCTATAGACCACTTTTGAACATTCCCAAAGGTGGTCTTTGACCAGAAGACACTATTGTAAGAAAACAAAAAGACTGAATAACTGCAACCTTCTAGATAAGCTTTAGTCTTAATTTAAGTTGGTCTTAACAGCGGAATTTCACTGTATATCCAGTAGTGTCACGCAGCAACTCTAAAATAACCATACAAGGTCGTCACACAGTAGGTATATTAGATTGCTGAAGGTTCTAATTAGCGGAGAATGACTTTGTCTCCACACTATTCATTAACACACACAGACAACTGAAAAAAAAAAAATCATGTGATTGGATCAATGGGAATTTACAATATCTTATCTTAAAAATTCGGACACCTAGAGAAATTGCTGTAATTCTCCTAAAATTTTCACAAATTTGCTATATAATCCGTCAATGAGTCCAAAAAGTGCAGACAGAATGGGAAATGTAGACCCTGATCAGACTGCTCTTTCAGGAGCAGTCTGATCTGGGACTGCACGGTTTGCTAAGGCCTGTCTGTCCCAATACTTAGGATCATTCTGGAATACCATATTTACTGAGTATTTTTGGACAGTTTGTTTGTTTGATTAGAGGTTTAACATCCCCGTCAACACTGTATTGGTCATTTTGGAGACAATTTTGAGGGATTTTTACCTGACATCAAGATGAAATGACATCTCAAGCCCTGCTGCCCAGGGTTTATATGTATGGACAGTCCAACTTGCACCACTTTTCCTGGGCATGCTTAGAACCTCTAAGCAGTATACCAGTACTCATGTGCGGTTGGTTTCAGCTCTGCATGGAAGCATCATGCAGCCCATATATTTCTTCAAGGAGTAGAGATGTCGGAATATTTACGGTAAAAAGAACTGCACCTACATGTACATGTATGTTTCTGACTGGAATTTATGTATATCAATTAACCCATTTTGTACCGGAAACCCCAAAACTGGTAATTGGCAAACAGTGCAGGCCCAGAACAGAATGTGGCGTCTGATCAGGGCCTACACTGTTTGCAAAACGTTCAGCCATTTTCCAAATAAATTTTGAAGACAACACAACCTGACCCACCTACAGTTTGAAATGGGCTCCGGCTATATGTAAGGGGGAAGATTCCATTTGGTACAAATAGGGATAAATCCAGCACATGACAAGACACTGTATTATGCTTCATCTGATCTGGGTCTACATTGTTTGCCTATGTCCCGGCACATAAGCCTAGTCCAGGTTTTACAGATAACCTGCTTTAAGACCACTGACATCACAATGCAAGACTAGCATGGCTAACTGATTAGCCTGTGCATCCATGCAACCTGATCATCCTTCTCCGGTTGACTGAGTCTTTTTATGCCCCTGGAATCAAAGATCCGGGGTCATATAGTTTTTGGTGTGTCTGTCCATCTGTTTGTCTGTTTCTCTGTTTGTCTGTCCGCAAAAACCTTAACATTGGGCATAACTTTTGAATGGTAACTGATAGGGCTTTCATATTTCACATGTGTATTCCTTGTCACAAGACCTTTCAAGAGGTTACATAAATTTTGACCTAGTGACCTTGACATTTGACCTACTTATTACCTCATTTTTAAAAACTTTAACATTGGCCATAACTTTCGATTGGTTAGTGATAGACTTTCATATTTCACATGTGCATTCCTTGTCACAAGACCTTTCCAGTGAAACCATAATTTTTAACCTCGTGACTTTGACTTGACATTTGACCTACTTCTTTTTTAAAAACTTTAACATTCAAAAAAAAAACTTTAAAATTGGGCATAACTTTTGATTGGTAACTGATATGACTTTCATATTTCACACATGCATTCCTTGCCACAAGACCTTTCCAGTGGTACCATAATTTTTGACCTCGTGACCTTAAACTTGACATTTCACCTACTTTTTAAAAACTTTAACACTGGCCATAACTTTTGATTGGTAAGTGATAAGGCTTTCATAATTCACACATGCATTCCTGGTCACAAGACCTTTCCAGTGGTACCATAATTTTTGATTTTGTGACATTGAACTTGACGTTTCACCTACTTTTTAAAAACTTTAACACTGGCCATAACTTTTGATTGGTTAGTGATAGGGCTTTCATATTTCACATGTGCATTCCTTGTCACAAGACCTTTCTAGTGGTACATGTACCATAGTTTTTGACCTCGTGACCTTGACCTACTTTTTAAAAACTTTAACATTGTCCATAACTTTTGATTGGTAAATGACAGGGCTTTCATATTTCACATGTGCATTCTTTTTTCATAAGACCTTTCCAGTGGTACCATAATTTTTTACCTCAAGACCTTGACCTTGATGGTTGACCTACTTTTAAAAAACTTTAACATTGGCCATAACTTTCGATTGGTAAGTGATAGGGCTTTCATATTTCACAATGCATTCTATGTCACAAGACCTTTCCAAAGATCCCATAATTTTTTACCTTGTGACCATGACCTACTTTTTTAAGACTTGAACATTGGCCATAACTTTCAATTGCTTAGTGATACTGCTTTCATATTTAACATGCTGTCTGGGGATATCAGTGTTTCACAAACACATCTTTTTTCTATAGTCTTTACATTGCTTAGTACTGGTTCCTACCCAGGAAAAGAGGGTTGCATGAAAGATTAGTACTAGTACTAAATGTGTTACCCTCTACAAATAAGGTTGATTATTATTATTATTATTATTGAAGACCACTTTTAAAGTGCCCCTAAGGGGGTCTCTGACTAGAAGACACTGTATGCAGAAAACACATATAAAGAATATCTGCAACCTACTAAAAAGAACTAGTCTTCATTTTAGGTGGTCTTAATCCTTATCTTGCTGTTCACGACAACCCCTATCTTTGCAAACAGTGTAGATCCAGATCAGATGGCTTCTGAAAAAGCCATCTGATCAGGATCTACAGTGTTTGGCATTCAGTTTATGAATTTGTAGCAATAATTTACATCAAGTAATTTGATTGGTTGATAGGCAGAAATGGGTGTGGCTTAAATGAATATTCAGCAAGATAAGGGTTATTAGCGGAATTTTACTGTATATCAACCACTGAATTTTTTGTAAAGTTTTATAGGGACTCAAAAACGAGTTCGAAACATTCGTGGTAAACGAGCCATCAGTCTACGAGCCATTGAAGTTTCACTGTGCAATGTATATTTTTAACCCATTCTATACTAGTGGACTCTTCCATTACTATACATGTATGTTGGACAAGTCCATTTGTCATATAAGGGGTGGCAGGCCTATTTTAATTTTGACGGAAAATTCTGTTAGCAAATAGTGCTGCATCTGATCTGGGCCTGCACTGTTTGCCAAGGTACCCCTTTAGGGGTTTCCTGCATACAATAGGTTAAAGGATGATTTCAGTCATGCTGTGTGCACAGTCATGTCAAAAGACATAAGTTCGTTTGTCACAACATGCAATGTACATGTACTGAACACTATATTATTAACCCATTGTATGCGGGAAACCCTATAGGGGTACCCTGGCAAATAGAGCAGGCCCAGATCAGACGCCGCAAAAGCGGCATCTGATCAGGGCCTACACAGTTTGCAAAAAGTTAAGCCATTTTCAAAACACAACCTGATGCCCCTAAATTTCGTAATGGACTCCTGCTATATACATGTATAAGGAGGAAGATTTAATTTGGAACAAAAAGGGTTCATTAAGACATGAATTAATCATTAATCACAGTCGGGGAAACAACGGAATTCACAGCTAAAAAAAAAAACAACAATACATGTGTACCCAATCATTCATTGCAGAAACAATCTTCTCGCCAGAGACTCAGTGAGGCTCAAACCATAGGACTCACAGACCTTGTGATGAAGAACCAGTACTGTAACCATCAGGCCACAGAGGAAACCGAAAATGAATCTTTGTCAGGTGCACATGTTTATTGACTAGAATTCAGACTGGCTGGCCTAGTAAATAATGATACTTTTCTCCTAATTATTTCTATAATTACTGCTATTTCATCAAAGAAGACATTTCAGTGTATTTCACAGATGGAAACCTACTACACATCTTTAGGCAGTGTAATTCTTTCAAAACAAGTTTAGATTTCCTTATCAGTATAGCTGCAGACAGGCCTCATTATACTGTCCAAGCTTTTCCATGCCTGAAAGGCCTGATTTTGCAGCCTTAACCCTAAGCCCGATTTTGCAGTCTTAACCCTCATCCTGCTGAACACGACAACCATAACCTTTGCAAACAGTGTAGATCCAAATCAGATGGCTTCTACAGAAGCCATCTGATCAGGATCTACCGGGTACACTGTTTGCAATGCAGTTTGTGAATTGAACAAACACATTATATCAAGTAATCTGATTGGAGCATAGTCAGAAATGGGTGCGGCTAAATAATTTTATTCAGCAGGATAAGGGTTAAATAGTCATTTTAAAAAAAATATAGGATGAAAAATCAGTCTAAAAGCCCGAAATCAAGAAAATATCACGCTCTAAAAGCCTGAAATCCTGCAAATGCCTGAAAAATATGAGGCCTGTGCAGAGCAAATTCTTTCCTGTAAGGGCAGACCTTGCAGAGGGGCTCACTTTTCAGGATTTTGAACAGGAAGACCTGAACTTACAGTCAAGCCTGCCTAAGGAGACCACCTTTGGAAACAACCAAAAGTGGTCTCTCAAGACAGGTGATCTCTTAAGGCAGGAAGCATAAACCTACATTTTTTTTTTCAAATTAAAATTGTGCAATTTATGAAATCATTAATGAAACATATATGTGTATCTATAGAAAAGTGTTGCTTCTAAAAGGTTATAAAATGCATGACATTTAAGATGAATTAAAACAAGAGGCCCATGGGCCACTATGCTCAACAGAGTTCAGGCGGACACTGCCCACTGGCAGCCATGTATGGTTTCAATTTATTGATTACAAAGTCTCCCAAACGAACCCCCCATTCTATGTGGACTCTGTATCTGAAATATTAGGCCTTTTATGAAGTGGATGGGTGGGACATGGATCCAACGGAGCCCAGGTTGGTATCACTGAATGCGTCTTATCATAAGGAACAAGAATATATATGGTTTGGGGTGGGGATGTGTACAGTTCCAGAGATATAAGGCCTTTCAAGCTGTGGAGACTGGAGGGGTTGGAGCATGGCCCTGGCAGAAATCAAAGACACCAGGAAATCCAAGATTGTTGTCCTCGAATGTGTCTTATCATTAATTTGGATCAAGAAAATATATTGTTTAGGAGTGGGGATCTGAACTGTTTCTGAGATATGAGGCCTTCTTATGAAGTGAAGAGGAGAGGAATGGCCCCTGTGGACCCCCAAGTTGGTGTGACTGAAAGTGTCTAATCACAAGGAACAAGAATATGTATGATTATGAGGTGGGGATCTTAATGGTGTCTCAGTTATATGGCCTTTTATGAAGTGGAGGGGTGGGCCATGGCATCGACATATTGCCCTAGCACAAATACACCAAAGGTCGATGTGACTGAATGAGTCTAATCAAAAGGAACACAAATATACATGCCTTAGGGGTGGGGATCTGAACAGTTATATATAATGAAGTTGGCGCATGGCCCCAGCGCACCCTGGGAGACCCCTAGTTTGGTATCACTAAATGTGTCTTATCAAAAGGAACAAGAGTATATGGTTTAGGGATGGGGATCTAAATGGTTTCTCAGATATATGAGCCTTTTACAAAGTGGAGGGGATGGGGCATGGCCCTGGCACATCCCAGTTTGTTTGTTTGATTTGAGGTTTAACGTCCCCGTCAACACTGTAAAGGTCATTTTGGAGATGTTGCCTCCAATTTTGTGGGTATTTTACCCGACACTGAGATGAAACGACATCTCAAGCCATGTCCCCCAATGAAACCAATAGGGTTTATAAGCATGGACGGTCCGCCTCATACCGCAGTTCCTGGTTAGGCTTAGATCCTCTAAGCGGTTTACCAGTACTAGTGTGCCGGCCAGATTCAGCTCTGCATGGAAGCATCATGCAGCCCATATATTTCTTCAAGCCCCTATGGGTGGGGGCCCGGCACATCCTAGGGGACACCTAAGTTGGTGTCACTGAATGAGTCTTATCATAAGGAACAAGAATATATATGGTTTGTGGTCGGGATCTGAATGATTTCCGACATATATCGCCTCTTATGAAGTGGAGGGGTGGCCCGGGCACATCTTATGGGTCTTATCATAAGAAACAAAAATATATATGGTTTTGGGGTGGGGATCTGAATGGTTTCTGAGATATATCGCCTTTTACGAAGTGGAGGGGTGGAGCATGGCCCTAGCGCACCCTGGGAGACCCCTAGGTTTGGTATCACTGAATGCCTCTTATCATATATATGGTTATGGGGTGGGGATCTAAACGATTTCTGAGATATTGGGCCTTTTATGAAGTGGAGGGGGTGGGGCTGCCCCGCATGGCCTGGGCACATCCAAGGGGACACCCAGGTGATGTCACTAAATGCATCTTATCATAAGAAACAAGAATATACATGTTTATGGCTTTGGGGTGGGGATCTGAAAGGTTTTTGAGATATATAGCCTTTTATGAAGTGGAGCAGTGGGGCATGGCCCAGGCACACCCAGGGTGACCCCTAGGTTGAAATCACTGAATGCTTCTTATCACAAGGTACAAGAATATATATGGTTTAGGGGTGGGGGTCTGAACAGTTTCTGAGATATTGGGCCTTTGATGGGGTGGAGGGGGTGGGGCATGGCCCAGGCACATCCCAGGGGACCCCCAGGTTGGTGTCACTGAATGCGTCATATCATAAGAAACAAGAATATATATGATTTTGGGGTGGGGATCTGGACGGTTTCTGAGCTGTATCACCTTTTATGCATGAAATGGAGGGCAGTGATTTTTTTACCCCTGCGTCCTGCATCCAGGACGCACAAATAGGACTGAGGACGCACGATCATAAAATATGTGCATCCATCGGACGCAAATATTTTGTTGTTGTTGTATATCTATAAGGCATTTTATCGCTGCCTATGAACTCCTGAAAGGGTACAGAAAGGGAACTTTAATATTTCATCGGCGAATAATCCAACTTTCATTTTCACTGCTGTAAATATAGGCGGAAGTGATAAAATACCGCACTTTTACCGAGCCTTTAACTGCCCAACGAGTCACCGAAAAATCGATACAGGTACAATTTAATGATCTAACCACAAGACGAGAATCCCCTCCATCCATAATGAGCCCCAACTTTCATACAAGCAAGTTCAATGCGAACATCAAAGTTTTCCGCCATCCAAATCGCCGCCCACAAACCAACTCTACCATTTTTCTACACGTGATCGGTAAATGTGTCAAATGACGTCATCCGATGCCAGCAACCCCACAAGCGTTTAATGCCATTGTTTTATTTTAATGGGCTGTATCCCATTCTCAAAAAATTGTTTGGAACCGGTAAAAAATATTTTCTCGATAGCTAAACAGTTGTGAATGGAGGTGGATAGAAAACAGGGCTTTTCACAGCTCCCAAATTATCCCCAGCAGCTCCAACAACAGCGTTCGACTTTTCCCACCAAGCCGATCGTCTGCTATTTGGCGCCAAAACATAACCATTTACCATTCACAATCCGTTTTTACTGACCTCCCCCGCTTCCCAGCGGGGCGAGCTTGAATCGCGTACCACTATCATCATAAAAATGGGAAAGTAAATCAGAAGAATAGGACATTTAGGAATTATAATTATAAATTGCTTAACTTAAGGGTATACGAAGCTGTAGTACAGTGAAATAATGAAGAGAGGGGCAATCACTAAAACCTGCAGGCCAATCCTCTAAATAAACAGTGACTGTATATATGTATAAAAAACATCAATATTTGTTGTCATTGAATGAATCTATATTTGTTTGTTTGATGGTCAGTGCGGCTAGTATGATAGCTTATTGGTGTGAAAGTTATAACTTACCACTTTTTTGTGTGTGAGTGTGTTGGTTTTTTGTTTGTTTTCTTTTAATTATTTAATTATTATTTTTTTTTTTATTGTTTTTTTTTTTTTTTCTTTCCATTTTTCTATTTTTTCTGTTTCTTTTCTTCTCATGAAAACCAGGGACCAATTAGCAATAGGGCGTTAAAAGCAATTAAGATATTAACAGTTATGTCTCACACCAGAGGCAATCAGTCATGTTTCCATAATTACCTACTTTTATGCACCCCTTTGTATTTAAGAACTATTGTTTGCACATTTCAATAACTTTATTAATTAGCCACTTGCATAAACAACTTGTTTGTCAGCTTTGTTTACAAATCATTTTAGGATCTTTTGTCAAACCAAACATATTAACCATCTGTCAACACATGATATTAATAACAATTGGTATGATCAGCCTAACTTCAAACCAGTTTTGTATTCAACAAAAGAAAAATTTTTCAAAGAATCAACAGTTTTCACATCAATTGTTACAGCTGGCCAAAGACAACACCTTAATACATGAGTAACAATATATTGTTTGCTTGTTTGTTTGTTTAATAAGAAATTCGGTCCCTGGTTCCAAAACTAAATCAAACCATTTTAGCCAAATGTTTGATCTTATTTTTAGTATCTATTGTATTAACAAATGTTTACCTTTGACAATGCCCACAAAAAAAAAAAAAAAACAAGAGGGCCATGATGGCCCTGGATCGCTCACCTGATCCATAGAGTAACAAGTGGGACCCGGGGAGGGCCATTATTAACCCCAGGGCTATAATGTGCATAATGTTCAGAGACGTCTAAAAAGGTGAAGCTTCATACCAAATATCAACAAAGGCTATAATTTGAACAATCTTGGCAAAGGTCCACTAGATATGCTACATACCAAATATCAAAGACCTGGGCCTTGCGGTTTCAGAGAAGAAGATTTTATTAAAGATATTCCCTACATAAGCCTATATAAAACCAAATGGCTCCAGGGCGGGGGCATTTTTAGCCTCAGGGCTATAATTTAAACCATCTTGATAGAGGTCCACTAGAGGAAGCTTCACACCAAATATCAAAGACCATGGCCTTGCTGTTTCAGAAGAAGATTTTTAAGGAATATCTCTATATAAGTCTATGTAAAACCAAAGGGCCCCAGGTCGGGGGCAGTTTTGGCCCTAGCACTATAATTTGAACAATCTTGGTAGGGGTCCACTAGATGAAGCTTCATACCAAATAGCACAGACCTGGCCCTTGGGGTTTCCGAGAAGAATATTTTTAAAGATTTTCCCCATATAAGCCCATGTAAAACCATAGGGCCCCGGGGCCGTGGCATTTTTAGCCCAAGCACTATAATTTGAACAATCTTGGTAGGAGTCCACTAGATGAAGCTTCATACCAAATAGCAAAGACCTGGGCCTTGTGGTTTCAGAGAATGAGATTTTTAAAGATTTTCCCTATATAAGCCCATTTAAAACCAAAGGGCCCCGGAGTGGGGGAGGGGGGGGGGGGGGGGGAAGAAGGACTATGGCTGTGTGGGATGAAGCTTCATACCAAATATCAAGGACATGGGCCTTACGGTTTCAGAGAAGAAAATTTTTAAAGGTTTTCCCTATATAAGCCCATATAAAACCAAAGGGCCCTGGAGCGGGGGCATATTTGACCCCAGCACTATAATTTGAACAATCTTGGTAGGGGTCCCCTAGATGAAGCTTCATACCAAATATCAAATACCTGGGCCTTACGGTTTCAGAGAAGAAAATTTTTAAAGGTTTTCCCTATATAAGCCCATATAAAACCAAAGGGCCCCGGAGCGGGGGCATATTTGACCCAAGCACTATAATTTGAACAATCTTGGTAGGGGTCCCCTAGATGAAGCTTCATACCAAATATCAAATACCTGGGCCTTACGGTTTCAGAGAAGAAGATTTTTAAAGCTCTTCCCTATATAAGCCCATGTAAAACCAAAGGGCCCTGGAGCGGGGGCATTTTTGGCCCCAGCAATATAATTTGAACAATCTTGGTAGGGGTCCACTAGATGAAGCTTCATACCAAATATCAAAGACCTGGGCCTTGCGGTTTCAGAAAAGAAGAATTTTTAAGATTTTCCCTATATAAGCCCATGTAAAACCAAAGGGCCCCGGAGTGGGGGCATTTTTGGCTCCAGCACTATAATTTGAACAATCTTGGTAGGGGTCCACTAGATGAAGCTTCATACCAAATATCAAAGACCTGGGCCTTACGGTTTCAGAGAAGAAGATTTTTAAAGATTTTCCTTATATAAGCCCATGTAAAACCAAAGGGCCCCGGAGCGGGGGCATTTTTGGCCCCAGCACTATAATTTGAACAATCTTGGTAGGGGTCCACCAGATGAAGCTTCATACCAAATATCAAAGACCTGGGCCTTGTGGTTTCAGAGAAGAAGATTTTTTAAGTTTTTGGTGAAAAAAATCTGTTTTTGGCTCCTATGACCTAGATGTGCAACGGACCGGAACCATTTGAACAACTTTGAAAGGGGACCACCTAAGGATCATTCCTGTGAAGTTTGGTCAAAATCCGATCAGTGGTTTAGGAGGAGATGTCGTTTAAAGAATTGTTTACGGACGCACGGACGGACGGACGCACGGACGGACGCACGACGGACGACGGACGAAAAGTGATCCCAAAAGCTCACCTCGTCACTACGTGACGGTGAGCTAAAAATATCTGAAAAAAAAAAAAAACACATCAAAGCTGGATTTGAAGAAGAAGAAAGCATATTAAGGGTCTATTCTCTCCCTTTCCATATAATCTTCCCTTCAGATCTATCTTCTGACACTGTACATAAAAAGTAGAAGTAAAACAAAGATCAGGAATTGATACAATTAACTTACTCCACCCATAAAAGACACCAAAGGGAAAGAAATACAAACATTAAGCGACCAGACCATAATGGAAACCCAAACAAAGGAAGGCCATAAGGACAGTTACTTTCCCACAAAATGGCCATATGGTCATCCAAAACCAAAAGACACAAGTGATACACACAGTAAGTAACAAACAACAACATAAATAAATCGCCACAGAAGAGCCGCCTTGGAACGGTCAGTGGAAGATTTCCACTGGGGGGCTTAAATCGATTTTACGTGGCCACAATCCTCGCCCTTACTTCCGTCGCGATTTAGACAAATAATTTGTTCAGTCCGCATGAAGGCCTCCTAACTCATCAGTGCAACATCTCCGTGAACACAAAAATCAAAGAACCACAGAGGTGAGACAACGGTGAGAACTCGACAGCAAGAAACCACTGAAATGCTGGAGCAAAAGAAAACCAACAGTTAGACTCCGATGAGCCCGACCAGAGACAGAGCATCAGGCACCAACCAACATTACCTTGAATTAGATCTCTCTAATTCTCAATAAGCCTTTACGTTGGAGCCGTCATAGAATCTGAGGCCTGACCCACCGGCGTGCAATTAAAGAGGGAAGCAAAGTTGCCAACCGTGATTGGGTTAACTACCATGCATGCAGTCTGTCGTATAATATCCATGTTGTACCCAATCTTTTTATATCGAAGAATGATTTTACGAAATTGGGTGCTGAAGTCATTGCGGTTATATATTTTTCTGAATTTATATGCTAAGTCACCATAAAATTCGGGTTCCGATAGACCTTGTTGCAGAAGAGATTTAAGTCCAATATTGAATTTTGAAATTAAATCAGAATGGCGTCTATAAAATTTTGAAAAGGCTTTGCGTAGTTTATGGTACCGATAACCCTGATTAAGGAGTTTAGCCGTTAATAATTTATTACGAGTGTTTTGTCTTTGTATAATCTTCACCTTCCTTTTCAGCATGTAAATAGTATGTCAAGAATCAGCTTGTTAACTTCTATGAAAAACTATGTTCTCCTTTAGTTTTCATTACGACTATAACTAGAGCTGTCAGTGAAACTGACTAGGGCCCCGGCAGCGCTATCAGAGGAGTAGGAAAATGTTGATGTTAAAAAAGACGTTTTTTTTTTCCTTTCACCTCTAAGTATGACCTTGACCTTTGAGGTACGGACCTGGGTCTTGCGCGTGACACACTGTCACATTATGGTTAATATTTCTGCTAAGTAATATTTAAATCCATCCAGGTATAAGAAAGTTATAGATTGGACACAATGAAAAAGACGCTTTTTTGACCTTTTATCTCTAAGTATGACCTTGACCTTTGAGGTACGGCTGTGGGTCTTGCGTGTGACACTTCGTCACATTATGGTTAACATTTCTGCCAAGTAATATTTAAATCCATCCAGGAATAATAACAAAGTTATTAATTGGACACAGGAAAGACCCTTTTTGACCTTTAACCTCTAAGTATGACCTTGACCTTTGAGGTACGGACCTGAGTCTTGCGCGCAACACTCCATCACATTATGGTTAACATTTCTGCCAAGTAATATTTAAATCCATCCAGGAATAAGAAAGTTATGGAGGATAAAAAAATTTGTGGACGGACAGACGGACGGACAGACAGACAGACGGACGGACAGAATGATGCCAAGTAATATTTAAATCCATCCAGGAATAATAAAAAGTTATGGAGGATAAAAAAATTTGTGGACGGACAGACGGACAGACGGACGGACAGACAGACAGACGGACGGACAGAGTGATTACTATAGGGCACCCACACTTTCAGTGCGGGGCCCTAATAATCATATTTATGTACCTTTTCATTCTATTTATTCCATTTTAATACATTGTACACAATGTTTCTGTTTAGCTTCAATTATCATTATTATTATGATTGTCATTTCTCACTATTATTATTATTATTATTATTATCATTACCATTATAATCTTATATCATATGCTGTCTCATTGTTGAAAGTAAGACTTGCGACCAGTCTTCTTCCTCTGAACCTTGAGCCGCGTGTGTTCCTGCATGGAAACCTGCATAGGCATGCTCCATTTGCAGCCTTAGTCAAATGGCCATTATCAAGCGGCAAAAAGAAAGAGCACTATTGAATCACTTATCGCTCTTGAGCATAGTATAGAAATCATGATTTGCAGTCGTATTGGCACTGATTCTATACATTTTCAGCTCATTTTTCGACCAGCCTTTTAAATTTCAAAAACAGGCAGTGCTTCATTTTCTACGGTGGGGCACCGGCAGTCCAACCCCATTTGCTTTTGTTGGACAAACTGCCACGATTTGCAGCCCAGAAGCACTTAACCTATGTCTTGTTGTGGAGCTATGGAGTTCTGTCCGCTTGACCATGGCAGACATAAAAAGCCTTAACCTTAACGAACGAACGAATCCGTTTTTATTATGCATACATCTACAGTTAGATGTAGCTAATTGTCTGAGGAGCGAGTAAATCATTTTCACATTGATTATGGATTAAATTTTATGATTGGGGAATAAACGCAAATTAGAGACATAACTTGACCATATTTTCACACCTCGTTCAAGTTGGCTTATCGCCAGATATGAAAGACACGCACCGCAGGGCAATCATGTTTACTTGGCAATTATATGACAGGGATTAACAATAGTGTCATAATTGAACTGTTATAAATACACAGACCGTTTGTCTCTGAATTGTCGACAAAGCAGGACAGTGCAGCACAATTATTGTGATTTACTTACTCTAGTTTTACTGTATTTAAGGACTCAAAAGATTGACGGCTGTAGACGATTTCTTTTTTGCACTTGCCCGACCGGGCGTCCTAAGGTCAAAGTGCACCTGCCCGGCGCAACTTCGGACTTGTTCCAGGTGCCTGGGCAATGGATTTGTTAGCCCCTGAACTTAGATAGCTGGTGTCCCACTCAGGGGAGGAAACGTTTGTGGATAATGGTTCGGAATATTATCTCCATTGTGCATGAAGTAAATTTCACGCACATGTTGCGGTGTGCATATATCGAAATTTTCGAAAACGAAAGTAGAAAAAATTACGGAAAATAGACTCAAAAACGTGCACTTTAGCAGGATTTCTTTGGGCTAGTAAACAACACAAGTTGATGATTGATTCTGTTCATTGCAAATAATAGATACTAGACTGCATTATTTTTAATTATGAAAAATGGCATTTTATACTGAACCCATCTTTTTTGTACTTCCTTTTTTCCCTCCAAATATTCATTGGGACTCATACTTTCAGATTTGGGACACACAGTTTTTTGGTTGAGCGAGTCCCAGGACGCATAGTTGAAAATTTGTAAAAAAATCACTGGGAGGGGTGGGGCATGCCATGGCCCCGGCGCACCCTAGGAGACCCCTAGGTTGGTATCACTAAATACATGTACGTCTTATCATAAGGAACGAGAATATATATGGTTTAGGGGTGGGGATCTCAACGGTTTCTGAGATATTGGGTCTTTTACAAAGTGGAGGGGTGGGGGCATGGCCCAGGCACATCTCAGGGGCCCCCAGGTTGGTGTTTTTGAATGCGTCTTATCATAAGAAACAAGAATATATATGGTTTTGGGGCGAGGATCTAAACGGTTTCTGAGATATTGGTTCTTTTACGAAGTGGAGGGGGTGGGGAATGGGCCCGGCACATCCCAGGGGACCCCCAGGTTGGTGTCACTGAATGTGTCTTATCATAAGAAACAAGATGTGTTTGTGAAACACTGATGCCCCCGGACAGCACATGTTAAACATGAAAGCAGTATCACTAAGCAGTCGAAAGGTATGACCAAAAATTATGGGATCATTTGAAAGGAAGGTCTTGTGACATAGAATGCACATGTGAAATATGAAAGCCCTATCACTTACCAATCGAAAGTTATGGCCAATGTTGAAGTTTTTAAAAAGTAGGTCAAAGATCAAGGTCACAAGGTAAAAAATTATGGTACCACTGGAAAGGTCTTGTGAAAAAGAATGCATATAAGTGAACTACAGTATGGCTCAGGTATAAGAACCAAAAAACTCTTTATTCCAAATCTCGGCATTTCGAGCACTTTCCAAAACACTCAGGATTGTTCCGAGTAGATGTATATATTCGGTGGACACTCTTCAAAAACACTCGCAAGGTCTGCGCTTAGTATGCGGTATGCGAATTTTCGTGAAATTATTCCGTTCGTAATATCGTACCTGGAGACAATATTTTCTCGCGACGTTATGCGGAAATACTCAGAGGAATTTGACGAAATACCTGGGCATTTTTTTGTTTATTTAATGTTCTTTTACCATCATATATATTTATATATAATTATAAGCTAATATATGTCACTGATAGTTATTATAATGTAAACGATGTCAAAAGTCAACAAAGAGGTATTCACTAATTACCCAGGGTGTGAAACTGTACAGTGATTTCAAACAAGGGAATCAGTTGGGCATGAAGAGTACATACAACTCTTTCAAGTCCATAATTGAAAGCATGTTGAACATGATAAAATATGGTTAAATTCGATGTAATTACCTTAGAAATGTTAATTAGGTAATTGAGAGAGAAACTAGAAAAAGTGTCCATAGGACACGGATGCCCCCGCCAGATGCCATTCATAAAAAATATTACAAATGTACTTCAAATCAATCATAAATTATATTAAAATCATAAATGTAGGCAGCAGAGGGATGACAAAGTTTTTCTAAAAATAGCCAGAGTGACCTTGACCTTGAGGTCATGACCTTGAAAGTCAAAGCAACTCGAGATATTATCATAAGAAACATTTGTGTGAAGTTCTATTAACATCCATCAATAAATATAGGCACAAGAGCAATGACAAAGTTTTTCTAAAATAGCCACAGTGACCTTGACCTTGAAAGTTGAAATAGCAAGAGATATTGTCATAAGGAACATTTGTGTGAAGTTATACTGAAATCTGTGAAGAAATGTAAGCGCTAGAGCCATGACAAAGTTTTTCTAAAAATAGCCACAGTGACCTTGACCTTCAAAGTCAAACTCGCTCAAGGTATTGTCATAAGGAACATTTGTGTGAAGTTATATTGAAATCAGTGAAGAAATGTAGTCGCTAGAGCGATGACAAAGTTTTTCTGAAAATAGCCATTGTGACCTTGACCTTGAAAGTCGAAATGGCTTGAGATATTGTCATAAGGAACATTTGTGTGAAGTTATATTGAAATCGGTGAAGAAATGTAAGCGCTAGAGTGATGACAAAGTTTTTCTAAAAATAGCCACAGTGACCTTGACCTTGAAAGTGGAACTCGCTAGAGATATTGTCATAAGGAACATTTGTGTGAAGTTATATTGAAATCGGTGAAGAAATATAGGCGCTAGAGCGATGACAAAGTTTTTCTAAAAATAGCCACAGTGACCTTGACCTTGAGGTCATGACCTTGAAAGTCGAACTCGCTCGAGATTTTTTATAAGGAACATTTGTGTGAAGTTATGCTATATCCCCCCTCACAACTATGTTGTGCGAGGGGATAAAAAATTTACAAATGTACTTCAAATCAATCATAAAATATATGCATCAAGGGCAGATAATCCAAAAACCAAAAATGCAAGAGTTGTCATCCTTGTTCATGACACATCGTCTCAGTGTGCTGAATGCACCTGTGAAGTTTCATGCATATATTCCGTACGGTTTAGGAGTTATGGCTCGGACACGGTTTACTATTCGGTACTAAGTCAAGGGCAGATAATTCGAAACCCAAAAATGCAAGAGTTGTCTTCCTTGTTCATGACACATCGTCTCAGTAATAAAAAGTAAAGAAAACAATCCCATTACCCATCCCCATATATACCTAGTGACCCATTTTCGGGTCATTAGCAAACCGTGTAGACCCAGATCAAATGCACAGAATAGCGTCTGATCTGTCTACACTGTTTGTAGAATTTAACAAAAATAAAACAAACCTGACACCCATTGTCATATATGGATTAAAAAGAAATAAAGAAAAGATTTGCAAAACATACGCTTCGAGTCTTCATTGTACTCTAAACACTCGGAACTGCTTCAGACAAACATGCAGAAACACGTGCAACTTTGGTAAATTGGAGCAGACTTAGACAAGTCAGCGCAGGGATTTTGTTTGGGGCCAGACATCAGCCATAGTCCTTATAAAATTCTGATTGTCCAAAAGATTTCAGACCAGTCTGGACAAAATGTCCTGAAATAATTTTGGACTCTTCTTTTCATCACTATTATTGTCAGGATCAATATTGTTAAATAAGTGGTAACATTGACTATTTAAGTGTAAGAAAATTTCATCTTTTCAACCTTGTCCAAATGAAATTCAGTATGTCCGATAAATGATGAAGCTGTCCGGACAATTGGTCTGAACTACATTTTGGGCCAGCAGAATCCCTGCAGCGGTAGTTTTTTTGCTAACAGATAGAGCAGACTGCAGCTCGGACCATAACGGACCGGCCTGGTCACATTCGCCAGTTTTACGTATTTTCGAGGTGCCAAAATCAAACCACAATCGCGGCGACATTTTGGTATTTTATTAAATATTTTCGTCAATTCACCTAGTGAACATCTGCTATATTTACTCAAGAAAAAAATGTGTATCTATCTTTGAAACTATCGTCACACTTTGCATCGCTAATGATAATCTCACTACCAAACACCTAAATTACGACCCGCTTTAATTTAAACAGTAACAAGTTTACAGGATTAAAAGACACTTATCGTCAATGAGAAAAAATTAGTTTATCCTCAACTACTTATCCGTTTAATTTTATGCAAACACCGAGCAATCACCTCGACACGTTTTTCACACACTGATGATGATCAAAGGTGTGTTGACGCATGTGATTCTGACTGTAAATATAATACCGCACAGGCAGAAAATGGGACGTCCTTAGTACTCGATAAACACAGAAAGTGGTTTCAGCTAAGAAGGCGGAGCAAACTTTTTACAAACTCCTAAAAGTGGGCGGGTTTATACGTCTCGGTAAAGATTTTTGGCCGTACAGAGAAATTTTGGGAGTCCGCAGGACACCTTTGATGTTTAATTTGGGCGTCCTGAAGCGATTTCAGGATGTAATATACGCCGTACGTCTGCCTAACTGAAGCCCTGCTATAAATCAAGTGTTTGGTAAATTATACCAAATCTAACTTCAAAACTCATTTTTTTTACTTTTATTCAATAATTATTCATAAATTTGTTGAGCCGAAAGCTATTTTTGGAACCAATTTGAAATTTTTTGGAAGCCTGTAATCTTGAAAACTAAGAATCTTAAGAAGGTTGTTGATACATGTAGGTTATATTGATATGCTATACCATAGTTCATACATTCATTCTGGAGACTGGATGCAGACAAGCAAAAATTTTGATACACATTAGACAGTTTTCGGGAGCCTGTGACCTGGAAAATGAAGTCAGGGTCATAAAACTTAGTGTGGAAGACCTTGCCGAATAGTCTATAATACATGTAGTTCCCCATTACCTTTGCGGTGGGGGGGGGGGGGGGGGGGGGGGGGGGGGCAAAACTACTATAGACTCATTTGGCAAGTTCCTCCATGTATTGTACTTCTTTTTGACTCTATCAAGCTGATTGGCCCCTACCCATTAAGGCTGGAAGAAATAGATCAGCTGCATGTCAATGCTGAAACCTACCACACACGAGTACTGGTAAATTGTTTAGAGGATTTAAGCCTGACCAGGCAAAGTGGTGCGAGTTGGACCGTCCCTGCTTATAAACCCTGTTGGTTTCATTGGGTGACAGGGTTTGAGATAGGGCTGGCTAATGGGAGCTGAAAAGATAATCGATTATCAGTCCTGTCATTGCGATCGATAATCGATTAGTAATCGCTAAGATTTTTGTCATTATTTTACCTGTCTGGCTTTCTGTCTGAGCATGACTCTTACCATATGTTGCACTTTACCATATGTATATTTGAACAGACAGGCCTGAGCAAACAGTGTAGACCAAGATGAGACGCCACATAATGCGGCGTCTCATCAGGGTCTGCACTGTTTGCCACTCATCCAGCTATTTTAGGCATAACTTTGGGTAGTAAATTGTACCTACCAAGTAATCGATTAGAAGCAAATCAGAAATGATAATCATTTTTGTGGAATTAATCGATCGATTAATCGATTATACGATTAATCGTGGCAGCCTTAGTTTGAGATGTCATTTCATCTCAATGTCGGCTAAAAGTCCCACAAAATATGAAGCAATGTCACCAAAACGATCTATACAGTGCTGATGGGGATGGTAATCCTCAAATCTAAAGCTGATAAAATAGAAGTTATAACATGAACAAGCATGTTTTTCCCCAAATATTTCTGTTGCTTGATTGAGAGACAATAAGATTTTTCCCAAAGATGGGAGGTGCAAAATTCACAAAGTGCAAATAAAGTGACATATTTTAGCATAGTTAGCAGGTTAGGCAGCATACGGTTACCATAAGATTTCCAACCCTTGCCAGTTCTATGCCTCAACCTTTAGTTTAGAATATGTTAATGAAAGATCATGGATCAGACAAATATCATATGGATGATCCCTACCCACCCAGATCTCCCAATGAAATATTTACTAAATTATATACATGTACATCTAATAATAACTTTTTTTCACTGTATATCAGTATAGTATCTGATGAAAAAAAAAAAATTTAAAAGTGGAAAAGAAATACAAATGAACTTACTATTGAACAAATATTATTGCTGGCTGTCAGCAGACTTTTAGGTCTGGTGACAGCCAGCTGTCACTAAACCTAAAAGTCTGGTGCCAGCGGGCTGTCAGCAGACCTCGCCTTTTTTTAAACTAAGGTACGAGTTGACTTAGGTGCGAGTTGACTAAGGTACGAGTTGACCAAAAACAGGTACGAGTTGACTAAGGTATAGAGGGGTAACGATTCACCGAAAGTACGGTTCACCGCGGTACGAAGCTGACGGTTCAGTTCACGGTCCGTTTTTGGTAATTTCGGTTCGGTTCATCAAAAAACATTTCGTCAAAAGACAAAATTAAGAAAGAATATAGCAGAGAAACTGCTTAAATGTTGTTTTTTTATGTTGAATCCTACTTAATTTTGCTTTATTGATGCATTAATTATCGATGTAAGCGTCTATTTTCGCCTTACGACAACTACCATATTCCGTTCGGCTATGAACACTCGCAACAATAGACTGTTCGGCCCCATAAAAATATCTCAATTTTCGTGAAAGAAATATTGTTTTAATGATTATATCTTCGCTAACATGGCTCTATATTAATTTTCTCCTCTTATCTGGGATGCTCATTGTTCAGTGAAGGGTTTTATTATCTTAGGATTATCTTAGCTACAATTAAATTTGTTCATTGCTCTAATATCTTTTAAGCTTTCTTTTTACATATTATAGGCTGGCAGATGGCAGTAACTTGGACAGTAACAGAATCTCAGTTTATTTGCAAATGATGGCACAGCTTTGCAACATGTTCCCAAAACTATGCAACAAATATTCCCTTAAAAACCCAACTAATTAGCTCACCTGAGCCAAAGGCTCATTGGTGAGCTTATAGTATGGCTAGGCTGTGTGTGTCAATCTATCTATCTATCTATCTATTTATCTATCTGCTGATACTGCGTCGGTCACATTTGACCATTACCACAGGTGTATATTACATACACTCCAGGTTTTGCAGTCTGTCTGTCTGATTAAAAGTATCACGATACGTATCGTATCGTGAGGTAAGTATCACGATACGTATCGTGAGGTAGGTGTATAGTTACACCCCTACTAAGGTACGAGTTGACTTAGGTACAAGTTGACCAGAAACCATTTTTTTTGTCATTTTCGTTGGTATAAACCTTTCCATTGCCGTGGTTAATTGGGACTTAAAACTGACCCACGTCATTAACTGACATGTGCCAGATGTCAGAGGAAAGGAATGGATCTTTAAATCACGCCATATGGTCACGCAGACCATCCATATCAGCACGTTTGTAGCAAATACTTTACACGGGACTTGTCCGATTCGTTTACAGGGTACCACTGCAACAAAGCGCTTGGACTTCCTAAATCACAGGTCCTGGTAAATGAGTGTCATCTGACGTATCACCAGTAGCAATGGTGGTTCAGATTCCTGGTGAATAAATGTCATTTGACAGGTCAACAGTAAGATTTCTGATAATTTTACGGCTAGACTTTAGAATCTGTCCGCAACTGTTTACTGACCTTAGTATGTTAGGAGTAGGTCACTGACGGTTAGGGTTAGGTTAGGGTGAGGAATAGGTCACTGATGGTTTGGGTTAGGTTATGGTTAGGTCAGGGTTAGGGTTAGGTTAGTCAGGTCATTGGGGTAAGGGTTAGGGTTAGGTAATAAGAAGTGGCGGACAGATATTAAAGTTGCTCCAATTTTACCCCACCCACAGACTGCAAATCTGAAAACAAAGGGTGGAATTGTATCACTATATAGCACCTGATAACAACAAAGATTCGTCAGGCAAACGGTTTTCCCTATTCGGTTATCCTTAACGTTCCCTTTTGCGGCAAGCGTATGTGAATTCCAATACCTTTCACTTGGTGGTCTACTTGACATAATTTTCTTGATATGCCGCCATCTTTAATTAGGTCATACAAAATACCGAAAAGAACCGTATCTATTGGGTTTGCCTATTTGCAGACAAGAACCGTCACGAACAGTCAAGAACCGAAGCTTTTTTTTATTTTATTCATTTATTTTTTTTTTTTTTTTTTTTTTCGCTAGATTTTGTTTGTCTGTTTGTTTGTATTCGAGTTTAAGGGCATAATCAACACCTTTTTAGGTCATTTTTGAGCCGGTCAGTTTACCTATCCACACTTTTCGCCAGAAACTGACAACCTCCCTTCTTGAATCAGCGGAAAGGAGAGAATGACCATAGAAAAGCGTGGAGCGTGATAGCTCAGTGGTTAGTGCACTTGCCTCTGATGCTAGAGGTCCCGGGTTCGATCCCCGGAAGCGGCGATAAAATTTCGGTGTCCGAACACGCTCCATTGGCATCATTTGCAGGGATGAATGTCATAAAGTGCACCGTCCTTCGGATCGGGACGTTATTTGGAGGCCCCCCTGTGCAGGGAGAACCATCCCCTGTGCAGGTTAAAGATCCTTACCGTAATTACAATGGCCATATTCGACTGGGAAGTTTCGTGAAATTCCACGCAGGAGTGCGGTGTTATCTTGTAATAGCCGATCACATGGTCCAATCAAATATGAGTTATTTTTCAAATACGTAAGCGATCGTGGAGCACGATTCTATTCGAAGAAAAAGTCGAACCTTTCGTGCACCACGGTCGCTTATGAGCTATACGCAAATAAAATATTTGATTGGACCATGTGACCAGCTATTACAACTAGGAACCACACTCCTACGTGGAATTTCACGGAAATTTCACGAAACCTACCAGTCGAATACCGCCATTATTACTGTGTAGGCTTTCATCCTGCAAAACCTGGAGTGTATGTAATATACACCTGCGGTAATGGTCAGAATCAGAATCAGAATTGTTACTGGTGACACGTCAAAAGACATTCATACACCAGGACCTGTGATGTGGGAAGTTAGTCCCTGTCTATCTATCTTCTTATACTGAGTCGGTCACATCTGGCCATTACCTCAGTTGATTGGGTGGCTAAATTTAGAATTTAGCTGAAAAAAAGGGGAGGCACTGGATGCATCCTTAAAACTATTTACAATCTGCATAACAGAGGTATCCTAAAACGCATACCTCTGAGTCCCAATCTTACACTGTGCGGGCTTTGCTCTAACCAAAGAGGTAAATTTAGCTACACAATCATCATCACCTTCAAATGGTCAAATGTGACCGACGCAGTATCAGAAGATAGATAGATAGATAGATAGATAGATAGATAGATAGATAGATAGATAGATAGATAGATAGATAGATAGATAGATAGATAGATAGATAGATAGATAGATAGATAGATAGATAGATAGATAGATAGATAGATAGATAGATAGATAGATAGATAGATAGATAGATAGATAGATAGATAGATAGATAGATAGATAGATAGATAGATAGATAGATAGATAGATAGATAGATAGATAGATAGATAGATAGATAGATAGATAGATAGATAGATAGATAGATAGATAGATAGATAGATAGATAGATAGATAGATAGATAGATAGATAGATAGATAGATAGATAGATAGATAGATAGATAGATAGATAGATAGATAGATAGATAGATAGATAGATAGATAGATAGATAGATAGATAGATAGATAGATAGATAGATAGATAGATAGATAGATAGATAGATAGATAGATAGATAGATAGATAGATAGATAGATAGATAGATAGATAGATAGATAGATAGATAGATAGATAGATAGATAGATAGATAGATAGATAGATAGATAGATAGATAGATAGATAGATAGATAGATAGATAGATAGAAAATATTTCATGCTCAATCTCCACGAAAGAATGTTGTCTGACCGACAGATATACCGACAGATATCGAACCCGCGTCCTCCTGATCACCAGTTAGACGTGCATCCGACTGAGCTACCGTGACCGAATAATATGAAATAAAAGCATTCCCCTTTGGGCAAAAACACACACATTTATACCCCTTTGATAGTTTATAGTGGTGTGTGGAACATCAAATGTGCGCACTAATAAAGATAAGATAAGATAAAGGAGCTTTATTTAACGTCGCATATTCGAAACAAATAACATAAGCTCTGTAGAGCTTTTATTGCGACAAACAAAGTATCCTCTAACAAATACTAACCTGCCTTCATTTATCTTCCTAGGACTACCCCTGATATTGCGAGCATCAGCCAAGGGAGCTCCTAGTACCATTTTTCACGCCTTTGGTATGGCGCGGCCGGGGATCGAACCCGCCACCTCCGATTCCCGAAGCGGACGCTCTTCCACTGAGCTATCGGGGCCGGTTTGTTTGCCCTATAATAGATTACTTAATAAGAGTATGACCACTTTGTCACATTGCCTCGAATTCATGCGCTGCCCCTGCAATGATCGATGTACATAAATACAGTAATGATGCGGCCCCCGCCCACCGGGGCTTGAAGAAATAGATGGGCTGCATGATGCTTCCATGCAGAGCGGAAACCGACCCACACATGAGTACTGGTAATCCGCTTAGAGGATCTTAGCCTGCCCAGGCAAAGGGACCGTCCATGGGACCGTCCATGCTTATAAACCCTATTGGTTTCATTGGGCGACAGGGCTTGAGATGTCATTTCATCTCAATGTCGGGTAAAAGTCCCACAAAATTGGAAGCAACGTCACCAAAATGACCTTTACAGTGTTGATGGGGACGTTAAACCTCAAATCACACAAACAAACAAAAACAGTAATGATGCGTAAAATGACGTAATGATGCGTAATGTGGAATAATGATGCGTAATGATACCTAAAAGGGCATAATGACGCGTAATGTAACATATTTTATGAATTTATTAATACTCAAGAACAGGCAAAACTTTTTCCCCGCATCCTGACACCCACAGTCAGTATCCCCAACTACTAAACTTCAAGTGAGGTTTCGCGATCCATGGTGGAGATCAACTTAAAGAGTATGTGATGCTAAAATTGCGCAAAGAGCCAAATTATTACGAAAATTTATCTTATATCTATCTTCAAATACAGAGCCGGTCCTCTTCTAGAATTGCTTTTGGCAAAAATGGTTAGAGTTGCATGGCATATGGACCTCCGCCTGTGTGAAGAACTTAACATTGTCTAACTTTAAAATAAATACATGTACATTACGGGCAATATATCCACACCTGTAAATCTGAATTACAGTTGGATAGAAAAAAAAAAACAGACAAGAAAAGAAAACATTCATCCTTCAAAGATCACTGACATTCCTATCAGGCGTGGTTTTCCTGTTTAAAAAGATTTTATTTAGATATCGTTGTTACTCCACTATCATTACGATAACAAATCGGCGTGCTAAAATGGCATCCTTCTCAAACCTAGAACTAGCATTTTCAGAGATATTTTTTTTTCTATTTCTAGTCCAAATAAAGATTGGTGGTGTCGGTTATAATCGCCTCATTGAGGCCGTTCTAACAATGGCCCACTTTATATGTTTGTGTTTTATGCTTTTTTTAGCAAAAATAATGAATACTCCTGATAACCCCATTTTTTGTTTGTATCAAAGTAGAAGTAAAACAAAGATCAGGAATTGATACAACTAGAGCTGTCAGTGAAACTGACTAGGGCCCCGGCAGCGCTATCAGAGGAGTAGGAAAATTTGTGGACGGACAGACAGACATACAGACGGACGGACAGAGTGATTACTATAGGGCACCCACACTTTCATTTCGGGGCCCTAATTAACTTACTCCACCCATAAAAGACACCAAAGGGAAAGAAATACAAACATTAAGCGACCAGACCATAATGGAAACCTAAACAAAGGAAGGCCATAAGGACAGTTACTTTCCCACAAAATGGCCATTTGGCCATCCAAAATTAAAAGACACAAGTGATACACACAGTAAGTAACAAACAACAACATAAATAAATCGCCACAGAAGAGCCGCCTTGGAACGGTCAGTGGAAGATTTCCACTGGGGGACTTAAATCGATTTTACGTGGCCACAATCCTCGCCCTTACTTCCGTCGCGATTTAGACAAATAATTTGTTCAGTCCGCATGAAGGCCTCCTAACTCATCAGTGCAACATCTCCGTGAACACAAAAATCAAAGAACCACAGAGGTGAGACAACGGTGAGGACTCGACAGCAAGAAACCACTTTGTTTGTATCAAGTGTGATTTAGAGGAAGGTTCAATACACGGACTTACTAATCCATTGCGATAACATTCCTATGAATTATATGACTAAATTTCCCAAACATGGATTGTGCGTACTCGTATCATCGAGGCGGCTCTAACGTGTACCACAACGTACGATTTGGAGTATTGTTTGTTTGTTTGTTTTGAGGTTTAACGTCCCCGTCAACACTATTGAGATCATTTTGGAGACGTTGCTTCCAATTTTGTGGGACTTTTACCCGACATTGAGATGAAATGACATCTCAAGCCCTGTCGCCCAATGAAACCAATAGGGTTTATAATCATGGACAGACCAACACGCACTGCTTTGCCTGTGCAGGCTTAGATCCTCTGAACGGTTTACCAGTATTTGTGTGTGGTCGGTTTCAGCTCTGCGTGGAAGCATCATGCAGCCCATCTATTTCTTCAAGCCCCGATGGGACGATTTGGAGTAAAAGCAGGAAAATAATGTATAGACTACCTATGTAAACACCTCATTTTATTAGGATTAACGACCCAGCCATTAATGTATTGGTTTTTATCAAGATCTATACTTGCAATGTAAGGGAAAGAACACAGAAATATTGTTCAAAAAATACATTCACAAGTTATGTCACATTCAATCCAAAATGCCGATAAGTCCAATATTTCTTTCACTTCATTTTATTTGTCTTTCCATCTTTCTTTCTTTCTTTCTTTCTTTCTTTCTTTCTTTCTTTCTTTCTAATATAAAATGAATTGATTTTCGCACCTTCGTTAATCTGGCGCGCGATTAAAGGCATTCAGTCACGCGTGCTGTTTATTAAATGAAAATTTTCACACCTGAACCGAGATTGGCGGGTATCCATTGTTTAACAAAATGCCATTATGGATTAACAGCATATCAATTAAAGCAGACAAGACAACATACAAAATTATCATTAAAGACATACGCCGAATTGTTTGTTTGTTTGTTTGATTTGAGGTTTAACGTCCCCGTCAACACTGTAAAGGTCATTTTGGAGACGTTGCTTCCAAATTTTTGGGACTTTTACCCTACATTGAGATGAAATGACATCTCAAGCCCTGTCGCCTAATGAAACCAATAGGGTTTATAAGCATGGACGGTCCGACTCGTGCGCACCGCTTTGCCTGGGCAGGCTTAGATCCTCTAAGCGGTTTACCAGTACTCGTGTGCGGGTCGGATTCAGCTCTGCGTGGAAGAATCATGCAGCCCATGTATTTCTTTAAGCCCCGGTGGGCGGTGGCGGGCGCCGAATCAGAATCAGAATCAGAATCAGAATTGTTACTGTTGATACGTCAAATGACATTCATACACCAGGACTTGTGATGTGGGAAGTTAGTCCCTAGCTCTAACCAAAGAGGTAAATTTAGCTACACAATCATCAGCATCTTCAGCTGTCGAAATAATCGAATCGGGAAGAGCATTCCAATCTCTAATGGTTCTGGGAAGAACGACTCTTTATAAATGTCAGTTCTTTCGCTAAACGTCTGAAACGCCAATGAATGGTGATTTCTACAGTGTCTAGCTGGGGGAACAAGGTCATCTGTTGGAATGCTGGCAGCACCCTTTAGACCTTTGTATAAAAGGATTAGCCTACTGTCTTTTCTACTTTTCTTGAGAGACTCCCATTTTAATTTTCCAAGTATTCCAGTCATGCTCCCAGTTTCAAAGCAGTAATTGCCTGTTACAAATCTAGCAGCTCTATTCTGAACTTTCTCAATTTCATCGTTAAGGACCACTCCACTGGGGTCCCAGATACAACTACCATATTCCAAGATTGGGCGAACAAGACCTTTATATGCTGCCTCTTTTACATCCTGAGGGCACTGATGAAGATTTCGCCTCAGGAAACCAAGCGTTCTATTTGCCTTAGTACAGATGTTGCTAATATGAGTATTCCATCTCAAGTTGTGTGAGATTGTCACTCCAAGGTATTTAATGGAGTCCACATTCTCGAGGACCGTTCCCTCTAAGGTGTAAGAAGCTTCAACTTTATTAGATCTCTTCCTAGTTATCTGCATAATATTGCATTTAACTGGCTGAAATCTCATGCCCCATTTACGTGCCCAACATCCTAATCTATCTATGTCAGCCTGAAGTTTCAATGAGTCATCTGTATCTCTAATTTCCCGGTAACAAACACAGTCGTCTGCGAACAGTCTTATTTCTGAGTCAATGTCAGTGGAAATATCATTGATGTACAGGGAGAACAAAAGTGGACCAAGAACGGTCCCTTGCGGGACTCCAGACAAAACTGGAGCCCACTCCGAAGATTCACCATTAACAAAAACCCGCTGTTTTCTGTAGCAAAGAAAGGAATCTATCCATTTGAGGGTCTTTCCCCCAATTCCATAACCAAATAACTTAGATTTAAGTAGTTCATGAGGAGGGGTGTCAAAAGCCTTCTCGAAGTCCAGAATAAATGTGTCCACCTGTCCCCCTTTGCCCAAGATTTTTGCCCAGTCATTAATAACTGTGCTTAGCTGAGTTTCACAACTGTGCCTTTTCCTAATTGCATGTTGTCTGTCTGACAAAAGTTTATGTTCGTCCAAGTGGGCCATGATGTTCGAGCAGACTATATGTTCCAACAATTAACACAGAACACAAGTCAGAGACACAGGGCGATAATACGGGCAAGAGCCCTATCTCCTTTTTTGAAGAGTGGACAAATGTTTGCTAAGAGCCATTCTTTGGGGATTTCACCCGTATCAAGAGACTGTTGAAACAAGTGTGCAAAAACTGGACCCAACTCATTTGCTAGTTCCTTCAGGACTCTAGGATGAAGCTCATCAGGTCCTAAGGCCTTACTGGGGTTTAAGCCTTCAAGTAATTTGATCACTCCTGCAGCTGTCACAACAATATTATTCATGAATGGGGCCGATCTTCCCGTCAATGGAACCTCCGTGAACTCAGTTTTATTAAACGCATCATTGAATTGACCAACTAGTTCCTCTGCCCTTTCAGAGTCTGATTCAGCAACCCAGTCCCCTCCTCTTTTATTAAGGGGCGGTATACCGTGCCTGTCTTTCTTCTGGCTATTAATATATCTGTAGAAGTCTCTTGGATTTGCCTTTACATCACCTACCAAGTTATTCACATACGAATCATGCTGAATTTTTATATCAGTCTTGATTTCACGTCTCAAGTTTTCAAATTTTGTCCGGAGTTCACCACTTCCCGTCTTTTTTGCCTTTGCATGAATCTTATTCCTTCTGCGAAATTTGCTTCTTATCTCTGGAATGACAAAGGGAATAGAAGATACAGACCTACTAGTTTTTGAGGGAATATGATTTTCGGCCGAAGTATGAATGAAAGAAGTTATCAAATTAAAATTCTCCTGTACAGACCGAGCATCTGAATGACCATTAAAGTAATTCTCCTTTGCAAATCTGAGTGCATCCTTCATCATAGTTTCATAGTCACCTTTCTGATATGAGTACACCTTCCTCCGAGGTTTCTTTATTGGTGGGATGTGAATTTTTAAATATCCGGAGACAACATCGTGGCCACTTAGTTTATCTGGGGAATGAATGTCTTCGAATTGTCCTGGCAAAGTCGTAAGGATCAGATCTAATGTGTTCTTATCACGAGAGAGGAAGTTAACAATTTGTTCAAGACCATGATCGTTCATAATGTCAATTAATATTTGTCCTTCCGACTGACTCAGCATTGTGCCTTGTTTGCAGAGCCTGTCGGGCCAAGCAATGTTTCTGAAGTTGAGGTCACCTAGAACATGTACAGCCTGGAGTTTTTTACCCTTATGCTGCAATTTAATGCAATCCAGTTGGTCTTTAAACAACTGGAAGTTTTCGATTGTACCATTTGGTGGTCGATACCAACTTGCTACGAAGTGGGAAGTTTTATTTGCAAAAACCTTAACCCAGACCGATTCGGTGTCATTTTCAAGTTCCATGAACGGCATGTGAGGGATGTCTCTATGAATGAGCAACATCACCCCACCGCCATGAGAGTTCCTATCTTTTCTGTACACACAGTACTGGCAATTTTCAGGGAAAAGCTCAGATGTAGTAATTGAACTGTCAATCTTTGTTTCCTGAATAGCAACAATATGAGGTTGAGATGTATCGAGGAAAGCTAAAAGTTCAAGAATTTTCCCTCTAATTCCATTTATGTTTATACTGCAAAGTTTCATACCTTTCACAAAATTTGACTTAGTTTCATCAGCAGTCGAAGATTTGCCTCTCTTTTCCTCTGACAGAGGTTCAAACTTGTTTGGCTTACTCAGTTCTACATATTCATCAAAGAAGGAGTCTGAAAAGTTACAGACCTCACATTTTGGACATATCCAGTGGCAGCTTGAATTTACCAATGTGCCATATTCTGCATCTGAAATGAAGGAACAGTCAGTGTGTATCCACATTTCACATTGAAAGTCATTACAATTCACACGTTGAAGTCCGTTCATTTGTATTTGGCTTAATCAAATTAAGAAGATCAGACATCAAAGAACATTAATGTCGAATTCCATAACCATCAAAAAGAAAATAGAGCAACTACACATACAATTTGGGTCCTTATAAGCCCCAAGTTTATGATTGGGGTTAATGGGGTGTTCATTTCAAGTTGTTTACGTGATGTTCTTTCTTTCTTTCTTTCATAATAATGCGTAATGTAGCATAAGGTGTAACCTTTTGCTTGAATTTGATCTAAAATAACCATTCACACCTGCACTATATGCCTGCAGTTTTTTTCCTCTTTGGTTTTTCTTTCCCTTCTTTCTTTCTTTCTTTCTTTATTTCTTTCTCATTATGATAACAAACATACCCGTGCGATGTATAGCATTTTTTCACATCTCCAAACTGGCTTCTTTTGTGATGAAGATATGTGATAGTTTTCTATTTCATACTTCAAACATAGGTTGAAAGCACTCGTTACAACCGCCTCTTTGATGCATTTCTAAGGAGTATACACAAGTTTTGTCTTGGCACAGAAAGAAGAAAAATTATGTTTATCCCCATAAACCCCATTTTCTCTCTCATGAAAATCCGTGATAGTTTTCTTATTCATACTGCAAACATAGGTTGTGGGCGCTCGTTAGAACCGCCTCGTTAAAAGGAGGCGGCGATCCAGCATAGATGTTATGGAGGTACCTTCTCTGGAAACATATAACATATTTCATAAACTATCCAGTGTGGATTCTGATGAGTGTGCGTATGTGAGTGAGCCAGATGCATATTTTGAACAGTTAACTGATGTGCCCAATAAAGCCAAAGAGAACATAATGGAAACAAATTATGACATTGCATCTGACTTCAACGACTCTTGCTCCCGCGATTTTGTTCCAAAGTTTGGTTACGAAACCGTTATACAAGAGACAAACGGAAACGAAAACATGTATGCTGATAATATGTCCCACCTCAAGGACTCTGTGCATGAGTTTGAACAAGAGACCACTGAAGAACCTGATTGCCGGGAAGAGACGGACTCTTCCGATCTATCGATTCTGGCTCGAAACCGGGTTGTGAATCTGAAGAAGGCCCACACAGAGGTAAGATTTCTCCCACTGCTCAGCATCCAAGATTTGTTTGGAGACCATCATGGCTATCAGGAATCAAGAAAAATATAGACTTTGTCGTTGACAAAATAGGAAACCAGCAAAGAAAAAAAAACAGTATGAGACGAGAATTTCGGGATGAATGCGGGGCGTGGGAAAGAAGCGCTTCACCGGCAACATACCTGCTAGCATCAGGAGGAAATCTCGTGAACCTGACAAAAAGGCCTGGCAAGTTTTGTTCAGAGAAGTATGGACGAAGGTAAGACATTCTTGAGCCACAGCCAGATATAAGTGAATTTCATCATAATCAACAGAAGCTACAGCTGCCTGAAAGCAAACGCTACGTACAAGCGACGCTTCTCATGGATCGGCAATGCCCCAGAAGGCTCTGCGTTATCTTAGAATGATTTTGCCATAATTGAATATGTTGGTGAATTCCCAGGTCGTTCAGTTCACGGCAGAGTGAAATGCACCGAAACGAAACAGCCATGTATAAAGGCAAATCCCTCATTTAAAGAAAAAATGAAGACAGTGATCAAACATGAATCAGCCAAGAATGTCTATGATGAGTTTAATCAAGGAGGAGCCCTTCTAGAACTATCTCCAAACTTAAAACAAGCTCAAAACATGAAATATCAAGTTACTAAAAACACAAGAAGCCCCAGCAGAAAAAGAGAATGGTTGCAGAGAGAGTCGCCCTTCGCAATTAATAATACATGTATTTCAGTGAGACATTCATGGCTATTATAAACAATTAAATTGTGATTTCTCAGCCAGTGATACATCTGTCCAAAAGGTATCAGTCAGTGATTCGGGATGCAACTGTTCTCTTCAAATGTTCAGGCTGCGGCTAATAGCATCGAATTACTGACAGTACGGTCATTATTTTCAATTAGATTGTGTGCATATTATACTTGTTAACAAGAAAAAGGTTACATATTATACGGAGGCGTTGCTAAACATAAGGATTGATTTCATATCTCCAGAACAAGCATTTTTCCGATGAAAATGAGTGATCTTTTCGTATTTTAAGTTCAAACATTGATTGTTGGTTCAAAGTAGTACCCACAATCTATATTCATCAGCAATAAAAAGTCTGTCGTATAATGGTGTAAAACCCTATTATAGCCAATCTAAAGTTGGATTTTCCAGGGTTCTCATTTCACAGACTTTTTAATGTAATGCCAGTTCCTCCCATCAAGTATCAGCTCAAAGTCAGGTCCTGGAGAATATTTCTTTTTTGAAACTTTGACAAGCTACCGACACGGATGACAGACAGGTCATGTCAAAACTACGGCCTGTATGCTGGCCTGCAGCTTTTGATCTAATTACTCGCAAAACGATCGGAAATTATAATTACACACTGCACATATGTTCAGTAGAACATCAAAGGTTTTGTTTTTAACATGCAGCTTGGGACATATTTTAATGAAATCAAAGCACTGACAGCACTAGTCTCTGAGCGATGGCTTGGAGAGATGTCGCAGCTCAGTGTAGATCGCCCGTTTATTGCCTTGTCTTTATTAGCATATGTATAAAGGTACCAGACAATAGGACAAATACATGCAAGCTTTAGGTGTCTGAATATGAACCACACATCCCTCAAAGTTGTGCTTTCATTCTTTCATTTTTTTTTCAGTTGTAATGCCAACCATGTGAGATAATGATGCACTTTTAGTTGCTACCCATGTGAGCGATATTTGACTAAATCATTCAAGCATGAAATATAGTTCACACCAACCAAGATACACATGTATATTTCATGTCAATCATTAGGTCACCCGGAAGTTATAACCTCGGTATGAAATTTCTCCATCCAGTACACATTAGAAGGCAAAAATCACTCAGCCATGAAATGCACAGGTCACACTGCCCTAGAATATGTGTTCAGACCAATCATCGGGTCAGCTGAACTTAATCCAGATACGGCATTTCTAATTATAAGTCAAATCACTGTAACATGAAATATAGATCAATCTGACCTAGATATATTTCTATGTCAATCGGCAGGTCACATGGATATTCCATGCATGACATTGCTCCAATAAACAGTATTCAAGTAGAAGTCAATGTCACTGAACCATGAAATAAAGGTCATGCTTAACTTGATAAATGATAAACATTTCGAGACCAATCATCGCATCTCAGACAGCTAATATGCATGGCACATGTACATGGTGACCTAATAGTCTAATTTCCATCACATAGCTTTCGTTCTGCAACGGAACGTTAAGTTTTTTTCTGTTTTTGTTTTTGTTTTTGGGTACGTCGGTTTTCGCCCACCTCTGATTAACACTCGATTCGATATGAGTGAAATAATCTTGAAATGGTTGTAAAACCCAGGCAAAATCACAAAGTTCTCCATATATAAGGCACAATTACTTAACCACGAAATAAAGGTCACGCCGAACTAGATATGAATTGAGGTCAATCATCTGGTCGCGAGAAGCTAATATCCCAGGTATATGACATCACTTCAGGCCCCCGCCCACTGGGGCTTGAAGAAATAGATGGGCTGCATGATGCTTCCACGCAGAGCTGAAACCGACCGCGCACGAATGCTGGTAAACCGCTTAGAGGATCTAAGCTTGCCCAGACAAAGCGGTGCAAGTAGGACTGTCCATACTTATAAACCCTATTGGTTTCATTGGGCGACAGGGCTTGAGATGTCATTGCATCTCTATGTCGGATAGAAATCCCATAAAATTGGAAGCAGCGTCTCCAAAATTACATATGCAGTGTTGACGGGGACGTTAAACCTTAATTAAAACAAGCAAATGACATCTCTCCAATAAATAATGAACCGCAGCTGGATACTGGTCAATCGCTCCGAGGATCAGATTACCATGACTTATATAATAACAGGTACTAAGCATAATGGTAATTCAAAACTAGTTGACTATACAAGTACCTGCATATGATTCGAGAAATGGCAACAAGTCCTAGTCACACCTCCACGAGTCACAGGTTTAGCTTTAACCCATCACGTCCAATGAATGGGACACAGGCATACAGTGCAGACCTAGATCGGTCACCACAAACGCGGTGGCTGATCAAGGTCTACACAGACTGCCAAAATAACTTCTATTTCTGAGACTGAAATGAACATAAATCCATTCATTTGGACTCCGGGTGGCCCGAGCAGAGACTGAGGGCCGGCCTCGGTAACTCAGTCGGATGCGCGTCTGACTGGTGATCAGGAGGACGCGGGTTCGAGACCTGCCGGGATCGGCAACATTCATGGAGCGCTGTGGCGCAGTGGTATAGCATCGGATTTGAGATCGAGAGGTAGCCGGTTCGATCCTCGCAAGCGCCACGTGTTGTTTCCTTGAGCAAGAAACTTTATCCACATTGCTTAGTACTGGTTCCTACCCAGGAAAAGCGGGCCACATGGAAGATAAGTACTAGTACTAAATGTGTTACCCTCTATAAATAAGGTCGATTATTGTTATTTTATTATTATGTCATGGAGATTGATCATGAAATCTTTTCTACGGTCATTCTCTCCCTTCCGCTGATCCAAGAAGGGCAGTTGTCAGTTTCTGGCGAAAGAATGTGCACTGTACTGGTTAACCGCTTACGTATAAGCCAGCCCAGGAAAAGTGTTGATAGGTAAACTGACCGGCTCAAAAATGACCTAAAATAGTGTTGACTGGGTCGTTAAACTCCAAAACAAACAAACAAACAAACAAACAAACAAACAGAGAATGAGCATCAGACAGCAACCTACATTACTACCATGCATGCAGTCTGTCGTATAACATTTATGTTATACTCAGTCTTAATATATCGAAGAACGATTTTTCGAAACTGGGTACTGAATTGAATTGCATATATTTTCCGTATCTTTATATACTACGTCAGCATAAAATTCTGTTTCCCAGGAGAGTTTTTAGTCCAACATTAAATTTTAATCGAAATGCCGTCTATAAACATTTTTTTTGAAACCGATAACCCTGATTAAGAAGTTTAGCACTTCATAATTTATTGCGAGTGTTGAAGCCATTTACATTACTAGACACTCTGGCAAACCGAAATTAATCACGGTATATAAACACCGTAGGATGCCGCAGGAGGATCCTCACCATCCAAGAAAGGCAAAGTTATAATCTCATCAATATCATTGCGTTTATCATAAATTTTGCATAAAAAACACATCTAGAATAGATAAATGTAAATCCAAACACGGGGTTTCGGTATCAGAAGAATTTGCTTTAGTATCCCGTCTCATCCTACTCGCGTTTTCCGATTCCGTAGCACCATCCTTGCTGGCTCTGAGTCCCGGCATTTGTTGCGACGTTAGAAAGCAGCCATATGTAACGCGGAACCAGTCCTGAGAAATGATGACGTCACCTTTACACAGAGCGTAACGTCAAATTTTCTTATTATTGACGTTTGAAATAGGTATATAATAAACATATTATCACTATAGTAACTTGATCTGCCACGCAGTATCACGTCTTTTAAATGTTTCCAGATTTTACGCATCACACTCGCTCCGCGTCTCGTGTGATACATTGATCTAGAAACATCCACTCGACGTGATACAATGCGGCCGATCAAGTTACTGTAGCAATTATGACACGACGTTATCGCACTCGATAACTGCGATGTTTGTAGAAAGCCTCTTGAAATAGTTTTCTGATTCTGAATCTTAATCTCAAAATAGGTTTGGATAGGCGGTTAGTGAGGCGGTTCTAACGAGTACCAACGACCTCCTCGTTGAGGCGGTTCTAACAAGCATCTATATAGGTAACTTATATTGTAGAGCAAAATAAGGTAAATGACCTATACCCGTGTAAACCCCTCCTTCTTCCATATCAAGGTTGATTTACAATAGAGTTCATTACATATACTTGTTAACGCGAGAACTGATCCTACCCAGGAGGCACATATCGCTATGGCAACGTCAAATCAACGTCGGTGCAACGTCATGACGTTGCACCGACGTACATGTGACGTTGCATAAATGTCATGACGTTGTACCGACGTTGATGTGACGTAATAATTACGCCATGTTCCTGTTGGGTATACCATGCCATGTGATTATTAAGTTTCGAGTGTAGTACCAAGACCGCACCAAGTCATTAATCTTAACCACTTTTGTATCTAAACCACTTCACAGAGCTTAACAGAGACAAGGATGTTGACACCGAACAACAAAATAAATGTCAATAGGCCAATTTCGTCATTATACATTCTAAAGCACAATTACTGGAAAGTGGCTGGCTTGATCCAAGTACGAAGTATAGTTGATAAAATGTACAGTAACAAGATGAATGTCAATTTTGTCTTCTTCCTCTTTGGAATATTTCTGTCAGTTACTGATTGTTCTAAATCACAAGGTAAGTTACCTTGTTTCCCTTAGTTTAGAGTTTATCATTTTTTGAATCGACTGTTTATCAATCAACCCAAATTTAATAAGCACAGAAGCTTTCTGCCTGCTATTTATCACGAAAGCACGCCTATATAATTTTGACCCCCTTGAACTCCACTTTTATATAGTAAAACTGGGGTTTACAGGGGTAAACATTTTTTTTTATTTCTGCTCTAAAATATAGATTGTGGGTATTCGTTAGAACCGCCTCGATGAGGCGGTTCTAACGAGTACCCACAATCTATATTTTGAGCAGAAACAGAAAAAAATATCACAAGTTTTCATCTGAAAAATTTCGATTCTTCGGAGGTAAAGCTTACAATGTATTTGTATAGGCGTATTTTCGTAATTTGTCCTCGTGACTATAGCTGACCATGTACAAAATCCAGGTAACAGTTATTTATAGCAAGGCTTTTCTTCACCCTGTGACACCAGAGTACTGGTGTGAATAGGGTTGAATATCTGTAAAATGTGGTCTTGGCTTTACTTTAAACATATTTTATTGTCAACCAATTACATGACAAATGGCTTGAAAACAATTAGTTACGGCTCATCATAGTACATCACATTATTACTGCAGTAACTGTAGAAGCCTCCGTGGTGCAGTGGTTACGCTACTCGCCTTGTAAACCAGGGGTCGCAGGATCGATCCCGGGCTTCTCCTGACTCTCAGATGAGTCTTTAAACCGAGGTCCCGTCTCCGTATGACCTTAGCTGTTGGTGGTACGTAAAACTCAAACACTCACTCACTGCAGTAACTGTATAACATCGAGATCAACGTATCACAGATATCACAATTGTTTACAAGTATAGCTTTTACAAAAAGCTAGGACTACGCTTAGCACATATTAACTGTGACTGTCTAGAATTATATCCCAGAAATATGTTTTACTTTGCACTGATGAGTTAGGAAGCCTTCATGCGGACTGAACAAACTATTTGTCTAAATCGCGACGGAAGTAAGGGCGAGGATTGTGGCCACGTAAAATCGATTTAAGCCCCCCAGTGGAAATCTTTCCACTGACCGTTCCAAGGCGGTTCTTCTGTGGCGGTTTATGTATGTTGTTGTTTGTTACTTACTGTGTGTATCACTTGTGTCTTTTTATTTTGGATGGCCATATGGCCGTTTTGTGGGAAAGTAACTGTCCTTATGGCCTTCCTTTGTTTAGGTTTCCATTATGGTCTGGTCGCTTAATGTATGTGTTTCTTTCCCTTTGGTGTCTTTGATGGGTGGAGTATGTTAATTGTATCGATTCCTGATCTTTGTTTTACTTCTACTTTGAAAAAATTCTAATTGCCAGTCTACTACTAGACCGTGTTCGTTTCCATTATTTTCTGGTACTTGTGGACCTCATCAAACTAGCGCGACGTGTTAAGTTCGCGATCAGTTGATTGAAACCGTCTTGTCTTTGTGCAAAACGTAATGCTCTACAAAAAATAATTTACACGCTGAACATATTGATATTGTTCTCAATAAAATTGTTTCTAACGGAGAGGCAATTTGTGTTTAGCTCACCAGAGTCGATTATGTGATAGACAGTGATCCAGCGTGGTCGAGGGTTTGTAGATGTATATTTTGAAAAGCCTGTACACACATAATAGCAAATATGGGCTTGTACAAATGTGATAGAAATTCTGTGCCAGAGTTCTTTCTTGTGTGAAACCTTATACTTGTTATGGGCCTATTTGGCTTGTACAAATGTGATAGCAAATCTGTACCAGAGCTCTGCCCATGGGCCTCTTTTTTTTTTTTAAGAAAGCTTATACTTGTTATGGCCTCTTGTTTCTTTTTATGAAAGCTTGTACTTGTTGCATTATAAATATGAGTGAGTGAGTGAGTGTTTGAGTTTTACGTCCCACCAACAGCTAAGGTCATTCGGAGACGGGACCTCGGTTTAAAGACTCATCCGAAAGTCTAGAGAAGCCCGGGATCGATCCTGCGATCCCTGGATTACAAGGCGAGTTGCATTATAAATATAAAAGTAAACCTGCACTGTGGATAACTAATGGCTGTAGTTTCGTGTTAAACCCTAAGTCTCTAGTGTCTACGCCCATTGGTGTAGACAATTATATACCTGCATTTACTGCTAGTTTTCTGACACAAAATACAGAATCCCATATTATCCTACTAGTGTTTCCAATTCCGTATCACCATCCTAGCTACCTTTGAGCTCTTTTTTGTTGCGACGTTGGAAAGAAGCCACGTGTAAGGCCGAACCAGGCGTGTGAAATGATTCCGTAACTGACACGCAGAACGTAACGTCAATTTTAGACGCAGAGCGTAACGTCAATTTTTCCTGCTTATTTACGTTTGAAAAATGACAATGTAAACATATTACAGTAGAACTTCGATGGCTCGAACATCGATGGCTCGTTTACCATGGATGAGTCGAACCCGTTCTTGAGCCCCTAGCGAAATCCTCTAATAAGAAATAGTGGTGGATAATTAAGGTGATTTTAGTCTTTTATCTTGCAAATGTATGCTGTGTGTACTCATTAGAATCGCCTCGATGAGGCGATTCTAATGAGTAAACACAGCATATATTTTCATTATAGAACACCGAAAGGATGTTTTAAAGTATCACGTTATGCAACCTGGCAGTAATCCTCGTGGCTCGAACTAACCCTGTCTCGAACAGATTTTCGAGGTCCCAGAGGTGTTCGAGCCATTGAAGTTCGACTGTATTACTATAGTAACTTGATTTGCCACGCAATATTGTCTCTTTGAAGTTTCCAGATTTTACGCATCACACTCGACACTCCGCGTCTCGTGTGATACGTTGATGCGAAACAGACACTCGACGATTCAGACCAAGTTACGGTAGTTATAAAGTGTATATATTCAGTATATATATTCAACAATGTTCTGGGCTCGGGCAAACATTGTTGACCCAGATCAGACGCCGCAATTTGTGGCGTCTGATCAGGATCTACACTGTTACGAGCCAATCGTAGCAGAAAAAGAAAGTAAACAAGCCTTTTAGAAAAATTAACAAAATTTATTTACAATATATTATAACTTATTGTTATTACTGTAATGAAGTAATAAAAAATGAAAAAGAAAAGAAAACAAATACAGTAGAACTTCGATGGCTCGAACACCGATGGCTCGTTTACCATGGTTGAGTCGAACTAGCTCTTGAGCCCCGAGGGAAATCCTCTTCATAAACAATAGTGGGGATAATTAAAAAGATTTTAGTCTTTTATCTTGCTAATGTATGCTGTGTGTACACATTAGAATCGCCTCGGTGAGGCGATCCTAATGAGTACATACAGCATACATTTTCATTACAGAACATCGAAATGTTGTTCAAAAGCATCTCGTTATGCCTCTTGGCAGTAACCCTCAGTGGCTCGAACTACCGCTGTGTCGAATAAATGTTCATGGTCCCAAAGGGGCTCGAGCCATCGAAGTTCGACTGTACTTACCTCTGCTATTGAATATTGTCTGATCCCACTTAGTCCTGAATGAATAATAATCCACAAGTAATCCAACACAGAATTTAGAATGATCAATTTCTTAGAATACCAAAAAACTGAACGATATGGAAATTCTGACCCCTTTAATGTAGTAAAGGAAGATTGCGGAATATTGTAGAATGAAAGTACCCCATATGCTAAAAATAATGTGATCTGGAAGTTTCTGGATGATACTTTATTCCCTTAACTTGTAAACAAAATGTGACTCATTTTCTAGAACCGTAATTCTCCTTAAGAAGTTAACAAATAAACATTGCATAAATAACCACGTGTGGTGAACGTGGTAATCAGGACAAAAATCTTATACATAACAATCTCCATCTTCAAGGAAAAGAAAGATTTATAAAACAAAGCTTTCATTTAACATCAGAATAGTTTAACATTGAACACAACATATAATAGATACATGTATCATTAATGAATTATTTACAACCAAAACAATTCAGTATGAGGGAAAACACAATTCCTTACCCAGCTCAAGCGCTTGAAAGGACATCGGGGGTAATGTTATCCCTCCCTCTGATACGTCTTATGTCTAAATTATAGTCCTGAAGCATAAGACTCCACCTGAGCAACCGCTGATTTTTATTTTTTTTTATTTTATGCATGAAAGTCAGTGGACTGTGGTCACGGAAAACAACAATGGGGGTAGCTAAAGAAGCTAGATAGATTTCAAAATGTTGCAGAGCAAGAATAAGAGACAAACACTCTTTCTCTATGATGCTAGAGTGATTTCTCTGATACTTTTAAAACCTTTTAGAAAAACAACAAAGTGGATGATCAACACCATTATCGTCTTCCTGCAGTAAAGCATTGCCTACGCCAACGCAACTAGCATCTACAGCTGGCATAACCTCCTTCTTAAAATTTGGTGCTAAGAGATCTGGCTCACTCTTAACTGGCTTAAAGCTTATCAAAGGCATTTTGGCATGTTTCCTTCCAGTGAAATTCTGTTCTTTTGCTGAGTAAATTTGTTAAAGACTCAGCAATGACAGACACTCTGCATTTGTCTCTGCATTTCTCTTTCTTTTCCTTCTCTCTTTCTTCCAGTTCTCTCTGCTTTTTCTTCTCTCTCTCTTCCATTTCTAATCTTAGCTTCTCTAATTGAAGTTGACCTCCAATTTCCATTTGTTCCAATTGCAATTTCAGTATGCGAGGCCATTATGAGAGACAAAGCAAATGGATCAAAAAGGTTCTTCATCAACCAAAAACTGTACCAAAATAAAAATATTCTCAATTTCATTTTTTTTTTTTGTTTCATGCTTGTTTTGACAGCAGTAACCCCACAATGGGAAGCAATATGTAGCAAATCTATCCATATGTTTGCGTTTTGCTTTTGTAAGGTAAATATAGTTAATAAAAGTTTTTTAAACATCAATCCACTCTAGAAATGTTATTCTTTAAATCACGAATCTTTAAATCACATGAAATGACAGCTACTCTATCACACTGTCAATCCCCTAGATGCCTACTGCCAAGACTATTCTTGAAAAGAAAAGAAATGACAATTCCTTGCCTTCAGATGAAATGTCAGTTGGAAAATGCTCAAATGGTTTTATCACGGATGAGCCCACAATTTCTGTTACGAGCCAAGCGTAACAGAAAGAAATAATAAACAAACCTTTAAGAATAATAAACAACAATTATTTACAAACTATTTTTTATTGTTATTACTGTAATGAAGTAAGAAAGAAACAAATACTTGGCTCTGTTATTAAATATTCTTTTGACCCCACTTAGTCCTGAATGAATAATAATCCACAAGTAATCCATAGGCCTCCGTAGCCTAGTGGATAAGAGCGCTGACTCTTAATCATTAGGTCTCTCACGGCTGTGTGTTCCAGCCTGGCTCGGGTCATATGTGAGAAGCCAAGTTCTGCAACGGAAGGGCAGGTGTTTTTTCTCCTGGTACTATGGTTTTCGCCCGCCTCTGATTACAATCGGCTCGATATGAATGAAATAATCTTAAAAGGGCCGAAAACACACACACACACACGCACGCACATACGCACACACACACACGCGCGCGCGCACACACACACACACACACACACACACACACACACACACACACACACACACACACAAAACAAACAAACAAACAAAAATCAAGTAATCCAACACAGAATCTAGAATGAACAATTGAACAATTTCTTAATATACCACCCCCCCCCCCCCCCCCCACCCCCGAAAAAAAAAAAAACGATCTGGAAATGCTGAGTAAGGGAAGATTGTGGAATATTGAAGAATGAAATTATCTCATATGCTAAAAATAATGTGATCTGCAAGTTTCTGGATTATACTTGTAAACAACATGTGACTCATTTTCTTGAACCTTCCCCTTAAGAAGCTAATAAATAAACATTACATAAATAACCCAGCGGGATGAATGTGAGAATAAAAAAAATCTTCTACATAACAACACTGTTTGCTTAAATTACTGAAATTTAAGGGTTAAACGATACACTCAAAATCTCAGTTCAGGTCTATTGTCACAATCTACACTTAAGGGGAATGGGAACACCTGGCAGATTTTCCACCATTTTCAAAGGGAGACAACTTTCGGGACTTCTTGTTCGCTTATCTTTAAGCCCAGTCCCACTGAAAAAGGGGTCTACTCTTAAAGGAAAGAATTTGCTCCCCAGGAGCAAATTCTTTCCTTAAAGAGGTGACCCCTATTGACATGGGAGACAAAAATACTTTTGCAGGAGTTGCCTCGCCTGAAGGTGTTCCCATTCCCATTAAGCACAATAGACCCGTCAGTACTGTCAGTGCTTTGTTTGACTTTTAGGCTCTTCTCTGAGTCGATGTAAATACGCGCGAAGTAAAATAGAAGTGAAGGGTAGGCAATGATCAGGAATCGATACAATTAACCCACAGCTCCCATCAGAGACACCAAAGGGAAAGAAGCACAGACATGAAACAACAGACCCTAATGGAAACATCAATAGCGGAAAGCCAAAAGGACAGTCACTTTCCCACAAAGTGGCCAATTGGCTATCCAAAACAAACTAATACAAGCGACACACACACGCTCAAAAGGTAGACTATGCATGAAAATGGGAACATACATAGCGAAACTTCAATGATTCGGACACGTATGTCTCGTTTACCATGGCTGAGTCGAACTCGTTTCTTAATCACAGAGATTTTTCCATAACAACATTTTCGGACGATTTTGGGAGATTTTTCCGTATTTTATCTTGAAAATGCATAGTGTGTAACACACTCATCTATGAAAAAGAAAGGTCACGTGTGAGACGCCAAGTTCTGCAACGGAAGGTCAGGTGGTTTTTCTCCGGGTACTCCGGTTTTCGCCCACCTATGATTAACGATCGGTTCGATATGAGTGAAATAATCTTGAAAGGGCCGTTAAACCCAACCCCCCCCCCCCCAAAAAAAAAAAAAAATGTGCAGTATTTTCATAACAACAACACACTGATCCAAACTCGAACTAGCATTCAGAAGGAAATTTATGATTTTTTCTTCTTATTTATATATAGTCCCAACATAGATTGTGGGTGGTTCTAACAAGTGATTGTTTACGAGGTAAATAAGCTTCTTCTTATTCTTCTTTTTCTTCCTCCGCCTTCTTCTTCTTCATCTTCTTCTTCTGCCTTCTTCTTTTTCTTTTTCTTCTTCCGCCTTCTTCTTCTTCTTCTTCTTCTGTTTTGAGCGAAATATGGAAAGTGATGCATACACTTGTAAACCCCGTTTTTCGCTGTTTATTCTTGTTAAACTGCCCCCGCCCATCGGGGCTTAGGGAAATAGATGGCCACGCTGAGCTGAAACCGACCGCACATGAGTACTGGTAAACCGCTTAGAGGATTTAAGCCTGCACAGGCAAAGCGATGCCAGTCCGATCGCCTATGCTTATAAACCCTATTGGTTTCATTGGGCAACAGGGCTTGAGGTGTCATTTCATCTCATTGTCGGGTATAAGTCCCACAAACTTGGAAGCAACGTCTCCAAAATGACCTATTTAGTGTTGACGGGGACGTTAAACCTCAAATCAAACAAAAAACTTGTTAGCATGATAGGGACACTTTATAGCCCCTCAAGTTGTCTAAGTAGCGATATTATGCTTTATCATATGACGTCGCGTCTGAGAATGGAATAACGCCAAGTAATAAATTCCGTAAATATTAAATATGGACTAAATATGCAAATTAGTTAGATACCCGCGGCGTCGCGTTTACTAAATGCGGAATATTGACATTTTTGTAAAAAATAAATCGTGGATAAAATGCGTTTTAAATCTCATATGATAAACAGAATCTTGCATTCGTGCTCATGTATTATTAAATTTATTAAACTCGTTGAGGAAAAGGGATAACATGCTCGGCGAAGCCTCGCATTTTATCCCTTTTCCTCAACTCGTTTAATAAATTCAATAATACATGAACACTCATATAAGATCCTCTATGTATTTTCAGAAGTAGCAAACAAAGTGACGTATGTCCATGACAGCGAGGACATACGACCAAGATTATATAACAAGAAATATCTGAAGAACGAGGATCAGCAATGGGTTTTGTCCGAGGACAAGGGAATTTGGGGGCTGATTTTCAAAGAATTTTCAGTTGAGCCGTCCAAGAACTGTCGACACGATTACCTAGAGGTCACCGAAATCTCTCTCAAGTATGTCTTTTATTTTCATAAAGTTTAGTGCACTATACATGTTCTTGTGTATGCTCCTCGGTAGCTCAGGCGGATTCGCTTCTGACTGTTGATCAGAAGGTCGCGGGTTCGATTACTACCTACTTTCTTTTGTGTAGATTGATCATGAAATCTTTTCTACGGTCTTTCTCTTCGTTCCACTGATTCCAGAAGGGCAGTTGTCAGTTTCTGGGCAAAGAATGTGTGTGGGAAGGCAGACCGGCTCGGCATGACGAAAACAGTGCTGACTGAGCCCTTAAACTCCAAACAAACAAACGAACAACCCAAACTTGAGCTCAGCACGTGCACGCATGAAAACAAAATACTAATTTTGACCGAAATCAAATTACTGACAGACGGCCCCCGTCCATTGGGGCTTGAAGAAATAAATGGGCTGCACGATGCTTCCGAGAGCTGAAACCGACCGCACACGAGTACTGGTAAGCCGCTTAGAGGATCTAAGCCTGCCAAGGCAAAGCGGTCCGAGTCGGACCGCCCATGCTTATAAACCCTATTGGTTTCATTGGGCGATAGATGTAATTTCATCTCAATGATGGGTAAAAGTCCCACAAAATTGGAAGCAAAGTCTCCAAAATGACCTATATAGTGTTGACGGGGACGTTAAACCTCAAATCAAACAAACAAATAAAAATTACTGACAGCACTGGTCGGTCGATTGTATCGGTTTGTTTGTTTGAATTAGGGGATAACTGTATTCAAAATTGTCATTTGGGGAGGTAAATCGGCGGTTTTATGGTCGGAAATTTCGTTTTACGGCGACGCGTCAGCGGAGACGTAAAACGGAATTCGCGACCGTAAAACCGACGATTTACCTCCACAAATTACAATTTTCAATTCAGTTTTGTTCAAAATTATACTGTTTTGCTCAAGGCGGCAAGCGCTGTGAGGTGCAAAACCAAATATTATCCAATGAAAAGCGACGTTACAGCATGCCGTCGGGTTTCCGATAGTATATCGCAGGCTATACTGTCGCAAATTGTTGACGTTGTCCATTCAAACGTCACGTCATATACGCAAGTGCATTAGAATTCAGGTTTAACGTCCCAGTCAACACTATTTAGGACATTTTGGGGACGTTAATTCAATTTTGTGGCACTTTTACCCGGTATTGAGATGAAATGACATCTCAAGCCCAGCTACCCAGTGAAACCAAAATGCTTATATGCACTGGACGGTTTGACTCATATCACTTTGTCTGGACAGGCTCAGTGCTTCTAAGCGGTTAACCAGTATTCATGTATGGTCAGTCTCAGCGTGGAAGCACCATGCAGCCCAATCTACAATGTATTTCTTTTAGCCCCGATGGGCGGGGCGAGTGATTGTCTCTGGGCGGGGCGAGTAATTGTCTCTGGAAGAGCTGGAAAATAGTTCTGAGCGGGGACTTAGACTGTTTCGTTTAATTTAAATCCCTGTACTTTAAGCAAACAGTATAAGCGCTGATCAGTTCTGCGGCGTCTGATCTGGGTTCCGTTGTTCAAAACATTGTTAGCTTAACGATCTCAAAATTGGTCAAATTGACAACTCTTCTAGTAATTTGTTAACTGTTCTAGCAAATGCAATATCTAATACGTATAATATTATTTTTGCTTAAAAATGAGAGCTGCTCTCATTTTCAACAAAAATATTAGCATATTTGCAAAATTAAATAATCAAAGTTTTAACGATGCGTTAACCAACGACGTCGTTAGATTTGAACAACTGGGCTCTAGTCTTCAATGTTGGCAAACCCAACACTCTCCAATTGGCAAACCCAACACTCTACAATGTCGGCCAAACCCAACACTCTACAATGTTGACCAAACCCAACACAACACTCTACAATGTTGGCCGCACGCAACATATGAATCCAATCCAGATTGTACAGACACCATCCTGACCTCACAAGATAACAATTGTAACGGTTACTGTTGTCTGGATTTCGTTCAAACCAGTGTTAGTCTCGTGGAGATAAGCGACGTAAAGCTACTGCGCTTAGTTTGGGTCGACTGACTGACAGTCAGTCTAAAAATGGGTCACGCCTTTGTCTGATTAATATTCTGTAGTGTGTATCGTGGGTGCTCGTTAGAACTGCATCAACTCTACGTTTCAAGACTGCATCTGTTCTCTAGCTTACATGAGAAGTATACATGAGCCGCTCATGGGAAGTACATGTACTTGAGATCTCTTCATTTTCAGAAAATATGAAATAAGGTCAAAAAGTCCAAAGGAAATAAAATATATAGAGGATATTTACTTTTTTTGAGGTGGATACCAAAAATATTTCATCGAGTGTGTTGAAAACATCATAATTTTCACGAGTGCGAAGCACGAGTGAAAATTCGGATGTTTTCAACACACGAGATGAAATACTTTTGGTATCCGCCGAAAAAAAGTTAATGTTCTTTTTATTTTATAATTTATTAGCACACTTACGGTAATTTATCGACCCGAGACGGTGACGTCACGATTTTGATCTGGTTACATGACGTCACAACTGTCAGTTTCAAAGCATAAACAAAGCGCCATTTTTGGATTCTGCAATTTTAGTTCAAAGATTGCATTTCAAGGTATGTTACAGAATGCGTTGTGCTTATTTGAAGTCCATTTTATTCTTGAAGGCTCTAAGTGACATGCACCCAGCCACTGTATAATCGATTCCATGTGTAGCAGTCGTCGCGACCGGTTTTTCAAATAAAAAAAAAAAGAAAGAATCACGCTGGTTTGAGCACCGATTTCCTCGCACAAACTCTTACTCAGTCATTCATTGAACTGGTACGCCGTGTAGACCATTTGTAACAAAGACAGCTAAGCCTAAAATCTGTGAGGAACATTTAAATTGTGCCCGAGATGTGTGTCGGCAAAAGGGAGATGTTCAAAATCACAGCGCTGCTGTTGTCAGGTATTGCAGCAAGATATTTACGAAGATATAAATTTGCACCTGTTCATTCAATTTTACATGCCACCCGTGACCCTTCAAAATATGTTCTAATGGCCTAAGGAATTATTCTTAGTAAATAAAAGGAAAATTAGCCTTTTTTCGACCAGAACGTAATCAAAAATGTAGTTCCGGCACGCTGCAGTGAAATGATATTAATGGTATCAATCACATGTGAAATGATACGATATCATTTCACTTGTGATTGATATCATTTTTATTTATTTCAGATATGCATTGATTTCACTGCTAAATATAAAATAAAACCCATTATCACATATTCAGTACTATATTTAACACGATAACCCATGTTTTGCATGTGTGATAATGCTTGTTTCCATTTCCGGTTATCAGCCCGCCCGGTCTGATAACCGGAAACAGTGTATTTTGAACGGACAGCGGTTATCAGCCCACTCATGACGTTATTGTGACGTTGCCAATTACATGACGTAACGCGAATAGTTAGGCGTGACGTTACGCGCTTTTTTGCTTGAATTACGCTTTTTATCATTTTTTTTCAATTTATGAACGTCAAACACAGTAAGAATAGGGTCTGAATATGTGATAAACAAATTATAACATGGGGTTTTGGTTATCGCCCTCTGTATCAACCCTCGACCATTATCTGCCCTCAGGCTAAAGCCTTCGGGCAGATAATGGGGTCTCGGGTTGATACATCGGGCGATAACCAAAATCCCATGTGATAATCTCTAATTATGTCTTCTCCACTATTCATACAGTAGGGGTCAACTTTGAAATTGAGGGGATCGGCATGGCCAGAAATGAAGGTCAGGAACGACAATCTCGCTTATTTATTTATTTGTCCGATTTGGTGGTTTCTTATTACCCGGAGAAGAGGATTTTGATTGATTGATTGATTTGAGGTTTACCGTCACCTTCAACACTGTATAGGTCATTTTGGAGACGTTGTTTCCAATTTTGTGGGACTTCCACCCGACATTGAGGTGAAATGACATCTCAATCCCTGCCGCCCAATGAAACCAATAGGGTTTATAAGCATGGATGGGCCGACTCGCACCGCTTTACCTGGGCCGGCTTAGATCCTATAAACGGTTTACCAGTACTCGTGTGTGTGTCGGTTTCTGCTCTGCGTGGAAGCATCATGTAGCCCATCTATTTCTTCAAGCCCCGATGGGCGGGGGCGACCGGAGAAGAGGATTGATGCATCGGTATTTTTTTTTTTGTTGAAATTTTGAAAAAGTGACCTAACTTTTTAGCTCACCTGGGCCGAAGGCTCCAGGTGAGCTTAGAGGATGGTAGTCCATTTGTCGTCAATCGTCTGTCCGTCGCCCGCCCACACCTTTGACCAGTTATGTATATGCAGCCTGCAGGCTGATCACAAACATTTCTCATCTGTAGCATGCTTCAAGTGGGGGATTGATGACATAAGCATTTTATCGAAATTGAATCAAAACTTTGGTTGCTTTTGCAACCACCAGGTCCCATAGACTTACAATGGGAAAATACTTGTCATCACCGTAGCGCCTTCAGTTTTGATTGGATCTTTCTGAAACTTTTATGTAAGGTGGCTGGGGATAAAAACTTGGTCGAGTTTGAAAATTGGCTAAGTCGGTCCATTTATCATAGAGTTACGTCCCTTATATTGCCTATTTTTGACCTTGTCATCACCGTAGCCCTTCAGTTTTGATCGGATCTTCCTGACACTTACATATGGGTAAGTCATGGATAAAAGCTCGGATGTCTTCGAAAACTGGTGATGTCGGCCGATTTGACATAGAGTTATGTACCCTTCTTTGCTGAAAATGCCCATTTTCGACCTTGTCATCAACATAGCCCCTTCAGCTTTGATCGGATCTCCCTGAAACATACACATAAGCAGGCTTGGGATAAAAGGTCGGATGAGTTCTAAACCGGGCGAAGTCGGCTTATCTATTTTTAGTTACTCCGTCTAACAATGTGTTTAAGATTCGTGTCATTGACATTGTCATTATTTTTTTTTTCGTTACACCGAATGTCGTTATAAAGGGGGCTGATTGTTCTGCGGTTCGACTTGGCAACTGTAAACTCTCACTCCTACAGTTGTATTCTTTATGTCTTCAGCAAAACGGACGTACCAAAAGCTGCAGCACGATATTGTGGCGAGACGGTACCACTCCCATATATATCAACCTATCCAAGACTTGAGGTTCGTTTCATCACAGACAGCCTATGGGAGCTAAATGGATTCTGGGTTCAAGCTGTACACGCCAGCAATGAAGGTATTTATCATAACTTTAAAGCTATTGCAATAGCACTGGTCTCCAGCTCTATTCTTTAAATATTTCCGATTCATGGAAATGCATTACCTTTTTCTGCTACCAAACTCACTTCATAACTTCATATTATGAAGTTATGAAGTGAGTTTGGTAGCAGAAAAAGGTAATGCATTTCTATGAATCGGAAATATTTGGATGAGACTAGACATCAAAGAAGACAGCCCACCAACGGGCCGTCATTGATTCAGAGACACGACTCACTACAATGTGACCTGAAAGGGTAGGATACTTTGAGGGTTTTGACGCATGTTATACTATTTGAAAGTTAAAAAACTCATGCGACTGAACTGAGTTTATATGCCCGGTTTGAAAAAAAATACACACACAAAACAATCGTATTAAACCATGGGGGTGCTTCCGTCTGTAAACCTTATGCTTCTGGGTAACTCTTACAGTTTTCATAAATTCAAGCTGAAACATTGTATATAGTTAGAGAGAGTCACTTGATAAACCTAAGTAGAGTTATTTCCTCCACAGAGATATGTTGACATTGCTTTATTTCCAAATAACTCCGCCTGGACGTTTAATATAATCAGGCTGTAAGTTGGTTTTATAGATATAGTTATTTCTCCTTATACATTTGTCGGCGTCTCTTCATTACCGGTGACCTCCTCCTATATAGTTTTCCATCCAATCAAGCCAAATCTTGGTATCCAGTTAGACTATGATGTTGAGCAGCACATTTCATTTCTAGGTTACAATCCACAGGATGCAAACAAACAAACAAACAATATAAACAAAAAAAAAAAAAAAAAAAAAAGAAAGAAAAAGAAACAAAACAAAGAAAAACACATCGACATGCATGACTGATTTACATTTCTGAATAACAGCTCGTAGACGTCTCAAGCCTGGTTTACAGTTAGACTATGCTATTATGGAGAAGCGTATAAAATATCCATAACATGGACATGACTGCATTTCTGGATAACTCCTTGTAGACTTCAAGGTGAAACCTCTGATGGTTAGATTTGCATATTATATGGTATTTGAAGTCCACTTAATATTAGTTGAGATATTCAACATGCTAAGGGTACCGGGTTAGACCCACTATAGTCTACGCTTTTTGTAGATTTCACTTTGATAATAATTAATACCGAGCCCTTAAAGCGCAATGTATTTTAAATAGCAGACAACAATCATTTTTAAAGCTATTTTTCAAGGAAAATAATGGGCTTGACATTACATGTGAATCGTCTGCTGGTGAATGACTACATGTGATGCCAGGCCTTGTTTGCTCTGAAAGATAAGACAAAAATATTTGAAAATGACGTCTACACAGCACATAAACACGCCTATATAATTTTGACCCCCTTGAACCCCACCTTTATATAGTAAAACTGACGTTTACATGGGTAAACCTTACTTTTGTTATTGCACGACCCGCAGAAAAAGCAACCGACTGAAGTCGGTTTTTTCTAAGAGTGCCCTAAAATCACCGTGTCATTCTGTCATTCTGTCAGTCTGTCAGTCTGTGCTTCTGTCATTCTGTCTGTCCGTCCGTAACCCGTTTGTGAAAATTGGTGATAGTGACTTAACCGCTTGGAATATTTAAACAATTTTTGGCATACTGATAGATATCAATGAGATCTAACCAATGAACTTACGAAATATTACATTCCATTTAGTATAGCCTCGCCGAGGCGAAAAATGTGAAACTTTTCGAACATTTTTGAACTGCTTCTCCTCGGAAACCGTTGGGCCGATTGAAGTCAAATTTCATATGGAGCCTCTATGGGATGGGGGAAACCAAAATTTGCTCATGGTGTCAAGGTCACATGACCAAAATGGCCGCCAAGCCATATATGGTTTGTCTGTCTGTCCGTCCGTAACCCGTTTGTGAAAATTGGTAATAGTGACTTAACCGCTTGGAATATTTAAACAATTTTTGGCATACTGATAGATATCAATGAGATCTAACCAATGAACTTGCGAAATATTACATTCCATTTAGTATAGCCTCGCCGAGGCGAAAAATGTGAAAATTTTCGAACTGCTTCTCCTCGGAAACCGTTGGGCCGATTGAAGTCAAATTTCATATGGATCCTCTATGGGATAGGGAAACCAAAATTTGCTCATGGGGTCCAGGTCACATGACCAAAATGGCCGCCAAGCCATATATGGTAAAAACCCTTCAAAAATAGTCTTCTCCAGAACCACTGGGCAGATTTCCACGAAACTTGATAAATAGCATCTGGGATATAGGCCTATCATAAATTGCTAAAATGGTGACCATGGGTTGACCTTCACCTTCTTTGGGTCCGTCCGTAACCCGTTTGTGAAAATTGGTGATAGTGACTTAACCGCTTGGAATATTTAAACAATTTTTGGCATACTGATAGATATCAATGAGATCTAACCAATGAACTTACGAAATATTACATTCCATTTAGTATAGCCTCGCCGAGGCGAAAAATGTGAAAATTTTCGAACATTTTTGAACTGCTTCTCCTCGGAAACCGTTGGGCCGATTGAAGTCAAATTTCATATGGAGCCTCTATGGGATGGGGGAAACCAAAATTTGCTCATTGGGTCAAGGTCACATGACCAAAATGGCCGCCAAGCCATATATGGTTTGTCTGTCTGTCCGTCCGTAACCCGTTTGTGAAAATTGGTGATAGTGACTTAACCGCTTGGAATATTTAAACAATTTTTGGCATACTGATAGATATCAATGAGATCTAACCAATGAACTTGCGAAATATTACATTCCATTTAGTATAGCTTCGCCGAGGCGAAAAATGTGAAAATTTTCGAACTGCTTCTCCTCGGAAACCGTTGGGCCGATTGAAATCAAATTTCATATGGAGCCTCTATGGGATAGGAGAAACCAAAAATTGCTCATGGGGTCCAGGACACATGACCAAAATGGCCGCCAAGCCATATATGGTCTGTCTATCTGTCCGTCCGTAACCCGTTTGTGAAAATTGGTGATAGTGACTTAACCGCTTGGAATATTTAAACAATTTTTGGCATACTGATAAATATCAATGAGATCTTATCAATGAACTAGAGAAATATTACATTCCATTTAGAACAGCCTCGCCGAGGCGAAAAATGTGAAAATTTTCGAACTGCTTCTCCTCGGAAATCGTTGGGCCGATTGAAGTCAAATTTCATATGGAGCCTCTACGGGATGGGGGAAACCAAAATTTCCTCATGGGGTCCAGGTCACATGACCAAAATGGCCGCCAAGCAATATTTGGTAAAAACCCTTCAAAAATAGTCTTCTCCAGAACCACTGTGCAGATTTCCACGAAACTTGATAAATAGCATCTGGAACGTAGGCCCATCATAAATTGCTAAAATGGTGACCCTGGGTTGACCTTGACCTTCTTTGTGCCTAGGTCAAACTTTGACACATATGCTTTTGTGTTGGATTTTATCCTGCAAACGATTCAGAATACACTTACTAAAGTATAAGATATATTTTTGCTCCTTACGATAAGGCGCATTTATTGGGGGAACCGTTTTATGTCCAGGTCACATGACCAAAATGGCTTCCATACCCATATATGGTAACACTCATAAAGCTAAAAGCATCCGGCGGGTCGTGCACTTCAGCTGAAGCACTGGTTTCTACTATATTTTGAGCACAAATAAGGTAAATATCACAATTTTTCATCTTAAAATTTTCGGGGTTTTCGGCGATAAAGTGTACAATATATTTGTATAGGCGTGCTTTCGTAATGAAAAGTCGTGATTGGCAGTTGCAGCATGATCAGTTTGAACAGGAGACGGTCACATGTTACATAAATGTGTGTATATTATATAATATCTCATTAGCATATATTTTCAGATTACTTTTCACGGGGGGAGGGGGGGGGGGGGGGGGTTAGAGTTAAAGCATACGTTTGCGGTGTTATTGTTAATTATTGCATATTTTCGCCGGCCTCAGTAGCTCAGTCGGATGCGCGTCTGACTGGTGATCAGGAGGTCACGGGTTCGATACCTGCCGATCGGCAGCATTCTTTCGTGGGGATTGATCATGAAATCTTTTCTACGGTCATCCTCTCCCTGCTGCTGATTCAAGCAGGGCATTTGTCTATTTCGATCGAAGGAATGTGTACTTTACTGGTAATTCATAGCCCAGGAAGTGGTTAAGTAATCTGATCGGCTCGATATGACCATAACAGTGTTGACAGGACCGTAAAACTAAAAAATAAACCCCAACAGGCACATTTCGCTAGGACAACGTCAAATCAACATCGGTGCAACGCCATGACGTTGCACCAACGTTGATGTGACGTTGCATAAACGTCACGACGTTACACCAATGTTGATGTGACGTCAGGTAACGTCATGTACCTGCTGGAAACAAACAAAATATTGCATATGTCACATTCTTATCTTTCAGATCTGTTAAGACGAAAAATGGAGCGACTGTCCAAGCAACAAGCCAAAACACTCGGTAAGATACATGTGTTACTCGCATGAATACGAAATAAGTGGAACATCAATGGCCAGAACACCCTTTATACCATGAAAATTTGTTTTTGAGATACGAGTAGCTGGAGCAACTGAGAGTTAATCATAGCCTCGGTGGGGTGTCGGGTATGGGGATCACTTCCCTTGATTGCCAGTATGGTTATGTGCTGCTGGAATAGGTACTCTTTTCTTCTCTGGGATTATCTGATTAGGTTTTTAGCTCACCAGAGCCGAAGGCTCCGTAGGAGCTTATAGGATAGGCAGTTGTCCGTCGTCGTCCGTCGTCGTCGTCGTCGTCGTCGTCGTCCGTCGTCGTCGTGGTCGTCTGGCGTCTGGCGTCAACACTTTCAAACGACATCTCCTCTGAAGCCACTGGGCCGATTCGGCCCAAATTTTATCTGTAGCATCCTTGGGCAGGGGGATTGAAAGTTTGTGTTTTTTATCAAAATCGGCTCATTAGTTTGGTTGCTATGGCAACTTGTAGTTTCCATAGACTTATAATGGGGAAAATTGAAAAATGGCATTTACTGCCAAGCCTCTGCAGATATTTTTAGAAAACTTTATAGAAATGTTCCATAGGCAATCTACTATCTGCTGTATGATTTTAAGCTTTCTGCTCATTTTTATTGGTTGCCATGGAAACCAAAATGCAAAAAATAGACAAAAAATACTTAAAAAATCATCTCCTCAGAAACCATATGCTCTAGGAGGCTGAGACTTTATGAAAATATTCACCATATTTGCCTTTACAGGTTTTGTGTTTTTTATGAAATTTGGCCTTTTAGTTTTGTTGCTATGGCAACTTAGAGTTTCCATTGACTTATAATGGGGAAAACTGAAAAATGGCATTTACTGCCAAGTCATTGCAGATATTTTTACAAAACTTGCATAAACATGTTCCTTGAGTAAACTTCTCTCAGCCATATGCTTTTATGTCAACCTGGGGGTCCCCTAGGTTGTGCCGGGGCCATGCCCCGCCCCCTCCACTTCATAAAATGCATTATATCTCAGAAACCTTACAGATCCCAATCCCTAAACCATATATATTCTTGTTCCTTATGATAAGATGCATTAAGTGACACCAACCTGGGGGTCCCCCGGGATGTGCCGGGGACATGCCCTGCCCCCTCTATTTCATAAAATGCCATTTATCTCAGAAACCATTCAGATCCCCACCCCTAAACTATATATATTCTTGTTCCTTATACTAAGATGCATTAAGTGACACCAACCTTGGGGTCCCCCCGGGATGTGCTGGGGACATGCCCCACCCCCTCCACTTCATAAAATGCCATTTATCTCAGAAACCATTGAGATCCCCACCCCTAAACCATATGTATTCTTGTTCCTTATGATAAGACACATTCAGTGATGTGTCTCTCGGGGGTGCGGGTGTCTCATCGGGGTCTCTCTGGGGTGCGCTGGGGCCATGCCCCACCCTTCCACTTCATAAATGCCATATATCTCAGAAACCATTCAGATCCCCACCCCTAAACTATATATATTCTTGTTTCTTATGATAAGACGCATTCAGTGACACCAATCTGAGGGTCCCCTAGGATGTGGCGGGGCTTATGCCCCACCCCCTCCACTTCGTAAAAGGCTGAATATCTTAGAAACCGTTCAGATCCCCACCCCTAAACCATTTAAATTCTTGTTCCTTATGATAAGACGCATTCAGTGATACCAACCTTAGGGTCTCCCTTGCCGCACGGGGGCTATGCCCGACCCCTCCACTTCATAAAAGGCCCAATATCTCAGAAACCGTTCAGATCCCCACCCCTAAACCATATAAATTCTTGTTCCTTATGTTAAGATGCATTCAGTGATATCAACCTAAGGATCTCCCAGGCCGCACCAGGGCTATGCCCCAACCTTCCACTTCATAAAAGGTGATATATCTCGGAAACCCTTCAGATCCCCACCCCAAAACCATGTATATTCTTGTTTCTTATGAAAAGACGCATTCAGTGACACCAATCTGAGGCTCCCCTAGGATGTACCAGGGCTATGCCCCACCCCCTGCACTTAGTAAAAGCCCAATATCTCAGAAACTGTTCAGATCCCCACCCCTAAAGCATATAAATTCTTGTTACTTATGATAAGACGCATTCAGTGATACCAATCTAAGGGTCTCCCGGGCGCACAGGGGCTGTGCCCCACAACTCCACTTCATAAAAGGTGATACGTCTCGGAAACCATTCAGATCCCCATCCCAAAACCATATATATTCTTGTTTTAATATGATAAGACGCATTCATTGAAACCAACCTGGGGGTCCTCTGGGATGTGCCCGGGCCATGCCCAACCCCCTCCACTTCGTAAAAGGCTCAATATCTCAGAAACCATACAGAACCCCCACCCCTAAACCATATATATTCTTGTTCCTTATGATGAGACACATTCAGTGATACAAACCTAGGGGTCTCTGGGGGTGTGCTGGGGCTATGCCCCACCCTTCCACTTCATAAAATGCAATATATCTCAGAAACTGTTCAGCTCCCCACCCCTAAAATATGTATATTTGTGTTCCCTATAATAAGACTCATTCACTCACATCAATGCGTCTATGTGCTAGGGCAACATGCTGATGCCATGGCCCACGCCTCTGCTTCATAAAAGGCCATATATCTCAGACACCATTAAGATCCCCACCTCATAATCATATATATTCTTGTTTCTTATGATTAGACACATTCAGTCACACAAACTTGGTGGTCCACAGGGGCCATTCCTCTCCTCATCATTTCATAAGAGGGCCTCATATCTTGGAAACTGTTCATATCCCCACCCCTAAACAATATATTTTCTTGGTCCTTATTATAAGACACATTCAGCGACAACAATCTTGGCTTTCCTGGGGTCTGCCAGGGCTATGCTCCAACCCCTTCGCAGCTTAAAAGGCCTTATATCTCAGGAACAGTACACATCCCAACCCCTAAACCATATATATTCATGTGCCTTATGATAAGATGGATTCAGTGATACCATTCAGGGCTCTGTTGGGTCCATGTCTCATCCTTCCTCCTCATAAAAGGCCTAATATTTCAGATACAGAGTCCACATGGGTGCTCATTTTGAAATGGGGGTTTGTTTTGGAGACTTTATAATCAATAAATTAAAACCTGAAACCATACATGGCTGCCAGTGGGCAGTGTCCGCCTGAGTTCTGGTGAGCATTGTGGCCCATGGGCCTCTTGTTTTTTCAGTGACAGATTGACCAAGCTTTTCAATCTGCCCATTATATTAATAGCCCCTTTATCTCCAGAAGCCAGACAGCAGATCAGTTTTCTCAGTTTTTTTCTCAAACACAACAGGATAGGTATGGATTTGCTATACAGCTTCTACCAATAGGTAAATTTTAACACTGAGTCAAGAGTTATTAACCGGGGATCAAGTGATATAAGGCTGAGATTATTTTTTTTATTGTGTCAGTTTTTAAAATTGTCATTAAAATTGGCATTACAGGTCCGAGGTCTACTGTACTGTCCCCAGACCGAACGTATTGGCCCAGTTACAGGGCCAAAACGAAATTACTTGGTTAATAACATCATAATATGAATGGGTATGCTTTTTCAATTCTCTGGTTATATTTATGGGGTGAGGAGGGGATCCAATATCCCGGTCGCACAGCCCTACCAAAAATTTTCTTTTGATAGCGCACCAGGTCTGGCGGCATAATGGGAATGATTTACTCGATATTCAACAAAATATGGGTATGGTGTGTGTACTCAATAGAATTACCTCATTGAGGCGATTCTAATGAGTAGGAACAGCATACATTTTCATTATAACATAAGAAAAATCTCCCTAAATTATGTTTACCTGTTATATGTAGCTATGGCAAGAATTCTTAGGGATTATTATAAGAATCTTACATGGGAGTGAGGGGTAGATGGACAAATCCGTCCTGAGGGCCACTGTCCGGCATCACGAGGCTTGCCGAGTGATGTCGGACAGTGATCCCGAGGGACGGATTTTTCTATCCCACCCCTAACACCCACGTAGGATTCTTTTTCGTGCATTAACGAGATTTTTAATACTGCAGTTACTTCGGTTGCCGACGTCCGCCATAGTGTGATGATAATACAGTGATGTTTAGTAACGTCAAGAATTGAGTTGTGACGTCAACCTTAACGATGGTGTATATGAGGTCGTATTCAACCAGTGCATTTATCAAATACGCGAGAATATTCGATTTTGGGTAAGAACACCAAAGTTGGGACAGAATTTCTATCCCAAGCTAAAACAATGGATTTCCTTATCTGGTGTGCAATGTGTGTGTGTGTGTGAATTCGGGTTTAACGTCGCTTTCAACAATTTTTCAGTCATATCACGACGGTGTCTGGTTGCGACAGGGAGCTCAATGCTCACGTTTATAGTGCTGCCTCACTGAAGTATCATGTCCCAGACACATTACATGATACCACACCCAGTCACATTATCCTGACACTGGATCGACCAGTCCTAGCTCTTCCCCGTAAACCTGAGTGCCAAGCGAGGAGCAGCTAGTACCATTTTTAACGACTTTGGTATGTCGCGGCCCGGGATCGAACCCCAGACCTCCCGTTCCCCGGAGCGGACACTCTACCAACTGAGCTATCGGGGCCGGTATCTGGTGTGCAAGAAAGTACGAGTATGAGTCAGCAATGATTAACGAGCCATCGGCGTTCGAGCCATTGAATGTCTAACGAATATAAGGGATAGGTATGGATTTGCTATACAGCTTATACCAATAGGTAAATTTTAACACTGAGTCAAGAGTTATTAACCGGGGATCAAGTGATATAAGGCTGAGATTATTTTTTTTTATTGTTTCAGTTTTTAAAATTGTTTGTTCGCATAGCCAGGCAACTGATTTGTTTGTTTGAGTTGGGGTTTACCGTCCTCGTCAACACAGTTTAGGTCATTTTGAAGTGTGTGTGACGTTTACTTGACTTTGAGATGAAATGACATCTCAAGCCATGTCGCCCTGTGAAACCGAAAGGGATTTTATGCATGGGCGGCCCGACTCGCATCACTTTGCCTGGGCAGGCTTAGCCCTTCTAGGCGGTTTACCAGTACTCATGTGCGGTCGGTTTCAGCTCTGCGTGGAAGCAACATGCGGCCCAATCAATTTCTTCTAGCCTCGATGGGCGGACAAACGATATTTATAAATAGTATTTTATCAGATTTATGTACATGTTCACATTTAACATGATTTACGACCTGTAACTTTTTCACAGCTTTGACGTCATCTGATAAGGACTCCACGTTTGATGAATCGCCTGGAGTATTGTCTGACAAGGGCCCAGTTTATTACATTCTCATTGGTTCATCTGCAGCAGCTCTTCTCGTGTTCGGAGGTCTTCTGATATATTACGTGATTGCAGTGCGCCGCCAGCGAAAGGGATCAGTGTCCGCACCGGACATTGTTTATGTCGATGGAGAACCTAAAAGCCCTTCTAGAAGTAGCACTAGATCGGATGTTCCCCTTCTGGAATTCAGTCAGCGCCCAGCTTGTTTGCCATTACGTCCGAATGGAAGAAAATATTCTAGAGATAAAGCAGAAAGCGGGAAGCCATCGACAGAAAGAACTGTTCAGAAAGCTATTGTTTTAGATGGCCGTTGTTGCCATGACAATTTTTATATTTCTCCTATAAGAAAGAAATGAAAGACGAAAATAAACCACATCAGTTCTAAAAGGGCGGCAACGACATACAGTCCGCTTGAAAGTTTTTTTTTTTCTATTAAGACAATATTTTTGTGGCGATTGTTTATTAACCGAAACAAAGTTATATATTCAATCAACATCAAAGTGGACGCAGATATCCATGTAGCGGTTATTGCCTACATACACTAATAGTTATTAACTGCGACGTTATAATTTATATTATTAAACAAACATTATAACAAAAAATGTCAGTTTTTGACTCACGATGTAGGCTTATCATGAGGTAATATATGTATCTACTGAACGTTCTGCCTCCCTGAATATGATTTTTGACATTTTATTGTATTGTATTGCATTGTACGTCTTTGGTTGTAATGCTGTGACAGGATTTTATACCACCAAAATAAAACTTTGATTTATCATATGACGTCGCGTCTGAGAATGTAATAATGTCATGTAATAAATTCGATTACCCACTTGTGGATTACATATGCAAATTTGTTAGTTACGCCCCATAACGTTACATGTACGACGTCCTTAACGACGTCGCGTTTACTAATGGCGGAATATTGACATTGTTTGTTAAACAATCGTGAATAAAATGCGTTTTAAATGTCATATGATAAATGGAATCTTGCATTCGTGCTAATTTATTATTAGATTTATTAAACTCGTTGAGGAAAAGAAAAAAATGCTTGGTAAAGCCTCGCATTTTATCTCTTTTCCGCAGCTCATTTAATTAATTCAATAAACATGATCATGTAAGATTCTCTATGTAATAAATTCGATAATCCACTAGTGGATTAAATATGCAAATTGAGTAGCTACGCTCCGTAACGATACACGTACGACGACCTTAACAACATCGCGTTTACTTATGGCAGAATATTGACATTTTTGTAAAACAATCGTGAAAAAAAAGCGTTTTAAATGTCATATGATAAATAAAGCTTTCATTCGTACTCATATATTAATGAATTTATTAAACTCGTAGAATAAATTTGATAAAATGCTATTTGATCTATTTTCCTCAACTCGTTTAATAAATTCAATAAAGCATGTAACATCTTCTGTATCCTGTTTTGTTCGGAGGACTGAGGTCAAAAATCAATAATCATGTTTTTAATCGTGCCAATTAATACAATTGTCATTAATAAGGTACATGTAGGCTGTATTGGCCTCGGCCTTCGGCCTCCAGCCAATACAGTAGACCTTGGACCTGTAACTGGCGACAATGCGGAATTACTTGATTAATAACAATATAATAATACTGATTTGTTTTAAATTAAGGAGAATGGTAACGCATTCAGGGGAGGCAACACCTGCAAAAGTATTTTTGTCTCCCGTGTCAATAGGGATCAACTCTTAAAAGAATGAACTTTCTCATGAGGAGCAAATTCTTTCCTTTAGGAGTAGACCCCTTTTTCAGTGGGACAGGGCTTTTAGAAAAGCGAACAGGAAGTCTCGGAAAGTTGTCTCCCTTTGAAAAAAGGCGGAGAAAAATCTGCCAAGTGTTCCCATTCTCCTTAATTTAATTTGATTTATTAAAATGAGTGACTCTTCAATGACTCGGACAGTGATAGCTCGTTCATTGCTGTTTTCACTCGTTCTTGAGCCCCTTGGGTACTCTTCCCCATAGCTGAAGATAGCAAACATTTAGGAAGTCCTAGAGGATGAGTGTTCATGTACTATAATATTTATTTTAAAAACGAGTTGAGTAAGCGGGATAAAATGCGAGGGTTCACCGAGCATTTTAGCACTTTTCCTCAACACGTTTAATAGATTTAATAATACATGAACACTCGTCTAAGTTCCTCTGTGACTTCCTAAATGATTGCAAGGTTCTGTTAATCATATGACATTTAAAACGCATTTTATTCACGATTTTGTTACAAACGCATCAATATTCCACCGTGGTTCCGGGTCATTTCGGCCCATAACAAAATCGGCCCATGTCAAAATCGGCCCATGACAAAATCGGCCCATAGCAATTTCGGCCCATAAATGATTAAAAGGCTGTAATAGGGGTGAATTCCAGCCAAAATTAAAAAAATGAAAGATATAGTTAATTTATGATAAAATACATGTATATACAATTTATTTTACCGCTTTTCACCGCTAGGCATCTTTATCATTATTTTCAATAATTACCTCCCTCAGATGTGAGTCTTCTCGCAATGCAAACTTTGAAATGGAAGATAAGAAATAAAAAAAATATAAAAGAGGGTGTGTTTTTTTATTAAAAAAATGTATATTTATGAACTCTGAAATACCAGTTCTAGTGTCATTGCTTATTTGTTTATATTGATGACACATGTCGGTATGCAAAATGATTAATAATCACTTTAGGTTGTTGCCTTTATCGACACGTGCCTTAAAGCAACAAGCAAACGATTATCACTTTACTCAAACCTCAGTCATTATTGTGGCACGTGCCAATCATCCATAAGTCTATGTCTCCTAATGTGTGTCTTTAATTCTTTCTTTGTTTCTTGCTTTCGGTTTCGTTTTATGAATGTCATTGGACAAGGGCTATATGTGGGCCTAGCGCCGGGGCCCAACGAAAGACACATCAGCCTGTGCATCCGCGCAGTCTGATTTGTGTGTAACTATGAATCATAAAGTAGGCAAAGCTACCTCATGCCTCCAGCGATCATGACCATACTGTGCGGCTGAGCAAAGTCGATCTGTGTATGCTGGGCTCGTGAAGTAGCAAAAGTGGGACCTAGCAAATGTTAATGCACGAAAACCTATGCATGATTCTTGTAATAAAATTGAAGATTTTCTGCTAAAAGCTAATCAATGCGCCTCTTATTCATAGCGTATTCCAATACGTAAATGGAAGTGTTGAAAAGCAGAAATAAGAAATACAATGTACAACGAAACCCTTAACAATTTCATAAGCCCAATGTGACTGTGAACAACGCTTGATGTCAGTTTTCTAACCATCGCCTGTAGTGAAAACAGTCAAATATCATATACCCTTAAGCATTTTCAGAACGTTCTTAAGAGTGCATTTTCTATCTACTTCTTAACCTCCTAGGAGAACTTTCAGAAGGGATTCCAGTATACCAAGTACTGAAGGGGGTTAGTTGAAATGAAAGATAAGTATAGCAGGTGAAATTAGTTTGTACAGTGCTAGGCGAGTGTTAGTATAGTTAAAAGTAAAACAAACAGAGGCCAGTGACTTGGGGGACACATGCCAAACCCGGCACACAGCATCACTAAACTGTGCCAGGGTGGGGAGCAAGACTATTTGGCGCGCGGTAGAGCATTCCAACTCGAGCCCGAGATTCTTATGAAAAAAGGTTTTGGGAAAGAATGAAAATTTGTAGTAATTTGTAGGGCTCGTGATGAGTCTGTATGCCAAATGGTGGTTTTGACTCGAGTCCCTGCTGATATGTGGATATGTGGATTTTCTTTCTTATATATCCATTACGAAAACACACCCGTGTGACATAGTGCATTCTTTCATTTTATCCAAAATAACTACTTTTCCTACACAAAAAAGTGATATTTGTTTTATTTATAATCCGAGCATGCGGTGGCGGTTCCATCGAGTACCCACAACATAAGTCTTGGATCAGAGATAAGCATAATAACATAAACCACCTATATAAAGTGGGATTAAGGGCGGTATTATTTTCTCGGACTTGTTAACACAATGTGTTTTTTATCAGAGGAAAGAATATTTATTTCTCAAACTGAACATATTTTCTTTTTATCCCGTTTTCGACCTACATGCTACTGATTTAATCGGCCGTGCAAGCAAATCAGTTATATGCAAACATAATAATTATACCATCATTAAAATTGTGGATCGAAATTGCTATGGGCCGATTTTGTATGGGCCGATTTTGTTATGGGCCGATTTTGTCATGGGCCGATTTTGTTATGGGCCGAAATGTCCAGGGACCTCCACCGTTAGTAAACGCGATGACGTACGTTCAGCTATACGGGGCATATCTAACTAATCTGCATCTACTAGTGGATTGCCGAATTAAATACATGGTGTTATTACATTCTCAGACCATGCGGCGACGATATATGATAAAAGAGTTTTCTATTTTATTTTGAAAATGTTTGTTGTGTGTTCTTATCAGAATCGCCCCAATGAGGCGGTTCTAATGAGTACATTAATGAGTACTCCTAATAAGTCCATGATTTACCTGTACATTATAGAGGATTGAAAAGATATCTGTAAACTGTCTGAATCATCCCTACTGACCTGCGGCCAGTTGTTCGAAACTAATGACGTCATTAGCTATTGTATCGTTAAAACTTTGATCATTAAATCTGGCGTAAATGATATTTTTGCTGAAAAAAATGTGAGCAGCTTTGCAAATGCAAAAGCTGTTCTCATTTTCAGCAAAAAAAAAAAAATAAAATAAAATTTTAGATATTTTAATTGATAGAACGGTTAACAATTTGACCACTAACGAGCTCGTTAAAGTAACGATGTTTTGAACAACTGGTCCCTGGTCTTAGCTCAAACTTCAAACTACCACTGTCTAGAATACAGTTCCAGTGTTCAAAGATCGTTCGAGCCATTGAAGTTTGACTGCATGATTAGATCAATGAACAACAAACACACGACACAGAGACTGTTCATACACAGACTGTCTCTGGAGTTTACCCAGTAACATAAATAGTGTTCTCAGCCCCCGCCCATCGGGGCTTGAAGAAATAGATGGGCTGCATGATGCTTCCACGTAGAGCTGAAACCGACCCCACACGGGTATTGGTAAACCTCTTAGAGGATCTAAGCCTGCCCAGGTAAAACGGTGCGAGTCGGACCGTCCATGCCTATAAACCCTATAAACTGGGGTTTAAAGGGGGTAAGCCTTATTTTTGCTTATTTCTGCTCTAAAATATAGATTGTGGGTACTCGTTAAAACCGCCTCGATGAGGCGGTTCTAACGAATATCCACATTCTATATTTTGAGCAGAAATAAGAAAAATGTTACAAGTTCTCATCTTAAAATTTTTCCTTTTCCGCTGATACAATTTACAATGTATTTGTATCGGCGTTTTTTCGTAATGGAAATTCAACTGGTTTAGTAGTTTACCATTAAGAAAACACGCCTATACAAATACATTGTAAATTTTACCGCCGAAAAAAGAAAACTTTCAGAAGAAAATGTGATATTTTTCTTATTTCTGCTCAAAATACAGTCTGTTGGTACTCGTTAAAACCGCCTCGATGAGACGGTTCTAACGTGTACCCACAATCTATATTTTGAACGGAAATAAGAAAAATAATGAATACCCCTGTAAACCCCAGTTTTACTATATAAAAGTGGGGTTTAATTGGGGTATAATTTATACATTCGCGTTTGCATGATGCAGAGAGCCAGCTAATTTCTGTAGATGGCGAACATAGTATTGTGTTTGGGCATGGCTTATATGGAAACAAATAAACAAATATCAAATGTCATATGCACCGCCTTCCCTTACAAGTGCTTAAATAATGACCGCATTTCATGACATTTGATGCTTAGAGGGTTTTTTGTTACATTCTAAAGTTCATATTTAATAGGTCTAAAGAGCGCCTGTTTACATGACAAAGACTTTTCCTTCCAGTGTGACAGCGCCTGTTTCTTTTAAAGTGAAAAAATCAGCCTTTGCAGCTATGTACGGCCCGCACAGTCTGTTCCTATCTGGACACATCGGGTTAGTTTGTCAAAGCAGAAGCAAGGTTTCGTTTTTATTTATATTTTCCTTAGTGCAGGGAACAAATACTTCGTCATTCTAACCCAACTATCAGGACCTATAAATCAACTTTTCTCCAGCCTACATTACGAAAACACGCCTGTACAAATACATTGTAAACTTTACCCCCCCAAGAAAATAAACATTTTACAATGAAAAACTGCGATATTTTTTCTTATTTCTGCTCAAAATAAATATTGTGGGTACACGTAAGAACCGCTTCATCGAGGCGGTTCTAACGAGTACCCACAATCTATATTTTAGAGCAGAAATAAGAAAAATAAGGTTTACCCCTGTAAACCCCAGTTTTACTGTATAAAAGTGGGGTTCAACTGGGTCACACTTATATAGGCGTGTTTTCGTGATGTGGCATGTGGTACGGGTCACGGGTGAGAAGCCAAATTCAGCAATGGAAGGTCAGGTGATTTTTCTCCGGATACTCCGTTTCTGATTAACGATTGGCTCCGAATAAGTGGAATAATCTTGAAAGGCCCGTAAAACCAAATCTAATCTAAGTATTTTCGATACTTTGATTAATAGAGAATACCAGATTCGTGTCATTTTTGATATCAAGTTTATCAGGCAATGCTTCGAGAACGCTTGTAAAATCTCGAGGCTTGCCGTGGGATTCAACACGCGTTCTCGAAGCCGAGTCTGATAAACTTGATATTTGGTGTTCTATTTATCAATTACTATCGATAGTCCTCAGTGCGTTCTTAAATTTCGGCGAGCAATATTCGGACTATATCTAAGTATCATCTGACCTTTATATTTCCTATGATATTTTTTTTCAAGTTATTTTTCCCATGTTTTCAAGTAATAATATTGTTTTACCTATTATTCCATTAGTCCGGTTCATTCATAAAAGCGCAATGCCACGTTAACCTGATAAAGCTCACTTGTCCTGAGATGGCATATCTTTATCAGGTCAAGGTGTTGCAATACAATTAATACAGGGGATAACTGATAATATATGATTTTTGTATTATAGAAATACCAAAGAGAATTACCCAACACGAAAAGCACAGACAACTACGTTTGATGGTATTGCACTTAAATGAATAGCCTTGCAGAAATTAAATGTAAATGACAAAAAGAAATAGAAAAGAAAAATAAATAAATACATTTCGTCTGAAAATAAATCGATTCCATTGTAGTTCAAACATTTATTATATACTCACCGGAAATAGAAACTAAACACTCATTTTATAAATTGTCACTGGCAAAACATTTTAATGACAGATTCCATCTGTCTATTCTTGCTGTGCTGCACATTTAAAGTAATTCAGGCTTTTTCTTCCGGCTTTGACCGCCAAAGAAATATGAGTCCGCACAAAATGTAACCCGGTTTGGCGCAGTAATCCAAATTGTACAAGTATTAGTTATCCTGTAAGCGTAATGCAAACTTTTGAAGCAGACGACTTGCCGTTTCAGCATTTCATATGAATCAGCTGCATCATGCGACGGGTATACCCAGATCAATGGGGCGTCTGCTCAGCCGTCTGCTCAGGATTTACACTGTTTTCTATCAATGCTGTAAATATTTAATCCTGAAAGACCAGCCTGCTGTTGGACCAGGTCAGCTGTTGACCAGAATATTAATGGGTTTTCTTTCTGACTTTCGAGGTCAAGTTTAGGTCAGATACAACTTAGGTGTATATTAACTTTGCGTGGAGAAATTAAAAAGAAAGGCTGTCCCTTTCAACCCTGCAACATGGTACAGATACTTAGTGTAGGTCCTGTGATATATGTAGCAGAATGGACGAGCCAAACTTCAGTGATGGAAGAGTGCACTCCAGAAACCCAAGGCAGTGAATACATCAAAGTACTGACAACACTCGTGCCGATTTTCTCTAAATGCAGGCTGGTCATGAACGGGGACTTGGACTGATTCGTTTAAACTTAAGATGTTAGTAACTAATGCAAAAAGTGTAGAACAAGATCAGCACCGTGTTGTGTGACTTTTGAACTGAGTTTACATGGTTTGCCAGATCCAACATTTGATTCATGTGCAGATTTTACAGATAACACTTACATGTACCCAACACTGACAGACAGCGCGGCTATGTTTGGGTTGAATGTTTGGCATTCGACCCGAAGTTGATAATAAGAAAAGCGCTTCAGTGCATGCTAATGTCTACGTGACTCACTGACTTGTCAGAATAACTTTTTGTCTTGTAGAAAATAGCAGCAGTGAGATCGGGATATTCCATAAGACGGAAGAGGGTTATCCTGCAATCATAGGGTGAGCTTGGCAAACAGTGTAGACCGAGATCAGACGCTGCCGAACGCGTCTTCTTATCAAAATCTTCACTATTTGTTTGGAATTTCAGAGTTAAATGAAACAGTTTAAATCTCAGCCCAGGACAATTACCTCAACCTACACCCCACACTTTCAGTGCTTTGATTCTGAAACCAAACGATTACAACGATTACAACACACTTAGGCACCATGCCCGTAAGCTAAAAAGATTAAATCAATCAACCGTGACGTCTGGTTACCAGTCCGACCATGTCGATCCTGTGCACCACCCTCACACCAGTATGGATAGAAACCACATGTTCAGGATCAAACTTTTGATGTGTAATGCAAGGTCGTGCTTAGAAAAGAAGAAACTGAAATTTGTTCTCAAAAAAGCATTTAGGGAGAGCGTATTGCAACATTTTTCATTAAAAGATCGTAAGCGTGCCCCTGGACAGTTAGAAGCTGGTCGGAAAGCGGATGACGTTGACTCTGATTTTGGGTGCCACATGTGTGTGACCTATCGTCTATTGGAGCGACATCTTACTATATACAGAAGACGCTAGTGGACGTCGACGTAGCGGAAGACCGACGTCCGTACGTCAAGATCGATTCGACCGTCAGACGCATATGCGAAACAGATTTCCGCCGGCAGCTGCTACACTGTACCTGTAGATAAACAAGAGGTCTCAACTACCGACTAATAAGCACTGACACTGATCGTCGCAATTATGCGATGCACGTTTGGGAGCTAGACGTCCCTGTCGTGACCAAAGTTAACGCGTCGGCACAGTACGGAACACTTACGCTAGCGCTTGAAATACGTAAATTGGCGTCTAAGCGACTGACATATGCGTTTTAGTGACAAATCGCACCTCAGCGTGAATCACACCGGTTGTCGTTTCCGGGTGTTTCGACGTATAGGCGTAAGGTATGCCGAGGCGACGCGTGCGTAGCAGAGCATGACAGATCGGGTAAAATAAGCGTAATTATGTGGCGAGCTATTGCGTGTAGTTAGCGAACGCAGCTTAGTGTCATTAAGAACATTCAAGATCATAGCTGAGACGTGGATTGAACAGCGAGACGTTACATCAATCAAGTGCTTCGGCCTCACATGGTTCCATTTATTTGTTTACGCTCAGAATCCGGGATATCTTATTCAGCAGGATTACGAGCGGGCTCATAGTGCTGTTCTTACTCAAAAATGTCTTCAAGCCAATGGAATTGATGTACTGGACTCGTCAGCCTTTCTCCTCCGATCTCTTTCCCATAGAGTATCTTTTGGTAGAGGTGTCCACAACCGACAAGACAAAAACTGTTACTTATGGACAGTAGCATTGTTAAAACTTGAATTTTAATGTTTGGTTTTGAAAACGTAGAGGTGTCCACAACCGACCAGACAAAAACTGTGACTTATGGACAGTAGCATTGTTAAAACTTGAATTTTAATATTTGGTTTTGAAAACGTAAATAGTTTCTTTCAAAAATTTGAAACATCGAACGGCGTTTCATCATACCACCGGTCTATAGACATCTGCAAACATATCATATATTGGAATTTGCAGAACTACCTTTCTAAATTTTAAGCTCTTTTTAGAAAGGTTTTTTGTAAGTTTTCACAGTGTTATGATTTTCTCATAGAATCTGTCATTTCCGTGCCTTTGGCGCTTTGATTTAAATTATCATCAGTGTCTGATTTATCGAATAAAATGTTTAATGATAGCTACGATTTAACGGGTAAAGCCACAGATTCAAGGCAAAGGTCAAAATCTTGGTGTCCAAGTTTCCTTTGAGTCAAACATTTTGTGTCGCGAATGTGATTCCCATTTTTATCAATTATTACTCGTTATCTAACGTTGGGAATATTGTTTACAAATTGAAAATTTTCCCAATTGTTGAAATGTTATTTGACCAAACTACCGGAAGTGAGCGAAAAGTATGGCATTTCTGATTGCGGGTTTTGTTTTAAGTACTCATGTGTGGTCGGTTTCGGCACTGCGTTGAAGAACCTTAAAGCCGAATCTATATCTCTCTTCTAGAACATATTAGTTAGGAAAAAAGAAAGAATAAACTGCAAGTTTTCTTTAGGCTTTTGTTATTACATGTTGTCATGAGTAATAAATACGCCCCGTAACGTTACAAATACGATGTCCTTAACGACGTTGCGTTACGGCGGAATTTTAACATTTTTGTAAACAAATCGTGAATAAAATGCGTTTAGAATGTCATATTATAGAATCTTGCTTTCGTGCTCATGTATTATTAAATTTATCAAACTCGTTTAACAGCAAAACTCATTTAATACATCCAATAATGCATGAGCACTCATGCAAGATCCTCCATATAAAGTGGAGTTCACAGGGGTATTTCACAGACTTGTTAACTTAATGGGTAACTATGGACAGTCATTCAGATATTTTTTGCTATTTATATATTTTTATTTTTTTGTTGTTGTTTATCGGCCCTTTCAAGATTATTTCACGTGTTTCGAGCCGATCGTTAATCAGAGGTGGGCGAAAACCGGAGCGCCAAGAATGAGTGTTCGAGAGCGATTCAATAAGCTTGAAGCTTTCATCGCAATCGAACTAAAAATAAATTAGTATTAACCAACGAATATATATATCATCTCCACTGTTATATCATTAAATCATACGTTATACTATTATAAAAAGTATAATATATTATACAAAGTATACTGACCGAAATAGAAACTATACACCTTTAAATTGTCTCGGCTAAAAAAAAACAAGTGGAGATGTCATTTCAACTCAATATCGAATAAAAAGTCCCACAGAATTGAACGCAGCGTTTCTAAAATGACCTAAATTGTGTTGATGGGGACGTTCAACCTCAATTCAAACAAACGAACAAACAGATAAAAGGGTTAACCTTTGGAAGCAAAGAATACACCACAGAACTTTAAAGTATGGCATGTACAGTTTGTTTTCGCCAGACTAGCTAGTTTCGGCCAAGTAGACCTCATTAGGGACCCTCAAATATTTTCAAGGTACCACAGTGGAGTCAGGGCTACTGAAATTTCAGCTTTTTTTTTTGCTGCCTCTGTCTCTGTACTCTGCCCCGGGGCCTCCTGTTTGCACCACCTGCCCGGCGCTGAACACCCACCCTTCTCCCCGTCTTGGTGGCACTTCATACTCGTATTTTAGGCTTCTGTCCTCATTAGAACTCTCTGACTGATTTGAACTTTAAATGAAATCAAAAATACAAAAAAAAATTACTTTAACATAAACAGCTGCATTTGGAAAAGTAGCTGACAAATCTAAAGAAAGAAAATATATCAGCGTAAGGCGAGAAATAATAACAAGAGGCCCATAGGCGGCTATGCTCACCAGAGCTCAGGGGGTGGGGGAATCTCCAGTGGCAACCATGTAAACCATGAAAGCCCTGAGCCCTAACATGCTACAGATAAATATAGACCCAGTCAGCCTAGTGGCTTCCGAGGTCTGATGTCGCTTAAATGCGTTATTGCAAGACAACAGATGACAATTCCCCATTTGTGGCAACAAATGGCAGATAGAACATTTTTTAAGGAACATTTCTATGAAAGTTTGACAAAATATCTTAAACGGCGTAAATGTCATTTTTAAATTATCCAGCTTATAAATCTATGGAAACTCTTAACCAATTGCAACCAAGCTATAAAGCCAAATTTCATAAATAAGAACACACACACACACACACACACACACACACACAAAACACAAAACCTGTAAAGGCAAATATGGTGAATATTTCCATAAAGTCCCAGCCTCAAGGAGCATATGATTTCTGAGGAGATTATTGTTTAAGTATTTTTCATTTTTTATTTATTTTGGTTTCCAGTGGCAACCAATAAAATGAGCAGTAGACCTAAAATCAGATGGCAGATAGAAGATTGCTCAAGAAATATGTCTGTGAAAGTTTTGCCGGCCTGGTAGTAAATGCAAATGTTCAATTTTCCCAATTACAAATCTAGGGAAATTCCACGTGACCACAGCAACCAAACTGAAGAGCCGAATTGCATAAAAAAAAAAAAAACCTGTTGAGGCAAATATGATGAATATTTCCAAAAGGTCTCAGCCTCATAGAGCATATGGTCTCTGAGAAGATGATTTTTAAGTGTTTTCTATTTTGGGGGGCAATTTGGTTTCCATTGCAACCAATAAAAGTGAGCAGTTGGCATAAAAATCATATGACTGACAGATGGTTGCTTAAAGAGTATTTCTATGAAAGTTTTTGTCTTCTTTAAAATATATGCAAAGGCTTGGCAGTAAATGCAATTTTATAATTTTCCCATTTCCCATTATTAGTCAATGAAAACTCTAAGTTGCCAAAACAACCCAAACTAAAAAGCTGAATTTCATAAAAACACAAAACCTGTTGAGACAAATATGGTGAATATTTTCATGAAATAGAAGTGAAGGCAATGATAATAAATCGATACAATTAACCCACAGCTCCCATCAGAGACACCTAAGGGAAAAAAGCACAGGCATGAAACAACTAGATCCTAATGGAAACATCAATAGCGGAAAGCCAAAACGACAGTTACTTTCCCACAAACTGGCCAATTGGCTAGCCCAAACAAAATAATATAAACGATATACACACACTCAAGGACAAACCATAACAAAAATAAGCCGCGACAGAAGACCCGCCTTGGAACGGTCAGTGAAACGAATTCCACTTGGGGGTGGGGGTGGGGGGTGGCTTTAATCGATTTTACGTGGCCATAATCCTCGCCCTTATTTCCGTCGCGATTAGTCTCAGCCTCATAGAGCATATGGTTTCTGAGTAGATGATTTTTTAAGTATTTATTTCTCTATTTATATTAGTCATACCAGTACTAATGTGCGGTCAGTTTTAGATCTGCATGGAAGCTCTGTTTCTCCTGTATAGCTTCGACATCGGAGCTTGAAGAAATTGACGGGCTACATAATGTTTCAACACGGAGCTGAAACTGACCACACACGGGAACTGGTAAACCGCTTAGAGGATCTAAGCCTGCCCAGACAAAGCGGAGCGAGTTGGACCGTCCATGCTTATAAAAAATAGAAGTAGAGGCAATGATCAGGAATCGATACAATTAACCCACATGTCCCATCAGAGACACCATAGGGAAAGAAACACAAACATGAAGCAACAGACCCCAACGGAAACACCAACAGCGGAAAGCCAAAAGGACAGTTACTTTCCAACAAAATGGCCAAAAGGCTATCCAAAATAAAATAATATAGGCGACATAAACACATATTGGTTTCATTGGGCGACAGGGCTTGAGAAGGTCCCATAAATTGGAAGCAACGTCCTCAAAATGACCTATACAGTGTTGACGGGGACGTTAAACCTCAAATCAAGCAAACAAACAAAAGTCGCATCGAAGATAGGTTTTCTTGCGATAAGCCTGAAATCAGTTTAATTAAGAAATAGACACTCAACAAGAGCTCATCTATTTCGATTCTCACACGCTAAAAGGCGACGAAAGTACTATTGATTCCTTCAGATTCTCCCTATATTCCGCCATTGTTAAAAGGAAACCCGCAATTATATCACATGCGTTTACCTGTTTTCATTACATATATTTGATACAAGAAAACGACGTTACACCATCTAACGTTTGACCTCATTAAACGGGATAAAAAGGCCGCTCTTCGCGTCGCTTCTTTGGCCCATTGATTTATCACTCAATATATCACTAGACTTTATTATAGGCTATATAGGCGACCAGTGTTAAAATTTTAGACGTATTTGTTTCTCTTCCACAGAAAATGTATCTATTAATTTAATGCAGACGATTCTGATGTGACAGACACACACACACACGCGCGCGCACACACACACACACATGATAGACTAATGGCCACAGAAAGATATAATGTATTACACTTAGCCACATCGGCCCCCGCCCATAGGGGCTTGAAGAAATTTATGGGCTGCATGAAGCTTCCACGCAGAGCTGAATCTTGTCCGCACACTAGTACTGGTAAACCGCTTAGAGGATCTGAGCCTGTCCAGGAACCGCGGTGCGAGGCGGACCGTCCATGCTAATAAACCCTATTGGTTTCATTGGGCGACAGGGCTTGAGATGTCATTTCATCTCAATGTCGGGTAAAAGTCCCACAAAATTGGAAGCAACGTCATCAAAATGACCTTTACAGTGTTGACGGGGACGTTAAACCTCAAATCAAACAAACAAACACTTAGCCACAATGTGTTCAAATGCATGTCTTACGTAGCGTACACGGAAAATAGGAACTGACTGCCCTTGAAATAACAATTAAATAATTTATATGCCTGCCCTTGTCCATCTGCCCTGTCCTGACACCACGGCAATGTCAATCGTGATTTTATGAGAGAAATTGATATATATTTGTTTTTGAAACGAGGATGCATACAACTTTATCTTAAATCAGTATCAGGTTATCAAACCATTTGATATTCTTGGCCTAGTGACTTTCTAGAATGTACTTTAAGCAGCGATAAGATTACAGAAAATAATGGGCAAGTGCATGACAAAACCTATAATAAGACGTGCGCCCAAGACTCAGATCAGCCTGCGCATCCGCGCAGTCTGATCAGAGTCTTCGTTGTGCGCTCTAAGGATAGCTAAGGGCCCAATGCTCCTTCAGTGCAGAAAGAGAAATCTCTGGTTAGACTATATGGGTGCTCAGGCTGATCTGATTCTTCGCTGTGCGTACATGTAAGTTGTAGGAAATGCTGTGCCCCGGCTCAGTCATAGATTTCTCATACAGGCCCCGTTTGAAGAAAAGTATGGCTTATGAAACGTGAAGGTAGTGAAGATAGATTCGGTCTCCTGGCACGTGCAATCAGCCAAGCCTTCCCTGTTCAAATCACCCAATTGCTCACTATCAGCTCCGTTTTGGGCTTTCTATGGTTAGAGGAAAGTGAAGACCCGGTCCGTATAATGCGCTGTAAGTTGTACTGTGCTCATACACGTATAAGATTGTGTGCCAAATACTGACAGGTCGATGGTGCTGATAAAAAGCGGAGTCATGTTATAGGTTAACTTATGTAACTGCAAATATTTCGGTCCCTGCAGAATTGCATTCCAGAGTATTACCATGAAAACATTTTTATGAAGTTTCCAATTAGATTAAGATAAATTTTACATTGTACACATATTTCAGACCCAAAGCTGCATCAAATGAATAAAATAAAGTTTTCGAACACAACCAGATTTGCGCTGATTCACTGCAAAGTGGTTCTTCTGTCGTGGTTTATTTTTGTTATGGTTTGTCTTTGCATGTTTGTATCGCTAATATTATTTTGTTTTGGATAGCCCATTGACCATTTTGTGGGAAAGTAACTGTCCTTTTGGCTTTCCGCTATTGATGTTTCCATTGGGGTCTGTTGTTTCATGTTTGTGTTTCTTTCCCGTCGGTGTCTCTGATGGGAGCTTTAGGTTAATTGTATCGATTCCTGATCATTGCCTTCACTTCTAATTTACCAGTAGGGCCTATTTAGTAGCTAAACGGACGCGTTCTCAAGCAACTGTCCGCCTCAAGCCGTCTCCCAAGAGACGTGGTATGATAGGATAGATTAGAAAACAAACTTAGAAACAGTCCCATCCCGCACCTGCTGCAAGCAAAAGAGGCCCTTGCCCTGCTGAAGCCAAAGCAGTAGAACACCCCGGCACTGAACGCTACACAACACCTGCGTCGCCGAAAAGATAGTCATTTGCATTTGTAGACATCGAGTCATCGGGACGTAAAATGGAAATGTTTTCGTCCTATATTTCATCACGAAAACGCGCCTATATAATTTTGGCCCTCTTGAATCCCACATTTCTGTAGTGAAACTGGGGTTTACAGGGGGTAAACCTTATTTTTCTTATTTCTGCTCTAAAATATAGATTGTGAGTACACACAATCTATATTTTGAGCAAAAAATAAGAAAAATAACAGAATGTTTCAGCTTAAAACTTTCCCCTTTTTCGGCGGTAAAGTTTACAATGTATTTGTATAGGCGTATTTTCGTAATGATATTCTTATAGATGAAGTTGTTTAAAAGTATATTGTCTATAGTTTTCAAAAGGTATTTTCATTTTAAAAAATTGGTCAAATACAAGCCGGATTAGATATACATTCTAATCAAACATATTTCACCACAGTTTTGGAAAGCATAGTGTGTCCCCTTTCACTCTGAAAAATAATTAAAGCTAAGTATTTAAAGCTAAATATTTAAAATACGTTCACGTGCAATATTATGTAAATCAGATGGCTCGATTACTTTCAGTCCAGTGTCTCACATTCCATACAAAATTCTGTCTGTATAAGTTAGCATTTCATGGTCCGAAAATAAAACTCAAGAACGATAACATAAATCATTTGTCCGATTTGGTGGTTTTAAATACCTGTAGGAGTGATCTCGCTTTGAATCCTGTTTGACATGATCGAAATGCGATTTTTATTGCATCAATTAGACGTTTTTGTAAAATAACCTAACTTTTTTCCTAGTAGAAATACGATTTTTATATCGTAAGAAAGATAATTTATTAAGGTTATAGGAATGCCGAGCAGTTTTGCAATTATAGAACAAATGACCTTGTTCTATATGTGATTTTGACACAGCGTCACATTTTCAACAACAAAAACACTATTTTTGAAAAACACTGTACTATTTTAATGTTTTAATGACAAAACTGGATTGTAAAATAAATTGTCCTATTCCAGCCCGTCATAAATTGAGGGCGTTATACCTATTGGAATCCGCCCCCGCCCATCGGGGCTTGAAGAAATAGATGGGCTGCATGATGCTTCCACGCAGAGCTGAATCCGACCGCACACGAGTACTGGTAAATCTCTTAGGGGTTCTAAGCCTGCCAAGGCAAAGCGGGGCGAGTCGGATCGTCCATGCTTATAAACTCTATTGGTTTCATTGGGCGACAGGGATTGAGATGTCATTTAATCTCAATGTCGGGTTAAAGTCCTACAAAACTGGAAGTAACGTCTCCAAAATGACCTATACAGTGTTGACGGAGACGTTAAACCTCAAATCAAACAAACAAAACAAAATACCTATTGGAATAGCGACAAAATAAATCTCGAGTCAGATTCACGTTGTAATCCTTTTCCCGACGTAGATGTGACGTTGCATAAACATCCTGACGTGATGCTGACGTTGATGTGACGTGACAATTACGTTATGTGTACGCTGGGTAATATTACTTCAATAGTAAGGCTAACTGTGTGATCGTTATAATTTCTACGTAGAACATATAGGTTTCATATTACTGTTTTGAAGAAGTAGTGACTCTTAGTCATCACATAAAACAATAAAATGCACAGGGCACTGCACTTAACAATAGCTGTAGCATAAGTAACGTTTGAGACTCACCACGAACAAATGTGTCTTAGGTCGTGTTATAATATTTGTTTGTTTGTTTTGTTTGATTTGAGGTTTAACGTCCCCGTCAATACTGTATAGGTCATTTTGGAGACGTTGCTTCCAATTTTTACCCGACATTGAGATGAAATGGCATCTCAATCACTGCCGCCCAATGAAACCAATAGAGTTTATATGCATGGACTCGCATCACTTTGAGCGGCCAGGCATAGATCTTCTGAGCGGTTTTCCAGTACTCATGTGCGGTCGGTTTCAGCTCTGCGTGGAAGCATCATGCAGCCCAATCTATTTCTTCAAGCCTCAATGGGCGGGGCGCTGAATAATTAATAAGTGACAGTTAATCTCCTAATGTTTCTGTGTGTTTGTTTTTGAGTTTAACGGTCTAGTTTACCCCAATTTAAGCTATATCGAGCTGACCAGTTTACCGCACTTTGTTTCGGCATGCTTTACCATAGTTTTAGCAGTACAGTTGACATTCTACCGCCAGAAATTGACAACTGCCCTTCACAAAGGGAATGGGTACACCTGTCAGATTTTTCCCGCCATTTTTCAAAGGGAGACAACTTTCGGGACTTCCTATTCGCTTTTCTATAAGCCCTGTCCAGCTGAAAAAAATGTCTACCCTTAAAGGAAAGAATTTGCTCCTCAGAAGCAAATTCTTTCCCTTAAAAGTTGACCCCTATTGACATGGGAGACAAAAATATTTTTGCTGGAGTTACCTTCCCTGAAGGTGTCCACTTCCCCTTATATCAGTGGAAGAAACAAAATGAGCCTAGAAGCAGCGGAAGGGAGAGAATGAGCCTAAAACATTTCTTGGAAAGACTCTCTCTGGAGTCTGTTGGCATGTGTGATGCTCAAATTGATCAGAATGTTTGTCATTATTCTGTCTTGTGGTATATAGAAAGTTAGCCTGCCACACCGGCGGACCGGGTTCGATCACCGGCCAATTAATAGTTTATTAACATTGTCATCTTTGACACACATGTCACAGTTTTGTTTGTTGGCACTTACATAAGAAAATTCACAATGATACGTGGGTCAATCCACTGTGCATCCGAGTTTTGGTGTCTGGATAGCCAAAACGAGCCATTTCATCTCTTAAGATGGACAGCGATATTTTGCCTTAATTGCATAGACGCGGCACAGCCTGCCTAAATCTTCGCTGGACGCACATATATGTTATATTTCCTCATGAAATCGGATGTTACAAAAAATATTAAATTATTCACAATCGAAAGAAAATCTGGTTAGATCACAAGAAAAAGTAGACACTCCATTTTTTTCTTTTTCATCTTCTTTGTCCAATTAGAAGATGGTGGTGGTTGTGGTGGTCGTGGGTTCTCCAGCCCTGTCATGATACAAACTGGTCGTGGGCAAAATCCGAGGAACTCTGAGAAAAACTTCTGACTTTCCATTGCTGCTACTTCGCATCTCAGAGGCTCGAACCCACAGCGGTGAGCCCATTGTATACTAGTGGACTCTTCCATTGCTATATGTTAGACAAGTCAATTTGTCATAAAAGGGGTGGTAGGCCTATTTTTCAGTTTTTACTCTATTTTGACGGAAAATACTGTTAGCAAATAGTGCAGGCCCTGATCAGACGCCGCGCTCTGTGGCGTCTGATCTGGGCCTGCACTGTTTGCCACGGTACCCCTTAAGGGGCTTTCCGCATACAATGAGCTTAAACTCACTGAGCGCTCATCAAGCTTTGTTCCTCTGTTCGGAGTGCCCCCCATTTCACTGCGAAGTGTTAAGGACTGCATGAAAAATAGACAACAAAATGAAGTAGCGAATAGTATTGTCTGATCTGTGTCTAGGATGGTCATATATCACGTGCGGGTTACTTGCTCCAAAAACATTGTTTATACCTTAATCCTTAAGATGCCATAAAATTGATTTGTTTGTTTGTTTGATTTAAGGTTTAACGTCCCCGTCAACACTGTAAAGGTTGCTTCAAATTTTGTGGGACTTTTACATGAAATGACATCTCAAGCCCTGCCGCCCAATGAAACCAATATGGTTTATAAGCATGGACGGTTCCGACGCGCACCGCTTTGCCTGGGCAGACTTAGATCCTCTAAGAGGTTTACCAGTACTCATTTGCGGGTCGGTTTCAGCTCTGCGTGGAAGCATCATGCAGTCCATTTATTTCTACAAGCCCCAATGGGCAGGGGCAGTTGCCATGAAAATTGAAAGAGAAACGACCAGGAACTGATACAAGCAGATCCCAAATCCTCCCCACAAAATCACAAGCTAAAGAAGCCGAAACATTCTGTTTGTTTGTTTGATTTGGTGTTTAACGTCTCCGTCAACACTGTGTAGGTCATTTTGGAGACGTTGCTTCTAATTTTGTGGGACTTTTACCCGACATTGAGATGAAATGACATCTCAAGCCCTGTCGCCCAATGAAACCAATAGGGTTTATAAGCATGGACGGTCCGACTCGCACCGCCATGGCTGGGCAGGCATAGAACATCTAAACGGTTTACCAGTACTCGTGTGCAGGTCGGTTTCAGCTCAGCGTGGAAGCATCATGCAGCCCATCTATTTCTTCAAGCCACTATGTGCGGGGGCTGTAAGCCGAAACATGGAGTGACGACATTAAACAAAACAGACCAGTGGAAAACCGAGCCAGCAGCTTTTTCCCACACGTAACTAAATAGGAACAACATACACAATGCGGTAAATTCAGAATCACCGACAACAGGAAGGACAAACGTAACTAAAATGGACAACTAGAAAAAGGGGGAAGAATCAGAATCATCAACATAACAACATACATAATAAGGGAAAGAATCAGAACCACCAATATAAAACTGCATCTGAAAAGGTGGTTTGTTTATGTCTTCTGTGGCATATTCTTGCAAACTCTTCAAACACATTTTTGCATACAGGCAAACAGTGTGGAACCAGATCAGACTGCTCCTAGAGGAGCAGTCTGATCTGGGTCCATACTGTTTACAAAAATGACTTTTAATGTTATCAACAGACAACTAAGCAGATGACAATTGTATTTAGTGATTGACACCTTAATGGTTAAATGACCAATGGTGTTACAAAGGATTTAGATCAGCCTGCGCATGCGCGCATACTAATCAGTGTCTTCGCTTGTCGCATGAAACTTCTATAGCTCTTAAGTCATCCAAATAACGATAAGCGTGGATTCTTAACTCTCGTATCCTGTTGAATAGATTAATTTAACCACACTCATTTTGACTGTCCACCAATCAAGTTACTTGATGTAATTGACAAACAGAAGCCATGCACCTGTATGAATTTAAAATGTTTTCAAAGGTAGGGGTTGTTGTGTTTTGCAACTGGTTGAATGCGTACATGTAATCTGATCAGTGTCTTTGTCCGACGAACATATTTTCTTGTAGGTTCTCCGCACCAATGAACAATGTGATTTTGAGTATGTGCGCTCAGTGGGCGCATCCGTGCAGTCTGGTCATTTGACGTGCGCTTAACGGAAGCCCGTCGACCACAGACCGGGTAGGATTTATTCTTATTGAGTACGGACTACGGAGGATGGTTTTTATCTTGGCTGAGTTTACGCATGCTCGAATACCCCATTTCGCTCGTCGCGGCCAAAATTATAAGAGATTTGGGTTCATAGTGTAAAGCAGTAAATACGAATGTGACACACATTATCAATCAACAAATACCATCTCTATTCTCCATCCGAATCTAGATGACCGAAATAACACGAAGTTAAAGTTGGCACGTGAATACGCGCAGTTTAATATCAGTAACGGACATAACAGTACAAAGTTTAAAATGATCATCTATAAGGACAAACTCCATATCTCATCAAGCAGTTCGACAACTTTACTTTCTAAATGGTCGGAAATTGTCACATATGTAGCTTCTCTCATGAAGAGCAAAAAGAGGTCACGGAAAGAAAGATTAGAGATGAATTCAAAAGCGAGGCGATATATTTCGAAGATGGTACGAGTAGTGTTGTGGGCGATTCTTATCACTCTGGTGTCGCTGTTCCTTGGATATTACCTGGACACACCAGTTCCGCCGGAAATTCCAGAGAAATGGAAAGTGAAAATTATAGATGCTTCAATGAGGACGTACGGACATCTGGTAGGTTTCTTTTCTTAAATGTTTTTCTTTTTCAGCGAAAACTGAAAATTTTCAGATGAAAAATTTCGTTATTTTTCTTATTTCTGCTCGAAATATAGATCGCGATTATAATGAGAACCCACAACCTATGTTTTGAGCAGAAATAAGAAAAATAATGTATACCCCTGCAAACCCCAGTTTTACTATAGAAAATGGGGTTTATGGGGTGAAATTTATATAGGCTTGTTTTCGTCGTGGAACGAATGTATACATATTTACACTCAAGAGGCCATTTCTGAATCACTAGCGAGAAGATGTGCATTTTCAAAGGAAGTAATATTATTTGTTTCCTTCTAACGTGTTTGGCGTAGCCAGATGGAAATTATTGTTACGCACTTGGAAAGTCTAGAAAGGAAATTCTTTCTCCGAAGTAGGGACTATTAAAGGAAAGAATTTGCTTCTGAGGAAACAATTATAATATTTAGTATAAATTCCGATTTCGAAGCATAATGGGCGTAAAACAAATACAAATAGTATAATATGGGCAACTGAGACCATTATCAAAATTCTGAAGGCATGAAAAAATGTTGTGAGTTCAAGGTTCACGCAGCTAATTTTACAAGGGAAACAACCCTGCAGGCACAAAACGTTGACTCAACGTTGGACTAACGTTTTCAACGTTGTTACAACGTTGAGTGCCTGCTGGGAAGTTTCATATCACATATTTTTCTTTTCTGTACATTAAACCAGGACCGGTTCTGAAAAGGGTCTTCTCTAATATGCACACACATGTAGATCTAAGTCATACATGTCGAACTTTAACGGACATCCAGGTAACTGATGTCAGTTAAAATTAATACACAGATTTATATAGGAACTTGATAATTATTTCCGCATAAAATAAAAACTTATAAGAATATCTTTTCTGTGCAAGCGGCTGATGATTTTACATTCCGGGCTTTTTCAATTATCCACATGTATTTTTAATGAAATTTTATGAACAACGTTTTAGTCCTTTTTACATAAATTTGGAAGCACCCACTAAATGTATAGAATATATAGTAAAACTATTGATTACAGCGACAAAAACTGATGAATTTCTTTTCATAATTTTTTTTGTAAATTGTTATTTCTTTTCTGTGCGAGCGGAAGTAAAATTGCAAATTTATTGTGAACACGCCCATATACATTTTGTAAAATAAGAATGAAAATAATTTGGTCCTTTTTGAAAATGAAATACACTGCCCCCTTGGTCACCTAGGAAACCATGGCTAGGAGCTGTGGGAGATAACCATTTATTTTCTGTGTTGTACGCGTTAATTCCCTTCATTATCAGTATAGCTGAGAAAGGTCGTGTCCGTATAAGTCCGGTATGTTTAATTTCGATCGGTTGTTCTTTGCAAAGTAGGAATCGGTTCAATTCCGGAATTGCCCTGCGCAAAGTAGGAATTCTCACTTTGTTACGCAATTCCTACCTTGCACTAGACAATTCCGGAATCGTCCCTGCGCAAAGTGAGAATGTGGACAAAGTAGGAATAATTAGATATTTCTGTATTTATTTTATAATTTATTGCAACTATGAATCCTATTATTAAGTTGTTTGTAATAAATTCTGGAGAAGTTTATTAAATATGCAAATAATTTGAAAACAGAATAAAGACATGTATTTTGAGATCATATTTCGGTAGTAATTGAACTAGAATGAAAAATACAGTAAAATTCCTATATGAAGACCACCTTTGGGACTGTTCAAAAGTGGTCTTTCAGACCATTTTCATCACGAAAACAAGCCTATATAATTTTGACCCCCTTAAACCCCACTTTTATATAGTCAAACTGAGGTTTCCGGGGATATACCTTATTCTTCTTATTTTTTTGCTCTTAAATATTGATTGTGGGTTTTCGTTAGAACCGCCTCGACGAGGCGGTTCTAATGAGTGTCCACAATCTATATTTGGAGCAGAAATAAGAAAATTATCACAATTTTTCATCATAAAATTTTCATGTTTTCGGCGATAAAGTTGGCATGCCCATGCGTATAAACCCTATTGGTTTCATTGGGCGACAGGGCTTGAGATGTCATTTCATCTCAGTGTCGGGTAAAAGTCCCACAAAATTGGAAGCAACGTCTCCAAAATGACCTTTACAGTGTTGGCGGGGACGTTAAACCTCAACCCCCCCCCCCCCTCTCTCTCTCTCTCTCTCTCTCTCTCTCTCTCTCTCTCTCTCTCTCTCTCTCTCTCTCTGTTGTGTTTTTGTTTTGACAAGTAAGCCAAGCCAATTTAGCGGCTATCTTAAGCCATATCTCAAAAGTTTCTTATGATAACAGATGCAAACATATATTACCAAACAAATTCAATATATCCAAGATTAAAATGGCTAATCCAGAACCCATCAACAGTCTTAATAACTCTTATCACCTAGCTTTTATCATCTGCATTAAATGTAACTTAGCACTTTTAACATGATCATCGGGGCTTGAAGAAATATATGGGCTGCATGATGCTTCCATGATGAGCTGAAACCGACCCGCAACCCAGTACTGGTAAACCGCTTAAAGCTTCTAAGCCTGCCCAGGTCACTAGGGTTCAACTCTTAAAGGAAAGAATTTTGTCCTAAGGAGCAAATTCTTTCCTTTAAGAGTAGACCCCTTTTTCAGTGGGACAGAGCCTAAAGGAAAGCGAACAGGAAGTCCCGAAAGTTGTCTCCCCTTGAAAAATGGTGGAAAAAACCTGCCAGGTTTCCCATTCCACTTAAATCATTCCCACTGTACCTTCTGACCTTGAGTAATCATTAACCCTTATTGCCCGAACTACCCCTTTTCTCGAGCAAATTGTCATGGTCCAAAAGGTGTTCGAGCCGTTGAAGTTCAACTACATGTATTTATGTAGATTGCAAAACAAATGCTGTTACATGTATGTATGGCAGATGCACAAAGCACTTAACCCATTTAGAACCTGAAACCTCAAAACGGGTATTTGGCAAACAGTGCAGACCCAGATCAGACGCCGCAGAACGCGGCGTCTGATCAGGGCCTCCACTGTTTGCTAAAAGTTCAGTCATTTTTCAAATAAATTTTAATGAAAACGCAACCTGACACCCCTAAATTTTAAAATGAACTCCTGCTATATATAAGGAGGAAGATTCCATTTGGTACAAAAAGAGTTAATAGTAAGGTTGCTTACATATGTTGTTTGATCTTGCAGTTGATTGCTATATGGATATAAAAAAGAACTTTATACTAAATCTCATTTTCGCTTTTTAATGTACTCTTTAAACATAACAATACCCGAAAAGTATGCAAAGAATGTATTTACGATTGTAATTATGAGAAAATATTCGATAAAGGATAGTCATATTTTGCCTTCCGATACTTATAAGAATACTAATCATGCTAATATTGTACTGCCCATAGGGGCTTGAAGAAATATATGGGCTGCATGATGTTTCCACGCAGAGCTGAATCCGGCCCGCACGCTAGTACTGGTAAACCGCTTAGAGGATCTAAGCCTGTCCAGGAACCGCAGTGCGAGGCGGACCGTCCTTGCTAATAAACCCTATTGGTTTCATTGGGCGACAGGGCTTGAGATGTCATTTCATCTCAATGTATGGTAAAAGTCCCACAAAATTGGAAGCAACGTCTCCAAAATGACCTTTACAGTGTTGACGGGGACGTTAAACCTCAAATCAAACAAACAAAAAATGCTAATATTGTACGGTTTTTTTATGTTACTAGTTTTCATTTTGGTAACTCATGAACGCCAAATGCTTTTAACCCATTGTATACTGGTGGACTCTTTCATTGCTATATGTTGGACAAGACCATTTGTCATATAAGGGGTGGTAGGACTATTTCGTCGTGCTTATTCTATTTTTGGCGGAAAATTATGTTAGCAAATAGTGCGGCATCTGATCTGGGCCTGCACTGTTTGCCAAGGTACCCCTTAAGGGGTTTCCCGCATGCAATGGGTTAATCAGAATATTCAGACATCCCCGTTGTCATTTTAAAGGTTTCCTGAATTCACCATTTTTGTCAGAAATTTATAAATGGATTGGACACAGTGTAGACTCCGATTAGGCACAGCTTTCTGCAGCGCCCATCTGCTACCAATATCCCTTTATGGGAAGACATAATGGGATAAGCTATACGTATTACTATTTAAGTCTTGAACCATCACTCACGACTGTTGAAGTTCAGGGGTTAAATTAGTATCACAGACATCATTTTCATATAACAATATTTTCTCATTAGTTTATACTAATTTATTTTAGTTCGATTGCGATGAAAGCTTCAAGCTTATTGAATCGCACTCGAACACTCATTCCGGATGTTTTCACGCGCGCGCGAGAGAGAGGCAATGGCTTTTACACCACTGCTACCCATTTACACCTGGGTGGAGTGGGGCAGTGTCATTACGTATCTTGCCCAAGGACACACCTCGATACCGGTGGCCGGATTCGAACTCACAACCTCTCGATCATAACTCGAACGCGCTAACCACTGCGCTATCGAGGCTGAGAGAAATTCAGGTTTGTCATTATATGCAGGGCCGGCAGACAATTTACACGAAAAGTCAAATATGGTTTTCCATTACGAAAACACAGCTATACAAATACATTGAAACTTTACCGCCGAAAAAACGAGAATTTTAAGATGAGAAATTGTGATATTGTTCTTATTTCAGCTCAAAATATAGACTGTGGGTGCTCGTTAGAACCGCCTCATAGAGGCGGTTCTAACGAGTACCCATAATCTATATTTTAAAGCAGAAATAACTAAAATAAGGTTTACACCTGTAAACCCCAGTTTTACTACATAAAAGTGGGGTTCAAGGGGGTCAAAAATGTATAGGCGTGTTTTCGTGATGACTGATATTTGTAGAATTAACCTTGGCGCTTTTGCGATTGCCCGAAATTAAATATGTTCCATTACAATATAAACCGAACTTTTACCGCGCGCGTAGATGTTGGCGATCTTCGGTCTTACGTGGCAGGGGAAACGAGTGACCCCAGAAAAACACTTACCTCAGACAGACAAAAGGCTACATCAAATAATATGGCTGTTCAAGTAGCAAGTAAAATATCTAACAAGTAAAAAATTGCTCCATGTTGGAGCAAAGGAGGAAGCGCTGCGGAAAACAACTTTTTATACCCGCTTTTTCGAAGAAAAATCGGGTATAAAGTATGTGTGTGTGTACATACGTCCGTCGAGTTTCTATGGAATGGATCTCCTCTGAAACCGGTTAAGATACATTTTTCAAACTTTGCCTGTGGATAATAAATGGAATGTAGATGGCACTGGGCTACTTTTTGGCGTGACCTTGACCTCAGCATGACCCAAGGTCAAAGGTCAAAAAGTATTATTTTGCCATATCTTCTAAACTATTGGAGTTACACTTCTGGAACATTGGTTATTGGATGACCCTTGGAATATAGAATAAATTGGGCTCCTTTTGGTGTGACCTTGACCTCAAAATGACCGCAAGGTCAAAGGTAAAAAGTATGACTTTGTCATATCTTCTAAACTATCGGAGTTACACTTCTGAAACTTTGGTTATTAGACGGCCCTTGGAATATAGAATATATTGGGCTACTTTTGGTGTGACCTCGTTCTCAACATGACCCCAAGGTCAAAGGTCAAAAAGTATGATTTTGCCATATCTTCTAAACTATTGGAGTTACACTTCTGAAACTTTGGTTATTGGATGGCCCTTCGAATATAGAATAAATTGGGATACTTTTGGTGTGACCTCGACCTCAACATGACCCCAAGGTCAAAAGTTAAAAAGTATGACTTTGTCATATCTTCTAAACTATTGGTGTTACACTTCTGAAACTTGGATATTGGATCGCCGTTGGAATAAAGGATAAATTGGGATAATTTTGGTGGACCTCAACATGATTCCAAGGTCAAAGGTAAAAAAGTATGACTTTGCCATATCTTCTAAACTATAAGAGTTACACTCCTGAAACTTTGCTTATCAGTTAGAATGTTCTTTGCAACTTTTTTTAACTTATATGTAGTTTTGGCTAGCTAATACATAGTCATTAGTGTTATTCATAGAAAAAGGGGGTATTTGCGATGGTATACCATCGACTGCGCGATCTAGTTTACCTTTAATTTCATTAAAAGATTTCATAATTGTGCATGTCTTTAAAGGGTTGGACCTAATTCATGAGAATGAGCCTTTTCTTACCGATTCATTATAGGAAAGGTTTTCTAAGGCCATTCCCAATTGCGGGCAGTACAAATCATAAACAGAGAAGGTGGAAAAAGAGTATGAAACATCGCGAGCAGGTCATAAAGAGCATTTCGCTGCAAATAAGCAACAGAATACTTTAGGAATTTTGAATGACTTCAGAATTACAGCTTTGAGATCTATCTGTCACCAGTCAATGACACATTACATGATTGTTCGTTATTATCCCCTGATCGATACCATACGTCCGTATGTGGGTGTTTGTGTGGCTGTCCGTGTGTCCGGAAACTTGTGAACAGGATTAAAGACAATGCCATCATCGTAGAAGCATCATACCTTCCATAAATGTTCCGCATGGAGAGAGAATAAATCCTATTGATTTTCAAGGTCAAGGGTCAAATGCCAAGTTAACAATGGACTTGACGTTGAAAACATTGTGAACAGGATAAAAGGCAAAGCTATCATCATTGAAGTATCAAACATTCCACAAATGTTTCCCGTGGAGCGATGATGAACACTATAGATTTTCGAGGTCAAGGGTCAAATGTCAATGTCACGATGCACTGTGTGAAAAACACTGAAGTGTCCTATGCACTCTGAGGTGAGTGACTCTATATTTGCCTTCTGGGATGACCCTAGGAAATGCTTGTTCTTCTCCATCGGTAGAGTCACATACCAGAATCAGCATTCGGAATTATTACTGAGAATACGTCAAATGCCATTCAAAGATCAGGACCTGTGAAGTTATCCCTGGCTCTCACGAAAGAGGCAAAATTAGCTTCAGTATTATCAGCACCTTCAACTGTGGAAATGATCGAATCGGAAAGAGCATTCCACTCTCTAATGGTCCGACGGAAGAAAGATTCTTTGTACATACGGGACAATTGGGATCATCATGCCTCATGTCAAATCAAGGGACTTTACCTGTACTGGCATTTTTCCAGCTCCGAAAATCCCGAAAAAATTAAAACAACCTCAAAATGACCCCATTTTTTTTTTTTATTATTTTCTCAAATTTAACATTGCATAATGAATGTTTTAAATGCTGTAGTTTAAAATCAGTATGAGAATATCAATTACCCAGCAGGCACACGTCGCAAGGGCAACGTCAACTCAACGTCGGTGCAATGTCTCGACGTTGCACCGACGTAGATGTGACGTTGCATTAAAGTCATGACGTTGCACCGACGTTGATGTGACGTCACAATTACGTCATGTGCCTGATGGGAAGTAACCAACAATGTCGGAAATCACTGTTAATTCCACCCCTCCCAGACCCACACAAAAACACTTTTTGGGTCGATTGTTTGCCAATCGACCAAAGTTACTACACAACTTTCAACGTTGCACTCACGTGACTAACACTCTTTACCAAAAAACACCTATTCAAATACATTGAAAATTTTACCGTCAAAAAAACTTTCAGATAGAAGAAAATCTGATATTTATCGTATTTCTGTTCAAAATATAGATTGTGATTAATCGTTAGAACCGCCTCGGCCCGGCGGTTCTAACGGGCATCTTCAAGCTATTTTTAATCAGAAATAAGAAAAAATAATGGGTATCACCGTTATCTCCAGTTTCACTATATAAAAGTGGGGTTTAAGGGGGTCAAAATTATATAGGCGTGTTTTTTAGGAAATCAAGGTAAGGATCATTTAAAAAAAAAAGGCTCCCGCCCATCGGGGCTTGAAGAAATAGATGGGCGGCATGATGCTTCCACGCAGAGCTGAAACCGACCCGCACACGAGTACTGGTAAACCGCTAAGAGGATATAAGCCTGCCCAGGCAAGGCGGTGCGCGTCGGCCCGTCCATGCTTATAAACCCTATTGGTTTCATTGGGCGGCAGGGCTTGCGTTGTCTTTTCATCTCAATGTCGGGCGGCCCACGTCCATCGGGGTTTGAAGAAATAGATGGGCTGCATGATGCTACTACGCAGAGCTGAAATCCGACCCCACACGAAGACTCAGTTGTAAACCGCTTAGAGGAACTAAGCCTGCCCATGTAAAGCAGTGCAAGTCGGACAGTCCATGCTTATAAACCCTATTGGTTTCATTGGTCGACACGGCTTGAGATGTTATTTCATCTCAATGTCGGGTACAAATCCCATAAAATTGGAAGCAACGTCTCCAGTGACCTTTACAGTGTTGACAGGGACGTTAAACCTCAAATCAAAAAAAAAAAAAAAAAAAAAAAAAGCCGCGTTATTTACATCTTAGAGAATTATCTGTAGAAACTGGACTGCAATCATGTGTTGGGTTTTGCAAACAGTGTATACCCATATCAGAACGCGGTGTCTGTTAGGGTCTACACTGTTTGCTAAGGGTAAAGGGTTAAACGAAACAGTTCAAATTCCCCTTCAGGGCCATTTTTTCAACCTACACTAAGAGATACTCGACCTATCAGTGCTGTCAGTGCTTTGATTTGTTTATCCTCTTCAACCCTTCCACCCCTGAGTAATCGGCGCGGGCTCTACCATCACTGACTTTGGGCACGTCCGTTCTACTTTATATAATATCTAGCTTAAAATAGTCATCAGGATAACAAGTTATATATCCCTATAAGGTGGCTTATTATGCGCCATCACATCAGGATCTACATGTTTGCATTAGTATCTGTGCCGGGCTTCAGGGTTGAAAGGGTTAACCTTTGTTGTAGTAACAGTCTTAAATATTGCGCAGTAAACAATCATTGGAATCGAAAGGGATACGTTTAAACCGTAGATTGTACCATTCTGTGTAGAAGCACTGTCATCTATTTTAAACACACATAGACTTCTGTCATCCATTTCAAACAATGAATTTTAATTTTGGGATAATTCAACAATGAAATATCAGGAGTATATTCAGGACTGTACTGACTGAAAATAAAATAATAATCAAAACCGAACACCCTTTCGATGATTAAAACAAAAAACATAGTTCGTTATTAAAAATTCGGAATGTATCAAAAATAGAAATCGAATGGCAAAAATTCAGATTTCAAATGTATAATTGAATGTAGTAGCAAATTAAAATTGTTAAAAAGGTGTTTTAATTTTATCAATAACGCGAACTTCTGTAACTGCCAATTCGCTTACATCATTGAAAAGTCAAGTTTCATGATTACATAGTCCGTGTCTCAAACTCATTACAAATGGCGCTGCGTTGGTACGCAGCGCAATAATCTCGTAACGATCGCTCTAGGTGGCGCAAGAGGTTGCAATATACCTTGATGTAGTCTTTTCTCTATGGTCAGTCTCTGCCTACCTCTGATTCAAGAGGGAATATGCGTTGTACTGGCCAACTGCTGTATATAAGCCTGTCCGGGAAATAGTTTGGTGGCTCCATGCGACCTTAATAGAGTTGATCGGGCCGTTAAACTCCAAACCAAGCGAAAATATTCTGGTATTTTTGCTGAAAAAAAATGAGTAGCTTTGCTACTCACATTTTTCAGCAAAAAAGTTTAACAACATGTTATCTAACGATATCTTTAAATTTGACCAACCGGACGCAGGTCTTTTGACCAACTGGACCCATGCCTTCTTGTAGGTTATGCTATTACCCGACTAAGTGCAACATGTCAGGATCTGTCTTTCAAAGTCAGAGGCTTATCAATTCTTATATGTGTATTCACCTTTGTTTCAGATATATGGACTAGTTAGTATAGGGATAACCAGCTACTTCTCTCCCCTTGATAGGAAGATATCTGATTGGTTCATCCTAACACAGATGACGGGCCAGCCATGGGGAATGTCGCTGACAGCTGATCAGACATTACGGGTAAGCCGTACACAAGCTTCATTCCCACAGTCGAATTTTAACGCATTTTGTACCAGAAACCCAAAACGGATACTTGGCAAACAGTGCAGGCCCAGATCAGACGCCGCAGAACGCGGCGTCTGATCAGGGCCAACACTGTTTGCAAAACGTGAAGCCATTTTCCAAATTAATTTCGAAGAATACACAACCTGACACCCTTAAATTTCGAAACGGACTGCTGTTATATATAAGGAGGAAGATTCCATTTGGTACAGAAAGGGTTAATCATTTTGTTCCCCTTTAAATACAGCAGAATCTATTTCAATATTTGGGGGTGTCAGGTTCAGTTATTTTTAACTCTTTTAGTACCAAATGGAATCTTCTTCCTTATATATAGCAGGAGTCCATTTCAAAATTTAGGGGTATCAGTTTGTGTCTTCTTCAAAAATGTTTGGAAATTGGCTGAACAGGTTGTAAACATTGTAGGCCCTGATCGGACGCCGCGTTCTGTAGCGTCTGATCTGGGCCTGCGCTGTTTGCCAGGGTACCCGTTCTTAACGCCCGGCCCCCGCCCATCGGGGCTTGAAGAGATAGATGAGCTGCATGATACTTCCACTCTGAGCTGAAACCGACCACGAGTACTGGTAAACCGTTTAGAGGATCATAGGCTAAGCCTGTCCAGGCAAAGCGGTGCGAGTCGGACCGTCCATAGTTATAAACTCTATTGGTTTCATCGGGTGACAGAGCTCGTGCTGAAATCCGACTGCACACGCGTACTGGTAAACCACTTAGAGGATCTAAGCCTGCCCAGGTAAAGCGGTGCGAGTTGGACCATCCATGCTGATAAACCCTATTGGTTTCATTGGGCGGCAGGGCTTGAGATGTCATTCATTTCAATGTCAGGTAAAAGTCCCACAAAATTGAAAGCAACGTCTTCAAAATGACCTATACAGTGTTGGTGGGGACGTTAAGCCTCAAATCAAACAAGCAAACAAAACCCTTCTTAACGCCACCTTTGCGAATGTTCAAAAGTAGTCTTTAGGAGCACTTTTGAACAGTCCTAAAATGGTCTCTTGCTAGAGGACATTAGGTGTAGAAGATCTACTTATGCTTTTTAAAGGGGATGGGAACGCCTGACATATTTTCCTGCCATTATTCAAAGGGAGACAACTTTCGGTACTTCCTGTTCTCTTTTCTATAATCCGGTTCCCACTGAAAAAGGGGTCTACTCTTAAAGGACAGAATTTGCTTCTCAGGAGCAAATTCTTTGCTTTAAGAGTTGATTCTTTTTGACATGGGAGACAAAAATACTTTTGCAGGCGTTATCTCCCCTGAAGGTGTATCCATTCCCCTTAAACCAGTATAAGTCTTTATTTTAGTCCGTCTTAATAGTAAATTTCACTGTATCTCGTCAAAGTTCACAAAATATCCATTGATCCAATTTCTGTCATTAACAGTATACAATGGCCTCTTGTATAAGATTCTACCCAGCAGGCACACGTCGCTATGGCAACGTCAAATCAATGTCGGCGCAATGTCACGACGTTGCGGAGACGTAGATGTGACGTTGCAAAATCGTCATGCCGTTGTATCGACATAGATGTGACGTCACGATTACATCATGTGCCTCTGGGTATATACTTTGAAACTTTAATGTCGTCTTGCATGTCTGATTTGATCTCGTAGAATTCTTTCGATAGTTCCAGACAACAAATAATCAGGCATAATTCTGGTATATTTTTCTTATTTTATTTTTAAATTGTGTGTGTAAACGTTGGAATCGACAGGATGAGTCTAATAAGCAACATGCCATACATTTTTTGAAGATCGTAATTTTAATGCATATCTCAGTTATCGGCAATGTGCATACAAGCAACCAAACGTTACTTCGCCTATGTTGATTTGACACTCGGTTGAGTGTCTGCGTGGGTGCACAATGTGTTTTACGATCTTCAAAAACTGAATGACATGTTGCCTGCGGTGTGCCTTCTAACACTCAGTGGCTAGAACTGTCCCACGTCATTACGAAAACACGCCTATACAGATACATTGTAAACTTTACCAGCGAAAAATGAAAATTTTAAGATGAAAAAATTGTGACATTTTTCTTATTTCTGCTCAAAACATAGATTGTGGATACTCGTTAGAACCGCCTCGGTGAGGCGGTTCTAACGAGTACCCACAATCTATGCTTTTGAGCAAAAATAATAAAAATAATGTGTACCACTGCAACCCCAGTTTTATTATGTAAAATTAGGGTTTAAGGGGGTCAAAATTATATAGGCATGTTTTCGTGATGTCTGGAACAAATTCCCGTAGTCAAGTAGTTAGAGCCACTGAAACTTGGCTCAGACTGTTTCATTTTCACGATAATTTTTCAGGTGAATGACACCGTTATAGATGGTGTTCGCGTGAAAATATATGAACCGATTTCAACAATAAGATCTGACGATAGGCCTGTGTTTGTGTTTATGCACGGTGGCGGTTGGAGCACATTGTCCGTCGGTAAGTCATTATACAAATACATTATAAATTTTACCTTCAAAACATGAAAATTTTAAGATAAAAAGTTATGATATTTTTCTTATTTCTGCTCTAATGTATAGATTGTAGGTACTCGTAAGAACCGCCTCATCGAGGCGGTTCTAACGAGTACCCACAATCTATATTTTGATGAGGTGGTTCTAACGAGTATCCACAATCTATATTTTAGAGCAGAAATAAGAAAAATAAGGCTTACCCCTGTAAACCCCAGTTTTACTATATAAAACTGGGGTTCAAGGGAGTCAAAATTATATAGGCGTGTTTTCGCGATGAGCAATTCAAACAGCTTATTATGCGTTTTACGTTTTCAGAGCTTCAATCGAATAAAGCAATTTTTTCTGGCACCGAAGCCCCATTTTTTATTAAGAATTTTCTATTTTAGATGTGTTTTTTTCATGCAAAATTTACGATTAACGCAATTTTTTGTTTTGTTTTGTTTGATTTGAGGTTTAACGTCCCCGTCAACACTGTAAAGATCATTTAGGAGACGTTGCTTCCAATTTTGTGGGACTTTTACCCGACATTGAGATGAAATGACATCTCAAGCCCTGTCACCCAATGAAACCAATAGGGTTTATTAGCATGGACGGTCCGCCTCGCACCGCGGTTCCTGGACAGGCTTAGATCCTCTAAGCGGTTTACCAGTACAAGTGTTCGGGCCGGATTCAGCTCTGCGTGGAAGCATCATGCAGCCCATATATTTCTTCAAGCCCCTATAGGCGGGGGCCTATGATTAACGCAATAACTTTGATTTTGAGATAGTAACTTTTTTCTTTCTTGGATGGGATGGTCCATGTGTAGCATACTATGGTGTTTATATACGGCAATTAATTCGGTTCGTCAGAGTGTCAAATCAACTAACTGATTGAAACAGTCGTTATCAGTTATTAATTGCTAAACTTCTTAATCAGGTTGTTCTGTCCTGATATGTTTCTTATGAATGTTTTCATTGCTCTTAAAGGAACTCATTTTTGATTTTTATTTGCCTTCACTGCAGCTGGTGTTGTGCCGTGTTGTGGCCGTAAAACGTCTCCCCGTACATCAACCATAGTGTAGTTTATATTTTACTTTTGGTCCTTTGAGATCAGCGTGAATATTCTGAGAAATCAGAAATAAATTATTGGTTTAGACTCATATTCTAGACAGGTTTTTAATTTTTTGGACCCCGATTTGATTTATATCAGTCTTTGTATCGACTGCCTATTCAAAATTTGCAAAATTGCAGTATGTTTCCTCTGGCTTTCTTTGCCGGATCATTACAGGGTCACTGATGAGGCTTTATTAGCCGAAACTACGTAGTATGACCCATCTTCTTTCTTATGAATGTTTTCATTGCTCTTAAAGGAACTCATTTTTGATTTTTAATATCAGTATCATAAACTTCGCAAAGTCTTTGACCTCATTTCGATTTAGTTTCGAAATTCTATGTTGGACTTAAATCTATTCTGCCTGTCGGAACCAGAATTCTATGGTAACTTCGTAATTCAGAAAGATATTTGCTTGCAATGACTTCAGTACCCAATTTCGTAAAATCATTCTTCGATATAAAACTATTGGGCACAATATATAAATGTTATTCGACTGCATGCATGGTAGTTTACCCAATCTTGTTTGGTAACTTTGCTTTCCCTCTTAAATTGCATCTAAACTAACTTGGTTGACATTTCTTCTGCAATGGCATCCAGAGATTTTTCTACTCACCAAGACTATACAACAACTTTTTGGGTCGATTGTTTTACAATCGACAGAAAGTTATAAAGGACAGAAACTGAATTAGTGCTGTTGTCCACGTGACTATCACTGATTTGTAGGAAATCCATGTAACTTATTTGTAGAATTTTATCGCAGTGAGGTCAGCATGTTGTAAAACGGTAATCTGTATAATCTGGGCTGGAATCATGGGTTGGGCTTGACAAACAGTGTAGACCCAGATCAGACGCCGAAGGCGGCGTCTGATCAGGTTCTACATTGTTTGCTTACAGTACCGGAATTTAATGGTGAAACCATTTTCCTAATCTAAACTCAAAGGCTTATCCGACTGGGTCATCATAACAGCTGGTGTGCCCCAAGGCTCGATTTTAGGGCCATTATTATTTCTCGTTTATATAAACGATATTGTTCAGGACATAAATTCTGAAATTCGCCTTTTCGCCGATGACACAAGTCTTTATATTATAGTGGATACTCCAGAAAATGCATCACGACAGCTCAATCAAGACCTAGCTAAAATATCGTCATGGGCTGAAAAATGGCTAGTATCATTTAATGCTAGAAAAACCGAATCTATGATATTATCTCGAAAAACTAACCCCCCAATACACCCACCTGTATTTATGAATAATGAACCCATAATAGAGGTTGATAACCATAAACACTTAGGCGTAACAATAGAAACAAATGGTAGTTGGCATAAACATATTGAACTGATTACTTCAAAAGCGTGGCAACGTATTTATATTATGAGAAAACTTAAATTCTTATTAGATAGGAAAGCATTGGAAACTATTTACACAGCATTCATTAGACCTATTTTAGAATACGCCGATATTGTATGGAGCAATCTTAAAAAATACGACGAAGATGAACTGGAGAAAATACAACTGGAAGCCGCAAGAATTACCACAGGAACAACCAAATTAGTCTCTATCGAAAATCTTTACAAGGAAACGGGATGGGAAACACTTAAGTCAAGACGAAGGCAACATAGACTGATCTTGTTCTATAAAATGGTTAATAACATAAGCCCTCCTTACTTGTCCTCGCTACTCCCCCCTCTTGTTGGTGAAATATCCAGGTATCCATTAAGAAATAGTGGCCAATACCAATTAATTGATGCCAAATCTCAGCTGTATTATAATTCCTTTTTGCCGTCAGTAATACGTGATTGGAATTCTCTTGACACCTCTGTCCATTCCTCCCAATCAGTGACAAGTTTTAAAAGATCAATTTCAGAACTGAAAATCATTCCTAAATACTATTCACACGGAACTCGTAGGGGCCAAATACTACACACAAGAATTAGAACAAACTGTAGCAGTCTCAATTTTGTCCTATTTCGCAAAAACATAATACACAATAAGTTTTGTTCATGTGGCGAAATCGAAGACCCCTGCCACTTCTTTTTTCACTGTCCTAGATACCTAGCACAGAGACAAGTAATGACAGAAAAGATTGCCCAACACTGTCCACTGACTCTTGACACCCTGCTTTACGGTGATCATAGACTAACAAACCAAACCAATACTTTAATATTTGAAGCTGTGCAGGATTACATCTTACATACTAAAAGATTCTAAATACCTCAATCTGGTATGTGTGTTCAGAACGAAAAGTATCTCCACCTTAATCAGCAATAATTAAAGCTAAATTTGTCATACACTCTCTCTGGGATTCATGCCGTGTGACAAACTGTCTTTCCTGCATCTTGCTTTCGTCTATCTTTAATTATTCTCCGTGTTGATCAACAATAGTCTTTCACGTCTTACAACACATATAATCTATGAATTCATAGGTTATACTAATTGATAGAGAAACTTCGTTTCTACAATTATCACTGCTTTTTCGCATATCAATTGTTTGTACGATCTGTAAGGGAGACAGATTCAAAAAAGTCTAAGACTTACTTCTGTATCCCTTTCAAATGTAAGCATTGTAAAACTGACATTGTATGTAGTATTATGTGTACCATATATTTGAATAAAATATTGTTTAAACTAAAGGCAATCGACCCATCAGTACTCTCAGTGCTTTGATTTCATTTGTCATGATATAAGCCCGGGTGGGCTCCTACAAACTTATTCTTGAGGCTCTAGGGAGTTCGCCCAATATCTGTATCATATTACAAATACTTGGGGATAATTTGGGAAGACATTACTTATTTCATCTGGAAAAGGTATGTGGTGTGCCCTCATGGAGTACACACAGTATTCCTTTATTAAGTAAAAGATCGCAGATCCCTAAGTCCTTACACGACGCTATGATTAACCCGTTTTGGATCAGAGCTACTCTTGTCTTGAACAAAACTTTCCTTAGTCTTAAAGGTATTCCAGCCATCAAAATTTGCTTATGTGCAAAAAATCTTTTTCTAGATAACGCCGAAGATGGGTGCACGCATCACAACTCCACACAGAACGACTTAAAGTTGTCCATTTCGTATTCCACACTAGTCTACAGAGTAAACAATACTATCTGATTTTTTAGTGCAAACGACTTGCTAAACTATGCATATAGTCTACTCTGGTGCAATGCTTGAACGTAAAACAGCAGTCGGTTGTTACCAGGCATTCCTTCAGTCATAACGGGTTGATTATGACTTCAACTTTAATCTCTTTTGCAAGTTTGGTTTTTGTGTGATATACATGCAACAGTCTTGTTTTAGAGCCTTGAAGAAATAACGTAGGTGTCTTGCTTCGACATATATACATATGAGTCACGCGCATCTAAACGTTGCCTTTTAACTATTTGCAGATTGTTATGACCCACTGATCCGTAAAGTAGCCAGAGAAAGCGGTGTCGTAATATATTCTGTCAAGTAAGTATCTTATCTCAGGTTCAAACGATTTCCTAGCAGTGGTCACCGCTGTCGACGTATTTAAATGTTCTTAAACTTTAAATTTCGTCAATAGCAGACAAATCATTTTACTTTATTTAACGTATTATTTTTCGCATGTTATATTTATGTAGTTAAGAAAAAACAGGGTAAGAACAGAATTTCTATCCTGCGTATTTCCTTATCTGGTGTGCAAGGCTGCTGCATATTATCTGACAGAGTGACAGATATTGTTACCAGCCTCCGTGGTTCAGGTAGAGGCACGACTGACGGGCGATCAAGGGTCGGTGAGGTCGGCTGCATTCTTTTGTAGAGATTGTCATGAAATGTTTCCTACTCTCATTTACTCCATTCCTTTGAATCTGGAAAGTGGTAAGTTTCTTGCGAAAGAATGTACACAGCACTGGTTAACCGCATAGGTATAAATAATCCCAAGAAAAGTATGGTTAGATAAACCATTACCAAAACATGCCTATACAAATACAGTGCAACCTTTATCGCCGAAAAAAATTAACAAATTTAAGATGAAAAATTGTGATGTTTTTCTTATTTCTGCTCTAAATATAGATTGAGGCGGTTCTAACGAGTACCCACAACCTATATTTTAGAGCAGAAATATGAAAAATAAGGTTTGCCCCTTCAAACTCCAGTTTTACTATATAAAAGTGGGGTGCGAGGGGGTCAAAAGTATGTAGGCGTGTTTTCGTGATGCCGACCGGCTCGACATGACCTAATGGACCGTTAAACTCCAAATCAAACAATTAAAAGAGGGAATGTTTCCGATATCGTATTGCAAATTGTCCGGAAAACGAGTATATATTAAATCACATTAAATATATCATAATGAATCAAAATGGTCCTCCTCATTTCCGCATGCATATTGATATTGGATTTATCACCATACACATAGACCCGTTTGTTAACTTGGTTGTCGTTATTTTTCGTATTTCAGTTACAGACTGAGTCCTGAGCATCCATATCCGGCACCATTAGAAGATTGCATTAAAGTGTTAAACTTTATTACTGAAAATGCAGATGAGCTTAGGATAGATCCATTCCGCGTTGCAGTGGGCGGGGACAGCGCTGGTGGTAATATGGCAGCATCTATGTCACTCCGCTTCAGAGAAAAGATCGCAATGCAATTTCTTATTGTTCCGTTTTTACAGGGTCTAAATTTTAGAACTACGTCATTTATTGAGAATACACATTACTTCCGTGGAAGTATCAATAATCCTCTATCAGTTGTATTCGTATTAAACTATCTTGGAGTAAGCCAGTCACATTTATTTGACTTCTTGGAAAATAATCATACGTCACAAGCTTTGAAGAAATCTCAGTACGCCGGGTATGTGAATCAGTCAAAATGGATGCGCGCAGAGTTTATCCGCGACCCTACGCTCAAAAATGATTTGAAAAAGGCAAAGCAGGACTTTGGCAATGAAAATCTATCCAGACAGATTGAAAGCAAATTAACCGATCCATTTATTGTTCCACTAATGGCAAATGATAGCATGCTCCGTGGCGTACCGGAAGCGTATATTGTAACCGCCGGATATGACTTTATACGTGACGATGGTGTCATGTATGCAGAGAGACTAAAAGCGGCAAAGAATAAAGTAATTCACAATCACTATGAGGAAGGCTTTCACCATGCCTGGTTCTTTCCGCACGGACCTCTAAAGATAAATGTTGCAGAAAGGATGGTGAAGGATCTTGTTCACGCCCTGTCTACAAGATTATAGTAAAATCTAAGAAATAGACGGCCAAACGTTATAGTTCGCAGAGTAAACGGTTGATATTTCAAAGTCTGCTAAACCGAGGATTTATTCTAATGGAGATTGGTTTCTCGAGTTGTGTTTTTTGTGGAGTGTTGTACTTCAGAAATATGACAACGAAAGAATAGATCATGAATTATTTACGATATTGTACACGTTAAGCTGTGATAGTATGAGCGGGCACACGAATATATGTGCGACCAGCAAGGACTCAGATCTGATCTGACTCAGATCTGATCTGAGTCCTTGCTGCTCGCTCAAGTCTTCTTGTCTGCTTAGTTTATATATACAACTGTATAAATATACTCATATAAACTATTGAATGAACCCAGTACGGTCTAAAACTGTAATGTTCAGTTCTTTTCTTTTATGCTTGCACTCGTATGTCTGTGATACATGTATACTGATGACGGCCAGTGTTCTTCGAGGCAAACATACACTTGCAATTTATGATATGCGTTATGAATATTTGTACTTCATATTCGTTTTGCGTTAAGATTTTAGAATGTCTTTTGCATCTTCGTTCGTATTTCATTTACGTTTATGTATTTGCACTGATATGAAATTTATATCACTACAAGGTAGCTGTGTTATACTGCAGGTTATAGTGCAGATTATACTTTACTTTTGATCCTTTGAGATCAGCGTGAATATTCTGAGAAATCAGAAATCAGAAATAAATTATTAGTTTAGACTCAAATTCTAGACAGGTTTTTAATTATTTGGACCTCATTTTGATTTATATGACTTAGAATCGACTGCCTATTCGAAAATCGCAAAATTGCAGTATGCTTCCTCTGGCTTTCGTTGCCGGATCATTACAGGGTCACTGATGAGGCTTTATTAGCCGAAATTACGTAGTATGACCCATCTTCTTTCTTATGAATATTTTCATTGCTCTTAAAGGAACTCATTTTTGATTTTTAATTTTCTTTCTTTGGGAGGATTATCACCGTTGACAAAGGCAAACACTGTTCCCCATAAACCTGTCTGTTTCATGCATCAACCAAAGTTTGTCTACTACTATGAGATCAGAGAAGCAGACAAACTAAGACTGATGTATGGTTCGAACATGTTTGGGACACTGAAAATTTGTTCAACATGGGGATTGTCTGAGCGTCTGACATTTACTCAGAGCACCTGGTCAGGAAACATAATAGGAATAATTTAGGTTTATCGTACAAGGGCTGTGTTATTTAGTGGATAACGTCATGACGTAAAAAGATATGACCATACGGGTAATGACACATGGAAATTGTCTATCTTTTGAACTTATTCCGCAATCATTCTAATTCTCTATCATTATGCATTCTTCGAGTGATTTGTTTGGTTGAATTATGGGATAACTGTACTGAAAATTGTCAATTGGGGAGGTAAATCGGAGGTTTTACGGTTCGAAATTTCGTTTTACGGCGACGCGCTAGCGGAGCCGTAAAACGGAATTTGCGACCGTAAAACCGACGATTTACCTCCCCAAATGACAATTGTCAATACAGTTATCCCCATTCTAATGCACTTTTTCGGTTGTTAAGCTAAAAACCGTACTATTTTGCACAAAGCGGCAAGCGCCGTGAGCTGCGTAAATTCAAATGCCAGCCAATGAAAAGCGACGTTACGTGATGACGTCGGTTTCCGACAGTATATCGCAGAATATACTGTCGCAAATTTTTGACGTTATCCAATCAGACGTCGCGTTACATACGCAAGTGCATTAGAATTAAAGTTTTATACATCGATAAATTCAATAAGCAAGCATCTCAGAACTATTTCACATGAATTGAAAGACTTGACGCATTTTTCGCTTGTGACAGCTTCTATTTGAATAATTATTCCGTCATGGCCGTCCGATAGCTCAGTTGGTAGAGTGTCCGCTCCGGGGAACGGGAGGTCACGGGTTCGATCCCGGGCCGCGACATATCAAAGTCGTTAAAATGGTACTAGCTGCTCCTCGCTTGGCACTCAGATTTAAGGGGAAGAGCTAGGACTGGTCGACCCAGTGTCAGGATAATGTGACTGGGTGTGGTTTCATGTAATGTGTCTGGGACATGATACTTCAGTGAGGCAGTACTATAAAAGTGAGCATTGAGCTCCCTGTCGCAACCAGACACCGTCGTGATATGACTGAAAAATTGTTGAAAGCGACGTTAAACCCGAATTCACACACACACTCCGTCGTTGCCGTTGGTAAGCTCATTCTTACGCTTTCGAAACAATTCCTAAAATTTATCATTTAGGTCGCATGTTTAACATTTGGATGACAAAGTTGGAATTATAAGGAATACATTATCATTTAGTTGATTTTATCTACGTGAAGACTCCGGCGAATCGCTCATAAACTTAGCATAAAGCTTGAATTCATTCCTATATTGTTAAGCAGAATTTTTGAGCTAGTTTGGGTGTAGTGTGAAATCCATATGTTTGCATTTCAACAATGAAGACAAATACACTTACGTTTGCAAATGCACACTCCCGCCCATAGTGGCTTAGAGAAATGGATTGGGCTGCATACGGCTTCTGTGCAGAGCTGAACTCAACCGAACGTTGGAGTCCTGGTGAATCGCTAAAAAGGTCTGAACCGCTTAAAAGGTCTGAACCTGCCCAGTGGTGTCGGTCCGTCCATTAAACTCTATGATTTTCTTTGTGTGGTAGGACTTGAGATGTCATTACGTCTCATTGTCGGGTAAAAGTCCGTAAAAATGGGAAGCAGTGTCTCCAAAATGACCAATACAGTGTTGACAGGGACGTAAAACATCAAAGCAGACAAAATCTTTGCAAACGGTGTAAACTCAAATTAGGCGATGGCACATGGTGAGCTGTCTAGTCAGGATCTACACGGATAGGCATTGTCATTCTATAACTGATTTTGACTTCACCACCTATTGGAATCAATGGACAAGTTCAAAGTAAAAGATGAAGAAGACCACTTTTCAAGAATATAAGAATCTTACATTGGTGTGATGGGTAGATAGAAAAATCCGACCCGAGGCTATCACGAGGCTTGCCTTGAATGGTCGACAGCGGTCCTGAGGGACGGATTTTTCTATTCTACCTTTCATTTCGGAGAGTGGATCTTTTTTAATACAGTCACTTAGATTGTCGATGTCCGCCATATTTTGATGGCAATAATGTGACATTTTTGGCGTCACTGTACGCCCAGTAACTTCTAATTTAACGACGGCATAATGACCTCCTATATATTACCTTCGTACATCTAAAAAAAATGAAAGTTCTCGATTTTTATCCTATCCCCTTCATGGGTAGGATAAAGTTTTTTATTCCAGGGTTAAGTTCGGGATTTGCTTATTTGGTATGCAAGAAAAGAAACATTGCAAATCCATTGCTTTCTGGAGTTTGGGCAAGATTCCCTTCTGACTCAAGAACGAGTTGGAATCTTTTGTGCTTGAGCCATCGAAGTTTTATTTTAATTACTTTAGTCTGGATGTTGATAATCCACATGATTTATGAGGGCATGCTTTATGTTTTCAGTTCTGGTAAGGGAAGTGAAAACACACATACATGCACAGGAATTACCTTTTTTAGAAGAAAAATAACTTCAACCACCTGTTTGTCTTCCATCCAAAGGGGTCAACTTTAAATGCCCAGCGTTGGTTTCCAAAGTCTAAACTGTGTCAGGAAAATAGAAAACATCAACTGAAGTAGAAGTTTAGGGTATTTGTATCGATTCCTGATCATTCCCTTCACTTCTATTCTGATCTGAAACTAAAAGTTGCCATAATATACAACCATACTGAAGAAAAAGATGCTTTTTATTGAAAATGCTTAAGAAAATAGGCTTCTTCCGAAAAAGTGTATTCATTTCCCTTAAATATCAGACGATATTAGTTATTTTGATTCTTGATGGGGAACATGGGATCCAATTTTCCCAATCACATTCTCCACCTGAGAGCGATATTTGCCCGAGTCGTTAGGCGACTTTGATGCAATGTTCCCCTTCAAGCATTACGATAACTCACCCGTACGACATAGTGCATTTTTCACATCTCAAAAATGGCTACTTTTCTGATGAAAATCCTTGATATTTTTCTTATAAATGGTCAAAACATAGGTTGAGGGTGCTCGTTGGAACCGCCTCAGTGAGGCGGTTCTAACGAGTACCCACAAGCTATGTCTTGGAACAGAAATAAAAAAATAATGTATGCCCCCGTAAACCCCAGTTTTCTCTATATAAAGTTGGGTTTAAGGGGCTCAACATTTCACGGACTTGTTAACCTGATGAACCGCTTTCGTAAATATCGCTCTCGAGCGGGGAATGTGAGCCTATGTTCCCTGTTAAGAATCATAATATGGATTTTGTTATACTGCAAAAGTTTCTCGCGGCATTTTGTACCTTGTTGAAATGTTTTCCGAAGAATGCTTGTGTAGCGGACGTCGTGAAATGTACATGATTACATGTGACGTCAACAAACGCGCCCTTCTGCACGCAACTACGTCGATCACGGTTCTCAGTGGGAAAACGTTTACGTCATTGGAATAGGAGTTCATAAGCAGCATGCCAATGCTTAACGGATTGATGACGACTTGTGATGGAAAACAATGCAAAAAAGTACCGAATGAAGTAAAACAATCAAACGGTTTTAATAGTTTATTAGCTGAAAAATTGTGCAGTTAATCCAAGATGGAAGAAATCGTTATTCAGCGAAGACGAGCGCGAGAGGGCAATATCAGCTCACATGGTATATAGAATATAATTGCCCTTGTGCTGTCCAATCAAAAACCAACAAATTTCTTTGCAGTGTAACAAAGTGAGATAGATATTGCGATAGCTCAATCTGTGATATTTGTTAAGTTTTAATAAAAAATAAAAAAAACATAAACAATAATATATGGAAAGGGGAAAAGGGTTTTCATAATCATTGTTGTTAATGGTCATGTTTGTATGTTTATGTGTTTCAGGGCATAATTCTTGTGATATAATAGAATTCTATTGTACCCGTCTTAAAAAAAGTGTATCGGATGAGTTAATTTACGGTACAAACTTAGTTTGAAAAAGCAATTTAGCTGGCGAGGGACGATTGCTATGCAGTGTATTTTCATGTAACGAAGGTAACCTATTGTCTGATGGAAGGGTATCATGAATAACATTCAATTTGTTTGTTTGTTTGTGCTGTGGTTTTACGTCCTCGTCAACACTGTTTAGGTCATTTTGGAGACGTGGCTTCCGATTTTGTATTACCTTCACCCGACATTGAGATGAAATGACATCTTAACCCAATGAGTACCAGAAACCCCAAAACGGGTAACTGGCAAATATTGCAGGCCCAGACACGCGGCGTCTGATCAGGGCCTACACTGTTTGCAAAAGGTTAAGCCATTTTCCAAATAGATTTTGATGAAAACACACCCTGACACCCCTAAATTTTGAAATGAACTCCTGCTATATATAAGGTTGAAGATTCCATTTGGTACAAAAAGGGTTAAGGCCAACCGCTAAAAGAAACCACTAGGGTTTAAGGCACAGACCCCACATTACTTTGCTTGGGCAAGCTCAGATCTTCTAAGAAATTTGCCAGTACTCAAATATTCGGTCGGCTTCAGCCCTGCGCGGAAGCACCATGCAGCCAAATCCGATTCTCTGAGCCCCAGTGGTCGGGGCGCCACACAGCGAATAAAATGTATTTGTATTATTCTGTAAATTGTGCGATGGACGAACGTTTCATCTGCAATATTGATAAAAGAATAGAATTTCTTGGGTGCCCAGTTTCGGTTCGGTATCTGACAATTTTATCTGAAATGTAACAACGCTAGAGTTATGAAATATCCTTAACATTCTTACCTAACGAGGGCTCGTATAGTGTAAAATAGAAGTAGAGGCAATGATCAGGAACCACAGCTCCAATCAGAGACACCAAAGGGAAAGAAACGCAAACATGAAACAACAGACCCTAATGGAAACACCAATAGCGGAAAGCCAAAGGACAGTTACTTTCCCACAAAATGGTCAATAGGCTATCCAAAATAAAATAATATAAGCGACACAAGCATTCAAAGACATACCATAACAAAAAATATACCGCGACAGAAGACCCGCCTTGGAACGGTCAGCGGAAACGGATTCCGCTGGGGGGTGGGGGACGCTTAAATCGATTTTTCGTGGCCACAATCCTCGCCCTTAAAGGCGTTAATTTTGGCAAATAGTACGAAATACAGCGTTGATTTACCATTTGTGAAACACTAATTCGGGAGGGTCGTGCTGCACAGGATAACAACAAATCAATGTGGACTTGGGCCGATTGATAAAACGCCTTTTGCTATCAGCGAAAAGCAGCCGTGCAGTCTAATTATCATCTTAGTGTTCTCTGTTTGTATAGCACACCAAAAACTCTTTTTAAGAAATAGATCAGCTCTAACTGTGATTTGTTGAGTAATAAATCACAGTTTGGAGGTCAGTTGTAAAGTAGACAAATCACGAGCGCGTAGCGCGCGTGATTTGTCTACTTACAACTGACCGACAAACTGTGATTTATAACTCAATAAATCACAGACTAGAGCTGATCTATTTCGAATCTAACACGCTGAAAATCGGCAATAATGTTGTTGTTTCCTTCAAAATCTCACAACTTCTCGCCATTGTAAGAAGAAATCCCGCTAAAATTAACGACTGAAACACATGCATTTACATCCTTTTCTAACGCTTTCGATGCGAGAAAATGACGTTACACCGTCTAACGTCAAGGAAATCGACTAGTAACGTCATCAATTGGCAGTTTTAATGACGTCACTTGTCACGTTCTGCCGTGATTTGTTGTAGAATAAAACACAGTTGTTTTCCGTTGCCTATATAGGCGCGCTGTGTTAGAATTTTGAGTAACTTAAAGTGTGAAGACCTGCTTGTCTGTGTATCTTAGCAGGTTGGTTTCTGTCTTACCTGCTCGAAAAGATACGAAAACACACCTGTTCAAATATACTGAGAATTTTGCCACCAAATATGAAAATCATGTGATAAAAAAAAAATCCGATAGTTTTAATATTTATGCTCTAAACATGAATTGTGGCTACTCGTTAGAACCGCCTGTGTTTGAGCAGAATTAAGAAAATAATGTATACCCCTGAAAATCTAAGTTTTTCTGTGTGAAAATGAGGTTTTAGGGGATCAAAATTATATAGGCGTGTTTTCGTAATGTTTTCTCAGCACGGGTTTCACCTTTCAAAGCAACATGCCACCCAGCAGGCACTCAACGTTGAACTAACGTTCAAACAACGTTGAAAACGTTGTTTCAACGTTAGTTCAACGTTGAGTCAACGTTTTGTGTCTGCAGGGCAAGCATTTTTCAACAGACTGGCGGTTTTAAAGGCCACCGTATTATTGAGAAAGTGAAAAAAAACATAGTTAAAGGTTAATAATCGTTAAAAAAATAGAAATGAACTGTATTTATCAGCAAAGCATTGAAAAGGCATGTTTTGGCTGGATTTCAGATGCCTGTTTGATGCGTATCATGATCTAAAATGAATGTGATATGTGATTTGTATATATAGTTTGTGCACAACACAATGCAATACATTATTATTATTTGTCTTTCTTCTTCTTTTCAATCATTTCAACACGCCTATATAAATTTGACCCCCTTAAACCCCACTTTTATATAGCAAAAATTGGGGTTTGAAGGGGTATCCATTATTTTTATTATTTCTGCTCAAAAACATAGATTGTGGGTACTCGTTAGACCCGCCTCGTCGAGGCGGTTCTAACGAGTACCAACAATCAAAATTGTGAGTAGAAATAAGAAAAATATCACAATTTTTTATCTGAAAATTTTCATTTTTTTCGGCGGTAGAGTTTACAATGTATTAGTATAGGCGTGTTTTCGTAATGGTTCATAACACAGGTCTTGAAAGAACTATCTCTGATGCATGGCTATCCTAATGCATGACGTCATTATTAATCTTCTTTTCATAGAGGATCTTACACTAGTGTTCATGATGACTGGATTAACTAAACTAGTCGAGGAAAAGGGATAAATGCGAGGCTTTGCCGACCATTTTATGCCTGATCCTCAAAGAGTTTAATAAAATCTATAATACATGAGCACGAATTTCAGTTATTTCATGATCTCGACTCTCAGTATACACCCAATACTTTACCCTGTAAATCCGCTGAACACCTCTTAATTGACGCGGGGTGGCCTTGGGAAAAGATTGTTCTCTGTGGTGACGGCTGACACTTTGAAATTGTATATAATACAGTTTAAAGCATGAAAGAAACAGAAATTTTGATTTTTGTTTCGTGTAAGATCAATTTTTATTTTATTCATGCACCCAAAAAGACGGATTTTTACTCGTGGCTTCGCCAATCGTAAAAATACGCCTTTAAGTGTTCATTCGGTGAAATAAATTGATCGCAGTACACTGAAAAAAAAATCAAATATCCTGCATTTATTTTACTCATGCACACCAAAAGACGTTTTATTATGCCCCCGCCATTCGAAGAATGGTGGAAAGGGCATAAAGCGTTGCCCCTGTCCGTCCGTCCGTCTGTGCGTGTGTCCGTGCGTCCGAAACTTAAACGCGGTCAATTACTTCCTTATTTCTCGATGAATTTTAAAATTACTTGGCAGAAATGTTAACCATCATGAGACAACGTGTCACGTGCAAAACCCAGGTCCATACCTCCAAGGTCAAGGTCATACTTAGAAGTCAAGGGTCAAAAAAAGGGTCCGAAAGTTAAACGCAGTCAATAACTTTCTTATTTCCGGATGGATTTTGAAATTACTTTGTAGAAATGTTAACCATCATGAGACGATGTGTCACGTGCAAAACCCAGATCCGTACCTCCAAGGTAAAGGTCATACTTAGAGGTCAAAGGTCAAAAAAGGGTCCGAAACTTAAACGCAGTCCATAACTTACTTATCTTAACCATCATGAGACGATGTGTCACGTGCAAAACCCAGGTCATACTTAGAGGTCAAAAGTCAAAAAAAGTGTCCGAAACTTAAACGCAGTCAATAACTTTCTTATGTCTGGATGGATTTTGAAATTACTTTGAAGAAATGTTTACCATCATGAGACAATGTGTCACATGCAAACCCAGATCTGTACCCCCAAGGTCAAGGTCATACTTAGAGGTCAAATGTTAAAAAAATAGTCCGAAACTTAAACGCAGTCAATAACTTTCTTATCTCTGGATGGATTTTGAAATTACTTGGCAGAAATATTGTCCATCATGAGACAATCTGCCTCACACAAAACCAAGGTCCTTACGTCCAAGGTCAAGGTCATACTTAGAGGTCAAATGTGAAAAAAGGGTCCGAAACTTATACACGGTCAATAGCTTTCTATGGATGAATACTAACATCGACATATTTTCAGGCGGGGGCATCCGTGTTCTATGGACGCATTTCTAGTTCACTCCTGGCTACGCAACTTTTGAAAATACGTATTTTGATGTTTATTTCGGCGAAATAAAAATCGATCTTAAACTGGAAAAAAATCAAATATCCTCTATGTGTTTCGAGTTTTACGTCCCACCAACAGCTAATGTCATACTGAGACCCAGTTCTATAAGTCGAAGAATTGAAGGCCCTATTATGTCAAGCTATTTGATTGAAATGGGTGTGCCTAAATCAATCTATTCAGTAGGATAAGGGTTAAAATGTTTAGGCCGGAGCCGGTACATGTATAGAGTTTTTCTATTCTTTTGGTGGTTTGGCATGTCTGTGTTGTTTAAGAGGAATGGGAACAATTAGCACATGAGCAAATAAAATGACAGAAACGGTTTCAATAGAAACATTCTAACATATGCTTATCGGTATCATAACATAGGCAAATTTGACCGCCACAGTAATGGCTTAATATCTGAATTACATATACCAATGCAACAGGCAGCGAGCGGCACCCAGTTGCCATAAGATCTAGTCTTTTGATTCAAAACAATGTAGTATAATGCGTTTTCTGTACAGTTCAGGATATAACAAAGGCTCTTAAGTGGCACGGCTGTTGGTCTGATCTGAAACTTTGTTACGGCCCCGTTCGAAATATCTTAGAGGGTGGAAACCGGTTTTTCGTGTCCTGGGACCAGCTGGTCAAAACTAATAATGTCGATCCCTCTTATGGGGAATGGGAACACCTGGCAGTTTTCTCCGCCATTTTTAGCTCACCTGAGCACGAAGTGCTCATGGTGAGCTATTGTGATCGGTCAATGTGCGTCGTGTGTCGTGCGTCGTGTGTCGTGCGTCGTGTGTCGTGCGGCGTCAACAATTTGCTTTAAATGCTAACTCCTCCTTAACCCTTGAGCCAATTTCAATTAAACTTCATAGGAATATTGCTGAGGTGACCCTCTACAAAAAAGCTAAAATTGTTCCGCTCCGCTGAACAAGATGGCCGCCAGGGCTAAAATAGAAAATCTTCAATCGACCACTTCTCCTGTACCTTACGGCCAATTTCATTCAAACTTTATAGTAATGTTGCTTAGGTGACCCTCTACCAAAATAGCTAAAATGTTTCCGCTCCAGTGAACAAAATGGCCGCCAGAGCTAAAAATAGAAAATTCTTTAAACGACAACTCCTGTACCCTTTGGCCAAATTAATTCAAACTTCATAGGAATGTTGCTTAGGTGATCCTCTACTAAAATAGCTAAAACGGTATTGCTCTGATGAGCAAAATGGCCGCCATAGCTAAAAATAGAAAAACATTGTAAATTTGCTTCAAACACAATCTCCTCAACCCTTGGGCCAATTTGATTCAAACTTCACATGAATGTTGCCCAAATGACTTCCTACCAAAATAACTAAAATCTTTGTGCTCTGACAAACAAGATGGTCGCCAGAGCTAAAAATAGAAAAAATCTTTAAACGACAACTCCTCCTGTACCCTTGGGCCAATTTTATTTAAACTACATAGGAATGTTGCTTAGGTGACCAACTACCAAAATAGCTGAAAAGGTTTTGCTCTGATGAGCAAAATGGCCACTAGAGCTAAAAATAGAAAATATCGTAAATTTGCTTCAAACACGAACTCCTCCTTAACCCTTGGGCCAATTTGATTCAAACTTCACAGGAATGTTATGTAGATGACTCCCAAAAGAAATAGCTAAAATCATTCCGCTCTGACTAACAAGATGGCCGCCAGAGCTAAAATAGAAAAAAAATCTTCAAACGACTACTCCTCCTTTACCATTTTGCCAATTTCATTCAAACTTCATAGGAATGTTGCTTAGACGACCCACTACCAAAAAAGCTAAAACGTTTTCGCTCTGATAAGCAAAATGGCCGCCATAGCTAAAACAGAAAAACTTTGTAAATTTTCGTCAAAACGCGAACTCCTCCTCAACCATTGACCCATTGAACCCGACTTTTATATAGTAAAACAGGGGTTTATACGGGTATTCATTATTCTTCTTGTTTCTGTCCCTGAGATATGGGTTGTGGGTGCTCGTTAGAACCGCCTAATTGAGGCTGCGTTTCTGGCGGGCACACGGAAGCTGTATTGTGGGGCCGAGCAGGGAAAATGGCACAATTTTCGATAAGAAAATCAACCTTTTTTGGCGATATGAAAGAAGTCAATATGTCGCACGGATATGCGATCGTAATGGTATTTTGGCGTAGTTCACATAATAGGAATGTTAAAATGTCAAAATAGCTAACATGTTAATGCTGCGACTATGGTAACTATTATATTCCAGTATGTATGCAGTATAGAGACAACATGGTTGTGCATAAGTTGTTTAATGTATTTAACGTGTTGATACCAAACTGTTCTGTCAACATTACAAACATGTTTGTTTGAGTTGATGTTTAACGTCCCCGTCAACACTATATATGTCGTTTTGGAGACGTTGCTTCCAATTTTGTGGGATTTTTGCCCGACACTGAGATGAAATGGCATCTCAGGCCCTGTCGCCCAGTGGGGTTTATGGGCGTGGGCGGTCCGACTCGCACCGCATTGCCTGGGCGGGCTTGGATCCTCTAGGTGGTTTGCTAATACACATGTGCGGTCGGATTCGGCTCTGCCTGGAAGCATCATACAGCACATTTATTTCTTCAAGCACCGATGTGCGGGGTCCCGTTTGAATTGCAGTATAGCTTCATTGAGTTGGGATGGTCAGTGTTGTAGTCGTGGTGACTGTCATTGGTCATTACGGCTTCAACATTTAGTAACTATAATTTAAATGTTCATGATGGTCTTAATTTGCTTGGGTAAGTAAATTTTACAGGATTGATCGCTGCAGAGTTTACTTTGGAGTATTAACATGTATTTATATTGCAAATATGATTGGAAACTCTGATGTGAACTAGCACAATTCTTATATCAAAAGCGGGAAAATATGTTTCAAAATGTGGATATGTTAACAAATTCAGTGCCGGAGTCTCCAAAAGGGGTACTTGGCAAACAGTATAGGCCCAGTTCGGACGACGCAGAATGCGGCGTTTGATCAGGGCCTACATTATTTGCAAAAATATCCAGCCATTTTCTAAATCACATTTGAAGAAAATACAACCTGACACCCCTATATTTTTGCAATGGCTTCCTGCTATTTATAAGAAGGAAGATTCCATTTGGTACAAAAAGGGTTAGTGTAGATTATATTTTCTTGTCCTTTGGGAGCATTGATTCCATTGTCTGATTGTGGAATTTTGAAAATATCTGAGGGTCACTGATGAGGCCTAATTGGCCGAAACTAGCTAGTCTGGCCCAGAAAACATATACACTTCATATTTTCAGTTCTGTGGTGTATTCCTTGCTTCCAAAGGATAACCCTTTTATAGAACATATTAATATTACAATATGATGGTAGTTCACCTGTCACAGTGGCTGTGATTCTGGATTGATATTGTTGACACAGTTCAGGTGATTTGTAATGAACAATAATAAAAGTAACTTAATATGATCTGCAGTGAAGTTCCGCTATTAGGACCAGCTAAAAATAAGATTAATTTCGCTTTTTAGGTCTATTAGGATGGTTTAAAATTATTATCTATTTGTGGTTCAGCCAATAGCTTCTAGTAAAAATGCGTTTTATTATTACATGTCAATAATGCAGAAATTTGCTATGAGAAAACACAAATTTAATGAGTTAATACTGATTACACGTCAATAAATAGAGGATCTTACACGAGTGGTCATTTCATATGGGATTTATGAAACGAGCATTTGGCGAGTTTCATAAATTTCATATTAAATGACCACGAGTGTAGGATTCTGTTTATCATATGACCATTTTAAGTAGGATTTTATTACCGTTAAATTTTACAATTTTTCCACAAAAAATGCATGGTTGGCATGGACGTCGTCATGACGTTACTTAATCCCGCCAAAGTGTTATTACACGTGTGGTCATATGATTTTTATTACATGACGTTATCCACTGCTCATTAACAACGTCATATGATAATACAATATATGTGTTTCTAAGTAGCATAGTTTTGCACATTAGTATGTGGTTGGAAATAGGTAATTTGAGAATTTGATTTATCTTGTAATAGAGTTTGAAATTGTGCCGTTTGTGGAAGTATAAGGTATCATATCTAAGGCTATAGAACTTTAAAATTGTTTCACTAGTTGAACAAATTTATAACACTGATTATGCATAGATCGATTTACAACATGATAAAGGCCATTTAGATGGTAGAAATAAAATTATGGTACTCGGAACCGTATCAAGCTGGGAAATGAGATTTTTTAAGGTAAGTTGTTTCTCCGTCGTTTTAAATTATTATTTGTTCTATTGTGATGCCACAGCCTGGTATTTGTTGTTTTCGTGTGATGTGTCCACCGTTGGTGTTATATACAATTTTACAAACATAAGAAACTTCTGTTTCGATAATGGGTGATCAGATAACTATATTTTCCCAAAACTGCAGAGGCAGCCTCTCTGTTGCAACAAAGAGAAGGGATTTATTTCAATATGTTAGATCTAAGAAATATAATATTATATGTTTGCAAGATACTCATATAAATCGAAATCTTGAATCATTCATTAAAGCTGAATGGGGCTATGACGTATATTTTAGTTCGTATACAACTAATAGTAGAGGTGTCATGGTACTCATTAACAACAATTTTGAACAAGAAGTAAAGCGAATAAAAACTGATGATAATGGAAATTATATTATTTTAGACATGACTATAGAAGATAGAGAAATAACTTTAGTAAGCATTTATGGACCAAATAATGACCATCCACAATTTTATGAAAATTTAAAAATTAAAATAGAGGAATTCCGTAACGAGCATGTTATTATATGTGGTGACTGTAATATGATTATTGATGCCGAAATGGACAGTTTTAACTATTTACATATTAACAACCCGCGAGCTAGACAAGTCGTATTACACCTGTTAGAAGATGAAAATTTTATAGATCCTTGGCGTATTATGCATGAAGATGGAAAAAGATATACTTGGAGTAGAATTAATCCGACGAAAAAGCAAGCAAGACTGGATTTCTTTCTGATTCATGAGAGTCTTTTTTATTATGTCATTGATTCTGATATAATCTCGGGTTACAGAACTGATCATTCAGCAATAATTTTAAAACTAAAATTTCATGAGACTGATATGGGAAGAAGGTATTGGAAATTTAATAATAGTTTACTTAAGGATAAAAAATATGTTGATGCAATTAAGAATGTCATTGAAGAGGTAAAACAAACATACAGTACAAATACACGTTCGGGTGACAACATCCCAAATGAAAACATACAATTCAATATTAATGATCAATTATTTCTTGAAACATTACTAATGATTATAAGAGGGAATACAATAAAATTTAGCTCCATTAAGAAAAAAGAACAAATAAAAGACGAACAAAATCTTGAACACGAAATAAAAGAAATAGAAAAGGAAATTAATCTAAATTTTTTAAATATTGAGGAAGAAAGGATAAATATATTAGCTAAGAAGAAAGAAAGATTAACTGAAATAAGGAATGCAAAGATCGCGCGTAAGATATGATGATTTAGGAGAAAAACCAACTAAATATTTTTTTTAATCTTGAAAATAGAAATTTTAATAATAAAGTAATGAATAAAATAATTGAAGAAAATGGAAATTAGTGTACAGGTACAAAAGATATTTTAAATAGTCAAAAACGATTCTATCAAACTCTTTATGACGAAATAAATGTAATAGACGATGTACCAATCGAAAATATATTAGGACCAAATGGAAACTCGTTATCACAACAAGAGGGTGAAAAATTAGAAGGTGAAATAAATATTGACGAATTAACTAGAGCATTGAAAAATATGAAAAAATGATAAAAGCCCTGGTCTTGATGGTTTCACAGCGGAATTTTTTAAGTTCTTTTAGATAGATATTGGGACGTTTGTTTTGAGATCGCTTAATTATGCATATCGTAATGGACATTTATCAGTGACACAAAAACAAGGCGTTATAACCTGTTTACCGAAGCCTAATAAAAATAGACACTTCCTGAAAAATTGGCGGCCCATCTCACTACTTAATGTGGTGTATAAATTAGCGTCATCTGTGATAGCAAACAGAATAAAAACAGTGTAAGACTCCAATGTTCATGAAGACCAAAAAGGTTTTATAAATAATAAATTATTAACGGCTAAACTCCTTAATCAGGGTTATCGGTACCATAAACTACGCAAAGCCTTTTCAAAATTTTATAGACGCCATTCTGATTTAATTTCAAAATTCAATATTGGACTTAAATCTCTTCTGCAACAAGGTCTATCGGAACCCGAATTTTATGGTGATTTAGTATATAAATTCAGAAAAATATATAACCGCAATGACTTCAGCACCCAATTTCGTAAAATCATTCTTCGATATAAAAAGATTGGGTACAACATGGATATTATACGACAGACTGCATGCATGGTAGTTAACCCAATCACGGTTGGCAACTTTGCTTCCCTCTTTAATTGCACGCCGGTGGGTCAGGCCTCAGATTCTATGACGGCTCCAACGTAAAGGCTTATTGAAAATTAGAGAGATAATGTTGGTTGGTGCCTGATGCTCTGTCTCTGGTCGGGCTCATCGGAGTCTAACTGTTGGTTTTCTTTTGCTCCAGCATTTCAGTGGTTTATTGCTGTCGAGTCCTCACCGTTGTCTCACCTCTGTGGTTCTTTGATTTTTGTGTTCACGGAGATTTTGCACTGATGAGTTAGGAGGCCTTCATGCGGACTGAACAAGTTGTTTGTCTAAATCGCGACGGAAGTAAGGGCGAGGATTGTGGCCACGTAAAATCGATTTAAGCCCCCAATGTGGAAATCTTCCACTGGCCGTTCCAAAGCGGCTCTTCTGTGGCGATTTATTTATGTTGTTGTTTGTTACTTACTGTGTGTATCACTTGTGTCTTTTGGTTTTGGATGGCCATATGGCCATTTTGTGGGCAAGTAACTGTCCTTATGGCCTTCCTTTGTTTAGGTTTCCATTATGGTCTGGTCGCTTAATGTTTGTATTTCTTTCCCTTTGGTGTCTTTTATGGGTGGGGTAAGTTAATTGTATCAATTCCTGATCTTTGTTTTACTTCTACTTTTTATTTCGGGTAGATTTTTGGGAGAAAATGTAAAACTTATATATGATATTTTATTCGAGACAAAACAACGAGAACTACGGGGACTTTTACTTTCCATTGATTTTGAGAAAGCTTTTGATACAGTATCGTGGAAATTTATAGATAAGGTTTTAACATATTTTAATTTTGGGACGTCAATTAGATCCTGGATTAATCTGTTTCAAAATGATTTAGAATCATATATTACACAAAATGGATTCATGTCTGACTTTTTAAAATTAAAACGTGGATGTCGCCAAGAAGACCCTATTTCACCATATATTTTCATTTTATGTGCCGAGATACTAGGAAAAATGATACGAAAAAATGAGACTATTAATGGAATTACTATACATGGCAATGAATTTCGACTTAGCCAGTATGCTGATGACACCCAGTTTTTTTTTTAGATGGTACAGAAGAGTCATTACGAGAAACTCTATCAGTTTTAAGTCTTTTTCATCATATGTCAGGCCTGAAAATAAATATTGAAAAACCACGGGCCATATGGATTGGATCTCGAAGTAATTCAACAGAGTAATTATGCAGAAACCATAGGCTCGACTGGTCACAAAGACCATTTAAAATACTAGGTGTAACATTTACTACTGCAGTATTTGATGTTTGGGATGTTAACTCACATGAAGTGCTATAAAAAGTAGAAAATATATGCAAGCAATGGGCTAAAAGAAAGTTGACTTTACCTGGGAGAATTACATTTACCAAATCACTTGCGATATCGAAATTTACCCATTTGTTTTTAGCATTGCCGAATCCGCCTGAAGAACTATTAAAAAAGCTGGATAAAATATTTTATAAGTTTGTGGAACTCGGGCCCAGACAGGATAAAGCGAACTGTAATTATAAAAGACATAAAGGCCGGTGGGTTACGCATGATTAATATTAAATATTTCATCAAGGCTTTAAAAATATCGTGGCTGAGAAGGTTAATTCAATGTCCGCATGACGTGTCATGGTCTACCCTGTCAATGATAAATTTCCAAAAGCTTCTTTCTTTTGGACACGGTTATGCAGATCAACTTAAGGCCAACATACTAAATCCATTTTGGAAAGAATTGCTTCAAAACTGGGCTCAGTTTTATAAATGTATAAAGGTAGACACTATATTCACCGTTTTAAACTCCCATATTTGGTTTAATACTAATCTCATAAATGGTGATAATTTCTTTATCAAGGACTGGTACAACAAAGGGGTAAGGCATATATCTGATCTTCTGGATGAACATGGCAATATTTATGAGTTTGTTGATTTGAAAAACAAGTATAATTTGAGGGGTACATTTTTAGATTTTCATTCACTTCTTAGGAAAATCCCTAATGAATGGAAGAATATAATAAACAATAATAAAGTAGTCTCTATGTTAAACAGATTTAATGTCAATTGTAGTATATATGTGCAAGAACTCATCAAAGAAAGAAAAGGATGAAGACGATTTTATGATATTATGACAGAAGTGAATAAATTAGTTTTAAGTAATAAGTGGGACAGAGAGCTGCCCGGTATTACACAGAGAGAATGGAGAAACTATTATGCCGTCATTCAATCATTAAATGAGGTAAAAATGAAAGACTTTCAATATAAGATCACGAATAAGATTCTTGCTACAAAGTCATTTCTATATAGAATAAATAAAATTAACGATAATCTCTGTGAATACTGTCATCGAGAATCTGAAACAATATTCCACCTTTTTACACAATGTGAGAATGTAAAACGTTTCTGGGCAGAATTAAATAAATGGTTTAGGGAGAGTACAAGTTTGGAATTTAATTTAGAGAGAAAAAGCATTTTATTCTCTTGGCAAGACAAACACCAGCTGATTAGCTTCGTTTATGTGTCTGCAAAGTATTATATATACGCCAATAAGTTCTCAGGAAAGGCACTAAATTTAGACGTTTATAAAGCAATATTACGAAAAAATTCCAAGATGAGCGTTATTTAGCTCATATTAATAATAAAATGGGTAAATTTATGACAAAATGGTCTCCGTTGTACAATCAACTATGCAGTGATACCCGAGACTGAGGTGAAATGGCATCTCAAGCCCTGCCGCCCAAAGAAACCATAGCCTATATGTATTGGACGGTCTGACTCGCACCACTTTGTCTGGATAGGATTAGTCTTTCTGAGCAGTGTACCAGTACTCATACATGGTCAGTTTCAGCTCTGCGTGGAAAAACTAGCAACCAAATCTATTTCTCCAAGCCCCGATGGGCGGGCGATATATAATCCACTAGTGGGTTATATAATCTGATAATTACCGAATTTAGTACATTGCGTTATTACAATATCATGACAAAAGTGAAATAATCTTGAAAGGGCCGTAAAATAGTTAATAATACTGTGCTAGGTATACATGTTACTAATTTTCAGTGTTGGGTAAAATTAATTAGAAAAACCGGCAAGAGATAATGTCTATACTGCACTATAACTATAGAACACTATGTGAGGTTATAATTCGTAAATAAATATGATAACTGTGCGTCATTGAAATCAAAATGTAGCTAAAAAAATTAACTTACAATTTTTTGTTTTCCATCAGCTCTAAATCCATGTTCAAGCAGTTGAATAGGGATGTTAACATTTTGCCAAATAAATATATCCAAATACGTTTAAAATCACAAGTAATCCCCAAACACAGAAAGAAAGAATAAGCCTATTATAACGATAACAAGTCCGTGTGACATAGGATACTCCCTGATATCCCTCAAATGGCTACTTTTCCGATTGAAATGTGTGACTCTTTCTTGTTCGGGGACATAGAATGGGTTGTGGGTGTTCGTTAGAACAGCCTCATTGAGGCGGTTCTAACGAGCCCACAACCTGGGTACTTTTCCGATGGAAATATGTGGCTTTTTCTTTTTCGGAAACATAGAATGGGTTGTAGGTGCTCGTTAGGAAAGCCTCATTGAGGCGGTTCTAACGAGCTCACAACCTGTGTCTTGGAGCGGAAATAACCAAAATTATGTATACCCATGTAGACTCCACTTTTTTCTTCACAAAATGGGGTGTCCGTTTCACGGACTTGTTAACGTGATGTATATCCACAACACTTTGCCTTAGTTATACACATGAAAGATATCATATGGCCCATGTAGTAGCTGCACGAGATGAGCGTACATGATTGTATCGATAAGTTAAGTAAAGAGTAACAGCGATAGCATCTTAGTTTGAAAAAGGTTACTACGGTGGATCGAACATCACATCAATAGTCTTATGACAAAGTTTGACCAGTCGAGCCGAACATCGTCCATTCATTCTGCTATTTTCTGCATAAATGATAATAAGTACGAGAAGCGAAAAAATAAGAAAAAGATTATTTTTATTTTTTTAACACTGTCTCATGTCAGTGCTTGCGGTGCAAATCGTTTCTCATGCTGGGTGAAGGGACACAGCCATCTTGTCTTATGTATGTAACCTGTTCTTAAGTTTAGATAGAAGCCTCCGTGGTGTAGTAGTTCTGCTGTTCGCCTTGTTTTGTTTGTTTGATTTGACGTTTAACGTCCCCGTCAACACTGTATATGTCATTTTGGAGATGTTTCCAATTTTGTGGGATTTTTACCCAAAATTGAGATGAAATGACATCTCAAGTCGTGCCGCCCAATGAAACCAATAGGGTTTATAAGCATGGACGGTCCAACTCGCACCGCTTTGCCTGGCAGGCTTAGATCTTCTAAGCGGTTTACCAGTACTCGTGTGCGGTCGGTTTCAGCTTTGCGTAGACGCATCATTCAGCCCCGGTGGGCGGGTGCCGACCACTCGCCATGTAAACCAGTGATCGCAGGATCGATCCCGGGCTTCACCAGGCTTTCGGATGAGTCTTTGAACCGAGGTCCCGTCTCCGTATGACTCTAGCTGTTGGTGAGACGTAATACCCAAACACTCACTCACTCTTAAGTTTAGATCAGTTACTACAACGTGAACCATTAATATGATTATTTTTTTATGAAAAGGTGGTTTGCGGGTTCACATACGGGGATAAAAAGTTTTTGTTTTTTTTCGTAAGTAATGTTCAAAACGTTTGGGTCAGATATTTTACCTTTGCATAGTAAGCGATTTGTCGCGTGAAAATTGATATGGCTCATTTTTTTTTTTTTTTTTTTTTTTTTTTAAATACTTGTCTAAATCGAGAATTTGAAAAACCATTTGAAGAACCCCGAGCCTTACTAATGAGAGGTCGTCAAAGGGGTAGAGAAAAAGGACACACGCGCAAAAGAGTAGTATTGATATGTATTATGTGCATCAACAATGGAGCAGAAAAAAGCACTAATATGATACCTTTTCTCCTCCATGGTGATTGGTAAAAATTTAGTTTAAAAATCGTGTAATAAGAATACCATGCTCTATAGATTTATATAACTTAAAATACATGTTGTAATGATTTTCTTTTTCAACGTCATGGCGACGGATTAGGTAGGTATTTGCGATGATGATTTTTCTGCCGCCTTTTGAACAACATGAAAACACGCCAATGTAATTTTGACCCCCTTAGACACCACTTTTATAGAGTAAAACTCGGGTTTACGGGAGTTAACATTGTTTTTTTTTTTCTGCTCAGGGGCCATGGGGGCTGTTGATACCCGCCGAGGCGCCTCGGTTCTGGCGGGCCCCCGCAGCCTGTGTTTTGGACGGAAATCTAAAAAAAATATCGGAATTTTTATCTGGATTTTTTCTCTCTTTTTTGGTGAAAATTTCTCTAATATATTTATATGCTTTTCGTGATGAAGGGATTTGTTACTAATGTATATTATTTTGAAGCAGATGTATACTCACGTCATAATTATGCTCTATGATAAGAGGCGATGGATCCAGATAATTAATATATCGCCAAGCGTCTATATAGTCCGTTGCCATGGTATTATGGCATATAGGACCTAGTTAAAAATCTTGTTTAAGTATTTAATAATATAAAACATGTATAGGAATAGTCATCAATGTTCTGTAAACGTATTTGCTTAAGTTGAAAAATAAAATTACAAAAAAAAAAAAAAAAAAAAAAATCCTCCTCAACCGTTGGGCCCATTTGCTTCAAACTTCACAGGAATGTTAGTTAGGTGACTCCCTACCAAAATAGATAAAATCGTTCAACGCGGCGAACAAGATGGCCGCCAGAGCTAAAAAATAGAAAAAAATATTCAAACGACAACTCCTCCTTACCCCTTGGGCCAATTTGATTTAAACTTCACAGGAATATTATGTCGTTGACTCCCTACCAAAATAGCTAAAATTGTTCCGCTCTGACTAACAAGATGCCCGCCAGAGCTAAAATTAGAAAAAATCTTCAAACGACTACTCCTCCTTTACCAATTTGATTCAAACTTCACAGGAATATTATGTCGTTGACCCTCTACCATATTAGCTAAAATGATCCCGCTCTTATGAACAAAACGGCCACCAGAGCTAAAATTAGAAAAAACATTGTAAATTTGCCCCAAACTTCACAGGGATGTTGCCCAGGTGACTCCCTACCAAAATAGTTAAAATCATTCCACTCTGATAAACTAGATGGCCACCATGGCTAAAAATAGAAAAAAATCTTCAAACGGCAACTCCTCCTGTACCCTTGGGCCAATTACATTCAAACTTCATTGGCAGGCATGTTGCTTAGATGACTCTCTATCAAAATAGCTAAAATGGTCTCGCTCCGATGAACAATATGGCCGCCAGAGCTAAAAATAGAAAAACATGGTAAATTTGCTTCAAATGCGAACGCTTCCTAAACCCTTGGGTCAATTTGATTCAAACTTCAAAGGAATGTTGCCTTGGTGACACCCTACAAAAATAGCTAAGATCGTTCCACTCTGATCAACAAGATGGCCACCAGAGCTAAAAATAGAATGAACTAGAGACAGTGACATTCAGGTGAGCGAATCAGGGCCCTCTGGGCCCTCTTGTTTCAAAGTCAGACAACTTTCGGGATTTCCTGTTCACTTTTCTATATGCCATGTTCCACTGAAAAAGGGACCTAGCCTTAAAGGAATGAAACCGTAAAGAACTGATCACACTCCGCGTTCTGCGACGCCCGTTCTGGATCTTGACCGTTTGCCTAACCAAACCATATTTCACAGATAATCCTCTTATGCAACACTCTGGCCTCACACCGATAAGACTCACAGCGATATGAATAGCGCAGCTAATTTCTATAATCATCCGTTGCCAAGGAATTATAAAATACCAGGAAAAGCAGCTTAGCTGAAATCTCGCAATCTCTCGTGGGTCACTGTGCAGGTGTATCCAATGAAATCAAGTTGTAACACTAATTCTTCCTACAATTTTTAAGCATTTGTTTTGCATTGTGCTTCCATATCAAAGATAATTTCGATTTTTAATGTTGGTGAAAATTGCAATTTAAAGAACTATTAAACAATGATTTTTATGTCCCCGGTAGCGATAGCGGGGACATATTGTTTTTGCCCTGTCTGTTTGTTTGTTTGTTGGTTGGTTTGTAAGTGGACAACTTTAACGTTGGCCATAACTTGTGAACCGTTTGAGATAGAGCTTTTATATTTGGCCTGAAGGTTCATTGTGACAAGACCTTCACATTCATGCAAAAAAATTTGACCTGTGACCTTGACCTTGACCTTTGACCTACTTAAAAGAAAAAAATAACATTGGTCATAAGTTTTGAACCACTTGAGATACAGCCTTCATATTTAGCTTGTATGTTCCTTGTGACAAAGGCTTTACATTCATTAAAAAATTTTGACCTGTGACCTTGACCTTGACCTTTGACCTACTTAAAATAAAAAAAAAACATTTTGGTCATAACTTTTGAACGGTTGAGATAGAGCCTTCATATTTTGCATGTAGGTTCCTTTTGACAAGAGCTTTAGATTCACACAAAAACTTTTGACCTCTGACCTTGACCTTTGACCTACATAAAAGAAAAAGTTAACATTGGTCATAACTTTTGAACCGTTTGAGATACAGCCTTCATATTTAGCATGTAGATTCCTTTTGACAAACGCTTTACCTACATTTTTGGTCACAACTTTCGAACGGTTTGAGATAGAGCCTTCATATTTTGAATGTAGGTTCCTTGTGACAAGAGCTTTACATTCACATAAAAAATTTTGACCTGTGACCTTGACCTTTGATCTACATAAAAGAAAAAGTTAACATTGGTCACAACTTTTGAACCGTTTGAGATACAGCCTTCATATTTAGCATGTAGGTTCTTTGTGACAAACGCTATATATTTATGCAAAAAAATTGATCTGTGACCTTGACCTTTGACCTACTTAAAAAAATAAACATTTTTGGTCATAACTTTCGAACCGTTTGGGGTAGAGCTTTCCTATTTGGCATGTAGGTTCCCTGTGATTAGAGCTTTTCATTCATGCAAAATGTTTGGACCTTGACCTTTGACCTACTTTGTATTTTATACTATAAAATTGTTCATAACTTTTGAACCGTTTAAGATATAGCCTTAATATTTGGCATGTAGGTTCCTTGTGACAAGAGCTTTACATTCATGCAATTGTTTTTACCTGTGACCTTGACCAACTTTAAAGAAAAAATATTATTGTTTATAACTTTTGAACCGTTTAAGATAGAGCTTTCATATTTGGCATGTAAGTTTCTTGTGTCAAGGGCTTCCCACACAAACAAAAGTCTTGAACTGTGAGCAACTTTGAATAAAAAATGACCATGCCCGGGGACATGTTCGTGTTTCAAAAACACATCTTGTATTACAATAAAACTGAGAAATTTCTCCATTGCATCATTTTAAAACATCGGCTACAGAGCACTACAAATCATAGCATTTAAAAGTTCTACCGGCTACAAACAGGTTAAGTTAAACTAGGTGAATAAGTGTGAGATTTTGCCAGAATTGGGCTTAGTTACATTTTAAAGGTCTTTGCCGTTGTCTAGATTTCCTACAAGTCAGTTCTAGTCAAATGGATTTCAACAGTAAAAGGCTACTGCGCTTTATAACATTGGGTGGACTGACAAATAGTTGATTTGAAAAACAGCACGTGAACACTCCTACATAGCGAAACCGGGGTTTCAAAAACCTCGAACCAGTTACCCTAAGTGCCGAGTTCAAAGGGTCTAACTCCTAAAAGTAGACACAAATGACGTGGTCACGGCCCCCGCCCATCGGGGCTTGAAGAAATAGATGGGCTGCATGATGCTTCCACGCAGAGCTGAAACAGACCGCACACGAGTACTGGTAAACCGCTTAGAGGATCTAAGCCTGCCCAGGCAAAGCGGTGCGAGTCGGCCCGTCCATGTTTATAAACCCTATTGGTTTCATTGGGCGACAGGGCTTGGAATGTCATATCATCTCAATGCGGGGTAAAGTCCCTCAAAATTGGAAGCAACGTCTCCAAAATGACCTACGTATACAGTATTGACGGGGACGTTAAACCTCAAATCAAACAAACAAACAAATGACGAGGTATGTTGACTGTACCCACAGTCTCCGCTTTTGAGCAAAATTAAGGACAGCTGTGTATATACGGTGAAATTCCGCTATGAAGACCACCTAAAATTAACACTAATTCTGCTTTAACCTTTACCCTACTGTAGGCAACAAGCCCTATTTTTGCAAACAGTGTAGATCCAGATCAGATGGCTTCTGAAGAAGCCATCTGATCAGGATCTACACAGTTTGACATTCAGTTTATGAATATGTAGAAATAAGCTGCATCAAGTAATCTGATTGGTTCAAAGTCGGAAATGAGTGTGGCTTAATTGAATATTCAGCAGGTTAAAGGTTAAAAAGCTTATTTAGGAGGTTGCAGTTATTATTCCTTGGTGTTTTCTGCATACAGTGTCCTCTGGACAGAGACCACCATTGGGACTGTTCAAAAGTGGTCTTAACCCTTTTTGTACAAAATCGAATCTTCCTCCTTATATATAGCATGAGTCCATTTCAAAATTTAGGGGTGTCAGGTTGTGTTTTCTTCAATTAATTAGGAAAATGGCTGAACTTTTTGCAAACAGTGCAGGCCCTGATGCGGCGTCTGATCTCGGCCTGCACTGTTTGAGAAATAGAAACGGACAAACGTTACCAAGGCGGTCAGAAGAAGCGCTACAAGGACACTCTCAAAGCCTCCCTCAGGGACTTCGACATTCCAACAGGGTCAGGGGAACAAATTGCACAGGACAAGGCAAAGTGACGAGGTCTCATAAAAAGGGTGCCAATGAATATGAGGCAAAAAGAATCAGTGAAGCTGAGAAGAAACGTGCGTAGCGCAAAGCCAGAGCTAAGGCATCACCAACAGAGCTGTCTGCCTCTAGCCTCCGTTGCTCTATTTGCAACAGACAGTACAGAGCTAGCGAGGCGGACCGTCCATGCTAATAAACCCTATTGGTTTCACTGGGCGACAGGGCTTGAGATGTCATTTCATCTCAATGTCGGGTAAAAGTCCCTCAAAATTGGAAGCAACGTCTCCAAAATGACCTTTACAGTGTTGACGGGGACGTTAAACCTCAAATCAAACAAACAAACAGTACAGAGCTAGAATCGGTCTCATCAGCCATATTAGAACACAAACAGTAACATTTATCAAATATGATTAAGATTGGTCATTGTCAGTAATGGCAGACGAACTATTATTATCCTCAGACAACAGTACATTGGAAACCAAAATTGGTCTGATTTGCGTGTCTTCCAGACGCTACGACACTTGTAAAAACTGCGGTAAAGCTCTCCTATTACTTTTCGACTTTAGCATGTTTTTGTTGGTCAACGTGTGTTTGAAGAGCCATATAATTTTAAAGAAACCTGATCATTAAAAGTTATTAGCTGGAAACAAAAATTACCAAATTTAGGATTATAAGGGATTGTTACTTGGAATCGACATAAACTCGATCTGTGTCTGACGGTAGGCCAATAATTAAAGGTAAAATTATGCATGACAGCATCAAGACATTACGCAAATACGCCTATACAAATACATTGCCACCTTTATCGCCGAAAAGATGAAAATTTTATGATGAAAAATTGTGATATTTTTCTTTTTTCTGCTCAAAATATAGATTGTGGGCACTCGTTAGAACCCCCTCATCGAGGCGGTTCTAACTCGTTAGTACCCACAATCTATATTTTAGAGCAGAAATAAGAAAAATAAGGTTTACCCCTGTAAACCCAAGTTTTACTATATAAAAGTGGGGTTCAAGGGGGTCAAAATTATATAGGCGTGTTTTTGTGATGAAATGAACAATCTGTTTTTCACTGTTGTCACATGCTGTCTGTGAGTGAGTGAGTGTTTAAGATTTACGTCTCACCAACAGCTAAGGTCATACGGAGACCTCGGTTTAAAGACTCATCCGAAAGTCTGGGGAATATGTTCTGGAAAGGGTTATCCTTTGGAAGAAAGGAATACACCACAGAACTGGAAAATATAGAGTGTAGATGTTTCCTGGGCCAAACTAGCTTGTTTCGGCCTTTTAGGCCTCATCAGTGACCCTCAAGTATTTTCAAAATTCCACAATGGAATCAATAATCCCAAAGGACAAGAAAATATAAACTACACTATGATGTAGGGCAGGGAGACTTTTACGGCCGGCACACATTCCCAGACAACAGCTGTAGTGACGTTAAATATGTTCTAGAAAGGGTTATCATTTGGAAGCCCGAAATCGATCCCTCGACCCCTGGTTTATAAGGCGAGTAGCATAATCACCACACCACGGAGGGTCCTAAACAGTTGCCGTTTGTATGTTGTGATATCTTAAACGACCAGCCATCCTCAGCCACGGGAAAAAGAAAGACATGGCGACATTAAATATAAACACACAAACCGAAAAAAAATGTACAAAACAACACGCCATAACCCCAAAGAAAAGAATGATTTAGCGACATTTAGACATGTACAAAAACATAACACCACGTGTAACAACATATACCGTTAAGTTGGCATTATTTGTGAAATCATCAAGGAAACACGCGTACATAATTTTGACCACCTGGAACCCCACTTTTATATAGTAAAACTGGGGTTTACAGGGGTATGCATTATTTTTCTTATTTCTGCAATACATAGGTCGTGGATACTCGTTAGAACCGCCTCGATGGCATCTCTTCCCGAACCAAAGGTCGAATTGATCTGAAACTTGATGGGAGGCACCGGGGTGACATGCAGATCCAGATTTGCTAAAATGGTTTCTTTCGGATTTCCCAGATGGCCATCTTGAAATTCTTCAAAAGACATCTCCTTCCGAACCAAAGGTCGAATTGAGCTGAAACTTGATTGGTGGCATGGGCGTCACATGGAGATTCAGATTTGCTAAAACTGTTCTGTTCTGAAATCAAAGCTGGCCGCCATGGCAGCCATCTTGAAACTTTTCAAAAGAGATCTCCTCCCGATATAATAGGTGAATTGAGCTGAAACTTGATCGGAGCCATTGGGGCGACATGGAGATTCAGGTTTGCTAAAACCGTTCTGTTCCGATATCCAAGACGGCCATCTTGAAATTCTTCAAACATCTCCACCCGAACCAACTGTCGAATTGAGCTGAAACTTGATGGGAGGCATCGGGGTGGCATGGATGTTCACATTTGCTAAAATCATCCCCTTTCGCTATCCATGATGGCCACCATGGCGGCCATCTTAAAATTCTTCAAATAACATATCCTCCGGAACCAAAGGTTGAATTGAATTAAAACTCGATGGGAGGCATTAGAGTGATATGGAGATTCAGATTTGCTCAAATTGTTGCAATCAGGTATCCAAGATTGCCTCCCATGTCGGCCATCTTGAATTTCTTCAAATGATGGCCAAATCAAAGGTCGAATTCAGGGTGACATGGAGATTCAGATTTGCTAAAATTGTTCCCTTCCGACGGTGGCAATCCTGAAATTCTTCAAACGACATCTCCCGAACCAATGGTCCCATTTAGCTGAAACGTGTTGGGAGGCATCATGATGACATGGATATTATGATTTGCTAAAAGTATTCCCTTTAGATAGCCAAGATGGCCGCCATGGCTGCCATCTAGAAATTAGTCAACAACATCTCCCAACTTGATGGGAGGCATCGGGGCGACATTGAGATTCAGATTTTACTAAAATCATTCCTTTCAGTATCCTAGATGGCCGCCACGGTGAGCATCTTGAAATATTGCAAATAACAGCTCCTGCCGAACCAGAGTTTGGATCACTTCTTAGTACCATTCTGTTCTGATATCACAGATGAATGCCATGTTGGCCATCTTGAAAATCTTCAAACCACATCTGCTTCCGAATGGTCTGTTGCATTGGGTTGAACTTGGTGGGAGGCATTTGGGGGACATGGAGATTCGGAATTGCTAACATTCATTACGAAAACACGCCTATACAAATACATTGTAACCATTATCACCGAAAAAATGAAAATTTTAAGATGAAAAATTGTGATATCTTTCTAATTTCTGCTGAAAATATTGATTGTGGGCACTCGTTAGAACCGCCTCAATGAGGCGGTTCTAACAAGTACCCACAATCTATATTTTAGAGCAGAAAAAAAGAAAATTAAGGTTTACCCCTGCAAACCCAGTTTTACTGTATAAAAGTGGGGTTCGAGGGGGTCAAAATTATATAGGCGTGTTTTCGTGATGGTTGCATTCTGATATCCCAGATGGCGACCATCCTGAAATTCTTCAAAGCCCCTGTATAGTAATTGCATAAAAGCAAATAAGATTTACAGAGAGGGGCAGCTAAGGGGTCAATATATGTCAAACTGTCCGAGTCTACAAGAAGATTTTGCATCGTGGCTTTTTTCGCAAGCTGCCATTTACAACATGGCTTTGTTTGTGTTACAGTTGCTTTCACATGATTGGTTGATGTGGTTTACTTTTTTGATAACAGAACATGCAAAAGGCAGGTGCAAATGATAGCTTTGGTCTGCCAAACTATACACTACCACTTCGCATCAACACCATCTCTTCCTAAATGCTTCCTGCTTGTGGAGCGCAGTGGTGCACTGGTAAAGTATCGGCCTCGGCCTGGTTCGAACCCCACGACCGGCAAGTGTTGTTTCCTTGAGCAAGAGACTTAATCCACATTGCTTAGTACTGGTTCTACCCAGGAAAAGAGGGCCACATGGAAGATTAGTACTAGTTTACTAAATGTGTTACCCTCTATAAATAAGGTCGATTATTATTATTATTATTATTATTATTATTATTATTATTAAATCCTAAATCAGGCTAAGCTGTTCAGAAACTTAATAAGAAGCATCAAGAAAACATGCAGATTCAGATATGCTAAAGACAAAATGGCCACCACGGTACAATGTAACATATGATCAGCTTCATTCAGGTAAGCGACCCTGGCCCACTTGGGCCTCTAGTTTATTATTATTATTGGGGGGAGGGGGGCATATACTGTCTAAAACATTAGCATTTTATAGCTTCAGTCAAGATAACTACAAAATGATCCTTGTTTTAGAAACAGGGAACAAAGAAATATTTTAAGGCTTTATTATTCTTTCACCTTTTTAAGTTTACAAACCAAAATATCAAGCACATTTAAATTTATGACCAATTATGCAGTTACCTATTAGTAAGTGACCAAGTCTACTCCAATTATATGTATACACATATGAACACCACAGTATGCAAAAAGTGGGGATATTAAGCTTAAAGTATATTGTTCAGTTCTTTTGCTCCTTGCTCCAAACATAGATTGTGGGTACTAATTAGAACAACCAGAAACAGGTGGTTCTAATGAGAAGTAACATTTATCCTTTGGTGCAAAAGTAAGATGAGGAAAGGAAAAACAACATTTTTATATATGTACATTCTTTCATATCTCCAGAAGGGTAATTTTTCTGATGAAAGTTATACATGTACTCCAAACATAGATTCTATTCACCATATTTGCATTATTTGCTGGCTCCCAGCTTGCACATTGTCAATATGGGAAAAACAGGTAACCAGACCCCCCTGACCCTGGCTCCCAGCTTGCACATTGTCAATATTGGAAAAACAGGTAACCAGACCCCCCTGACCTTAAGGTAAGGGGGGTCTGGTTACAGCTTGCACATTGTCAATATGGGAAAAACAGGTAACCAGGCCCCCCTGACCTTAAGCACATTGTCAATATTGGAAAAACAGGTAACCAGACCCCCCTGACCTTAAGGTCAGGGGGGTCTGGTTACCTGTTTTTCCAATATTGACAATGTGCAAGCTGGGATTGTCAATATTGGAAAAACAGGTAACCAGACCTTAAGGTCAGGGGGGTCTGGTTACCTGTTTTTCCAATATTGACAATGTGCAAGCTGGGATTGTCAATATTGGAAAAACAGGTAACCAGACCCCCCTGACCTTAAGGTCAGGGGGGTCTGGTTACCTGTTTTTCCAATATTGACAATGTGCAAGCTGGGAGCCAGCAAATAATGCAAATAAGGTGAATGTGCTCTTTAGAACCGCCTAATTGAGGTGGTTCTCAAGAGTACAAACAACCTATATCTTGGATCAGATATGAGTACTCACAGCGTAAAAACATTATGCGGTTCTTACGTGTACCCAAAATATTTGTTTTGGGCAGACGGATGAAAGATATTAGGATTTTTATCCGACAAATTTCATTTTTTATGGTAAAGTTTTATCATTATATTTGAATAGGCATGTTTTAGTAAAACATGATTATAAATAATGGTGACTAAAACTTAAATCAGAAAAAAAATGTTCTTTCTTCCATTGAAATCAAAACCAGGACGTTGAAAACAAACATGTAAATGAATACATGTGACTTTTCAAAACTCATATCCCTAGGTAATTGATTACCCTCTCTTGGTCCCCGACATGCATGGCAGCCAGAAAACCCCGAGTGTATCTTATCTCAAAACGGCTTTCTTTAATAACCAGTCATTAGGATAATATGCAATCCAAAAATGTATCTGTTATGCAATCCAAAAATGTGTCTTTTACCATTCTCATTAATTCCCTTGCAAAGTTTTGGTTCCGTCGTACCAGTACCCACAATGTATGCTAAACGCAGAAACAATGATGACAAAAGCATGTTATCCGTATGGTATAAATATTGATAAAGTAAAAATTCTAAACTTATATTCTAACGTAGCAGCATATATTAGCAACGATCATAGGCCTGGCTTGATGTATTCTAAATGTATTTGTTTGTTTGGTTGATTTAAGGTTAAATGCCACCGTCAAAACTATTTATGTCATTTTGGAGGTATAGGATTTTCACCCGACATTGGGATGAAATGACATCTCAAGCCCTGTCGCCCAATGACTAGGACAAAAAATTATCTGCTTAACATTAATTAGCATTTCATTAAGAATCAGCCATGGTGAAAGAAAGTCGCTGGATGTGTCGCTAGAAAGAATCCTGATTAAACCCCTTGCAAAGATTTTGTTCCCTTGTACGCCACAGTGCAAGCTAAGCGCAGAAATAGTGATTAATAAAAGCAATATAAGCTTAGAGCAAAACTTATGATAAAACCAAACAAAAACACCCAAAACAAACTTTTAAGTACGTACCAAAGTAGTAACATGAATTACAACTATCATAGGCATGCTAATGTTAACTGACTTGCAGTGTGTATATAGAGGATCTTACACGAGTGGTCATTAGGGCCCCGCAAATTTATTTGCTGGTGCCCTATAGTAATCACCATGACTGTCCGTCTGTCCGTCCACATTTTTATGTTTTTTCTTTATAGCTTACAAACCGTCAGACGCATCAACATCAAAATTTAAATATAAGGTCACACTATCATTACACAATTTCATGGCAAGTTACGTAACTGTAGCTTTAATACTCTCAGAGTTATGGCCCTTTGAAAAACTAAAAAATTCAGCTTTTTCGTCTTATTTTCAACTTTATTTTAAAACCGCTATAGATATTCAAATGAATCTTCCTATAGCTATTGACAGTTGCCTTATAGTAATGCCTTGTCTGTCCATCTGACCGTCTGCCCATCAACATTTTTCATGTTTTTTTTCTTTATAACTAACAAACATTCAAACGCATCATTTTCAACCTTTTAACGTGTTATCAAAACAACATTAAACCATTTCATGGCAAGTTTCTTAACTCGAGCTATAAAACTCTGAGAGTTATTGCCTTTTGAAAACAAAAAAATCAGCTTTTTTCGTCTTTTGTTTTCATCTTAATTTCAAAACCAATATAGATATCCAAATGAAAATGAAGCTGAAGTTATTGACAGTTGCCATGATGTAATATCCTTTTGTTTTTTATTCATAACTTACAAACCGTCCAATGCATCAATTTCAAACGTTAGATATAAGGTCACAATATCATTACACAAATACTTGGCAAGTTACGTAACTCTAGCTACAATACCCTAAGAGTTATGGCCCTTTGAAAAAATCCAACTCCTCTGATGGCACTGCCGGGGCCCTAGTCAGTTTCACTGACGGTTTTAGTTTCTTATGAAATTTATGAACCGATGGTTAGGCGAGTTTCATAAATTTCATATCAAATGAACACGAGTGGAAGATTTTGTTTATGATATGAGTACTTTTCATTGGATTTAAATGCCTTTACATTTGACATTTTTTCGTTAAAAAATGCATGGTTGACATGGACGTCCTTATGACTTATGTGTTATTACACGTGTGGTTATACGATATCTATTACACGACGTTAACCACTGTTTGTCAACGACGTTATATGTTAAAAAGTATATATCGCGTTGTTGCTGTAAAGGCAGAGCTTACAGCAAAAAAAAAAAAAAAAAAATAAATAATAATAATAATAAAAATTCTAACATGACGTTAACGTTTTTCCCATTGAACCCAGTGGAAACGTCAGCGTTTGCAAATATGCGATAATTCACGTCGTCAACGTGGTGCGTGCAATTTGGCGTCATCGTGACGTTGCATGTAAACATTTCCTTCTGTCGACATCCGCTGCAAAATAGTCCCCAAGATAACGCTTTGTTACTACTGTATTTCAGTTTAGCATCATGTTAGAATCGAAATAATTTCCACGCACCCGGTGTGTTATCGTGATTAACACACGGTGTTGTCGGGCAGATGCGAATATTAATTCACTCCGGCTTCGCCGTCGTGAATTAATATTTCGCAATCTGCCCTCCAACACCGTGTGTTAATCACGATAACACACGGTACGTGGAGATTATTTCTTAAGTAAATGCAGGAAAATTTTAAAATGCAAAAATGCAAACATTGTCATTTAAATTATTGAGCAGATTGAATAACATTTTACATGAGTAGGACAAAAGCTTTTTTTTATCTGAGCAGGAAAATCAGCCCATTTTTTATATATTTTTAATTAGCATTGTATATTTTTGCTCAAATTTTAAGAATCATCCTTGGTGACTGTATTTCGCTTGATTTGCCTCCAGAAAGAATTCTGAAACACACACACACACACACACACACACACACACACACACACACACACACACACACACACACACACACATACACTTGCAAAGATATTGTTCCCTTGTACAAGTACCCACAATGCAAGCTAAGCGCAGAAACAATGATTAAAAAAAAACATTTTTAGCGTAAAGAGAAATCTATGATAAGAAAATAAGTAAAAAACAACAACCCATCACGCAAACATGCCTATATAATTTTGACCCCTTGAACCCCCTTTTTATGGTAAAACTGGGGTTTACAGGTGTAAACCTTATTTTTCTTATTTCTAAAATATTGATTGTGGGTACTCGTTAGAAACGCCTCGATCAGGCGGTTCTAATGAGTGCACACAATCTATATTTTGAGCAGATATATGAAAAAAATCACAATTTTTCATCTTAAAATTTTCGTTTTTTCGGCGGTAAAGCTTATAATGTATTTGTTTAGGCGTGTTTTCGTAATGTTTCTCTCCAGTAACAATTCTGAAAAAAAAAAAAAAAACTTGCAAAAATATTGTTCCCTCGTACCAGTACCCACAATGCGAGCTTAGCGCAGATGCAATGATTATTCTAACACAGCGCGCCTATATAGGCAATGGAAAATAACTGTGTTTTATTCTGCAACAAATCACAGCTCGGTAGAGCGTGAGGAGTGACGTCACTAAAACTGCAAATTTATGATGTCACTAGTCGATTTACTTGACGTTAGACGGTGTAACGTCATTTTCTCGCATCGAAAACGTTAGAAAAGGATATAAATGCATGTGTTTCAGTCGATAATTTTAGCGGGATTTCTTCTAACAATGGCGAAAAGTTGTGAGAATTTGAAGGAAACAACAGCATTTTTGCCGAGTTTCAGCGTGTTAGAATCGAAATAGATCAGCTCTAGCTAGTGATTTGTCAGGTAATAAATCACAGTTTGTCGGTCAGTTGTAAGTAGACAAATCACGCGCGCTACGCGCTCGTGATTTGTCTACTTTACAACTGGCCTCCAAACTGAGATTTATTACTCAACAAATCACAGCTAGAGCTGATCTATTTCTTAAAGAAAAATCTATGAAAAGAAAATGAGGTAAAAGAAAACAACCTATCACGAAAATATGCCTATATAATTTTGACCCCCTTGAACCCCCCTTTATATGGTAAAAATGGGGTTTACAGGGGTAAACCTTATTTTTCTTATTTCTGCTCTAACATATAGATTGTGGGCACTCGTTAGGACCGCCTCAAAGAGGCGATTCTAACGAGTACCCACAATCTATATTTTGAGCAGAAATTAGAAAAATATCACAATTTCATTTTTTCGGCGGTAAAACTTATAATGTATTTGTATAGGCGTGTTTTCGTAATGTTTTTCTCAAGTAACAATTCTGATGAAAAAAAAATAATAATAAATAAAAAAAAAAAAAAAAAAAAAAACTTGCAAAGAGTTTGTTCCCTTGTAATGCACAAGTTTGTTCCCTTGTAATGTTCCCTTGTAACCCACAATGCGAGCTAAGCGCAGAAACAATGATTAATAAAAGCATTTTACATGTAAAGAAAAATCTAAGATAAGAAAATAAGGTAAAAAAAAAAACACTCAAAATATTCCCCAATGTATTGACATAAATAATCATTACAAACAATAATAATAAGGCCGGAAAATTATAGCTGTGTTTCCGCTAACCCGACCGACCCTGATTTTTTTCTGCCGACCCTGCAATTTTTTTTTGTGCCATCCAGAAAAAAATAATAAGATTTTCTTACCTACCGACTGTAAAATTTTCTAACACTTTTGGTGAAAATTCATACAACTGTCAAAATAGCAAAATTAAAAATTGAAACTCAGTTCTTTTGCTTCCTTGACGCGTTTAACCTCATTATTTGAATGTTTTAAGGTAATATAGTTAGAATTTAGCCTTTTAACTGTTTTTTTTTTTTTTTTTTTTTGCATTTTTCCATCAAATAAAAAGTTGACAAAAATGAAATAAAAAGTTTTAGCGGCCTACCGACCCATACCCCTTTGTCGGAATGTTAGCGGAAACACCGCTATTTTTTTTTTTTTTTTTTTTTTTTTTGTTTTTTTGTTTTGACCTAACTGACTTTTAGAGTTCAGCAAACCGCCGAATGTTTGTCCGAACATACGTTGTTGTTATAAAGACAAAGCTTTCGGTAAAGAAAGTGTTCATGCTTGGAATTTTAAATGCAAACATTGTCAATTAAGTTGTTTTGGGGAGATTGAACAACATTTAATATTATGGGTAGGACAAAAAATTCTCTGCTGATCTGAACAGGAAAATTAGCCCATTTGTATGAATTACTCGTAGTTTTAGTATGCTGTTCTATTCAACAAGCAAGTCATGTTCGTTTGGAATCGATATTCACATACACGATAAGTACACTGCTCACTTAGTTGCGGTCGACGCTTTTATTCACCTTCTTTTTTTATTTTATATCTTTTTTCTTCTTTTTTTTCACAACTTTCGCACACAGCATCATAATATGATTTTAAAAACGGAGCAAGACTATGCCAAAAATTGATCCTTTCTGCCAGGTAACGCTGCTCTATTGGAAACCCTTCGCATCCCCCGTCAATGTGAATGTAATCTTGAGAACTGATGTTATACTCTGGCCATGTTGTCAGTAAGGAGTTTTCGCCGTTTTCACCGTTTGGGTTCCTGCAAAGAGAGAAGGAAAAGATCCTGTTTGTTTGATTTGAGGTTTAACGCCCCTGCCAACACTGTATAGGTCATTTTGGAAATTGGAGACGTTGTTTGCATTTTTGTGGGACTTTTACCCGACATTGAGATGAAATGACATCACAAGCCCTGTCGCCCGATGAAACGAATAGGGTTTATACGCTTGGACGGTCCGACGCGCACTGCTTTGCCTGGGCAGGCTTAGATCCTCTTAGCGGCTTACTAGTACTCGTATGCGGCCGGTTTCAGCTCTGCGTGGAGGCATCATGCAGCCCATCTATTTCTTCAAGCTCGGATGGGGGGTGTGGGGGGGGGGGGGCGGAAAAGATCTTGGGTATACAAAAAAGTGCAAACTGGCATGGATGCATTCACGTTGCCACATCCTAGAGTTTTCAGTTGCGCCGCACCAAACGAAAATATATCGAACATGTGCGCCCAGAGAAGACTCAGATTAGCCTGCGCATCCGCGCAGACTGATCTGAGTCCTTCTGTGCGCCAGTTAGGTACATGTTGATCCGATGTTTCTTTATGCTGACGTGATGGGCTGTATTCTGATTGAGTAGGTAAACAGGTCGATTTTGTTTTCACTGCATCACGAAAACACGCCCATATAATTTTGACCCCCTTAAACCACACTTCTATATAGTAAAACAGGGGTTTATAGTGTTATACACTTTTTTTCTTATTTCTGCTCAAAAACATAGTTTGTGGAAACTCGTTAGAACCGCCTCGCCGAGGTGGTTCTAACGTGCACCAACAATCTATGTTTTGAGCAGAAATAGGAAAAACATCAGGATTTTTATCTGAAAATTTTCAATTCTTTGTGGAAAAATTTTACCAATATATTTGAATAGGCGTGTTTTCGTAATGGTGCGGACTAGATCGAAGACGGCTTCCCAGCCAGGAAAGAATACCAGGCCATCGTCGGGTCGATACGTCTTGATATGTTTTGCTACGTTTTATTCCACGTTTCAGTAGGTATTGGCAGGTATTGCTAGGTACCACTTCCCTACAAAACGGCAACTCAGTAAGTAAATGTGAGACTGGGACCTAACTTAGTACATGGGTATTTAATTTGTAAAACCGCCTACCTAACACAAACAGTAGAACCCTATCACTATAGACAGTGAAATTCCGCTATTAAGACCACCTAAAATGAAGACTAATTCTGCTTTAAAGCTTATTTAGAAGGTTGCATTTATTCTTCTTTGTGTTTTCTGCATACAGTGTCTCCTGGTCATGGACCACCTTTGGGACTGTTCAAAAGTGGTCTTAAAGACCACTTTTGAACAGTCCCAAAGGTGGTCTTAATTAAGGAATTTTACTGTACATTGTATTATTAGCGTGTTCGAAATAAATAGACAAAATGGCTTACCCTGTTTTGATGAAGTTTGACCAATACTGCATCATTTGCATTGACAAGCTGATATCTTTCCAAGATTCAAAAATAGAAGTTTGGTCTTCCAGTTGCGTTTTGAACATAAACTCTACACGGCCTTTTGGAATGCCCAAGACATACAAGATTTCGTCTTCATGGTTTGCACCATAATACCTATAATCGGCTTTAAGTGGCAGTTTGTGGTTGAAAACGTAGAAGAAGGTGCGTCCGGTCTGCTCTGTGTTATAATGGGCCATCACAGACTGCTGAATCGGGGCGTTGAACGACGTATCTGAAAACAGATCCACCGAATTCTGTATCATTTGACCGACATCCGCAGGCTTAGACCAGGTAACATATTCGTGAATGATAGCCTGTTCCAAAGGCTCTGTTAGCTCCAACTGAGCAAAAAACATAGCGAAAGGCAAAACAACATTCTCAAACATGTTCCTTAATTCAGTTTCATCTGGGTTTTCGCCTAAACTGTCAAACACGCTAAGGAAACCCATAAGCAATGCTCCCTCTGCAGAGTTAACACCAGAAATAAGATCTATTTTCCCGAATCTTTGCAAAACCGTCCACGATTCTGCTGTCTTATTCAGAAATACTTCTTCAGGATTAACCGTAACAAACTGACCATCAACAATGGGTTTGAAGACGGTATCAAATTCTATTGGAGCCATCAGCTCTGCTACAGTCTTCATTTTCATGCACTCAATGATTTTCTTTTCATTTTTGCTCGTACAGTTTGTCATGTCTGCAAACTTTAAGAATTTTGCAGTTGGATCCTTTTCATAAGCAAAACCGCTGTTTACGGAACCACTCTGCGCTATAGCGTGCTGAAATAAGCCTTCATTTCCCTCGAAAAATGTCTGGTATATCACGCTTGTGGCCCCAGCCGACTCACCAGCAATAGTTACTCCCAACGGATTGCCGCCAAAATTGCTGATGTGGTCATGAACCCACTTAATAGCCATATGTTGATCCCACAATCCATAATTTCCTAGTAAACCGTTGTCTGGAGAGCTTAGAAACCCCAGAGCAGACAACCTGTAATTAAATGTCACAAGAATCACATCTTTCAATGCAACAAGAGATTTAGCGTCGTACCAGTCCTGGGTACCCTGCTGGTACCCTCCACCATATATCCAAATTATTACAGCGCGCGGATTTGCTTGGTCAATGTCTCCTGTCCCAGGAACATAAATGTTGAGATACAGGCAATCTTCACTTTGGTTCAAGGACTCGGGATCCACGTCGAAGAGAATTCTGATTCCAGCTGGGTTTTGAAAACACCAAGGCGCCGATTTGTTTGCATAAAACGTTTCCGTAAAATTTGTCTTCTGCAAAGGTTTCTCAAATCTTCTTCCCAGCTCTGCTGTTGGTGGTTCGGCGAAAGGTATGCCTAGAAATCTTGTAATGGTATGCATGGTTCCATCGAATCTGAAATCAATGGTATGTCCAACTATATCTCCCAGTCCAGTGCTAACCTTCACCTCTCCACCCATTATAAATGGTGCCGACAAGAGAAAAAACGGAAGGCTGATAAATGACTTCATGTCTAGCACTCATGTCAAGAGTATATGAATGCATTTCGCCCGCTCAGGCTTTTTATTGTATATTGAAAAACATGTGACAAAGTTAACCAGATTAATATACTCCTCGGCAAAAATTGACATCGCCTACATTCTTTAGACCAGGGTTTGCTTAATAACTACGCACTTCACGTTTATGTATTCTGTCAAAAAAGCTAATTTAATTTCAACAACTTTGTGCAATTTTGATGGAGCAGGCGATCTTTGACAGGCCAACGAAAATCGATCAAAAACAACCCCTTGACATCGCATTGTTGGTCGTATGTCTGTTTATTAGGCTGTTAAAGGCATTTGTTCTTGATTATTGTGGAGTATCATTAAATTACACAATATTATGTAGCCCTCAGTGCTAACTGAAGAGAAGTCCTCTGTCTTCAACAGGTAAGGGGCCTCCTTTGGGAAAATCAATAGTTTACTAACAGTTGACTAAAGTGTACATTATTGATTTCCCCCTTAAAAGTGCCTCAGTCAGGGGATTCAGCAAAAGCTACTAAAGAGCCGCCTTTGATCTACTATAGACATTATATCACAAGGGACAATAAAACAATTATGAACACAAGGTGTGTGCTACTGTTACAAGAATAAATGCCTTTAAACCGAGTAAGCGCCACGTACAGAAACTGCATCACGAAAATACACCTATATAATTTTGACCCCCTTAAACCCCACTTTTATATAGTAAAAATAGAGATAATAGGGATAAACCTTATTTTTCTTATTTCTGTTCTAAAATATAGATTGTGTGTACTCGTTAGGATAAGGCGGCTCTAACGAGTACCAACAATCTATACTTTGAGCAGAAATAAGAGAAATATCACAATTTTTCATCTTAAAATTTTCATTTTTACGGCGATAAAGGTTACAATGTATTTGTATAGGCGTGTTTTCGTAATATGGAGAAATAGGGAAAATTATCATTCAATTATCATCAAATACCCACCCTATTTGTTTCTATGCTGTGTTTGTGCAAAATATAAACCAGGAAATGCCACAGTCATAGAAGACCTATGCTATCGATGACACCAAGTGGAGGAGCAAGCGACAATAACGAATACAGAACATACACAACGGAAAGCAAAACATTCAGCTCTCTTTTCCCCGGCGAGGCGACGAGATGTTGGATATCTAAATTACATAAAAATTATATCTAAATCAGTATCAGTTCCTTAATGCTGAGGTTGATATTGCGGTGTTGACGTCGGTACTCAAGTACTGATTTAAATAACTATATTATATCTTTAACTTTTGCAGTATGAAATTCTATTTTTTTTTTTCTGAAACTATGACTGACTTGTCAGCTGAGACATGTATCTTAGCGGATTTGGTTGCCACTTTTTGTTATATTTTAATATTTTGCAGGTCTAGCTTCTTTGGACATCTCCTTCCTGATGCCCGAGATTTAAGTGGAGCGTGGGCCATGTTTGCTGATGTTGGCTCGATGGCGGACGCCTATAAAGCCTCGGGTAGGTGTCTCTTGCCTGATGCCTCCGGTTTATCCCATCTCATGAGCTACGTCGGTCGATGTGTGCTCGGAGTGGGATGTGCTGTGTTTGCCGGGTCTTGTCCATAATCCGTTTCAGTTTCAAAACTTTGGGGTTTAGACACACTGATGGAGATTGGATATCAGAAAGGCCTCAGTGTCACTAAATTTGGTATAGTTACGCCTCAATTGCAACCACTGGGTCGGTATCTCTGCTGGTGGATGATACGTCGGTCGATGTGTGCTCGGATGGGGATGTTCTGTGTTTGCCGGGTCTTGTCCATAATCCTTTTCAGTTTCAAAACGTTGGGGTATAGACACACTGATGAAGATTGGATATCAGAAAGGCCTTTGTGTCACTAAATTTGGTATAGTTACGCCTTAATTACTATATATGATATCTTATTTTACCAGACAAATAAAATATCTTATTTGTTAAAGTAGATATCTTATATAATTTTGAGGGAACATGAATACAGAGTCAAATAATAGCTGCTCCCTTGCAGTTTTGAATCACTACCACTTGTACAGTCATTATTATTACAATAATAATAATAATAATAATAATAATAATAATAATAATAATAATAGTTGTTGAATGGGTAGGCGTCTCTTGCCTGATGCCTCCAGTTTGTCCTGTCTCAAGAACTAGGGTAGAGAAGAAGCTCCGTGATATTCTCAAAAAGAACTCGGACTCAGAACTTTTGAAATGTTTGTTCTGATTCGATGCAAATAAGCTCCAGCAATTTACCGGAATAATGAGTTTTACGTCGCATAGCTTTGGAAGAAATATAAACTCAAACATCAGTTGCACACTCTTGATAAATAGTCCGTAATAACATTCTTCATCTTGAAAAGGTTAAAATGTTCTTCAGTTGTAAAGCTGTAAAGTATGTTATCATGACAAAGTTGCATGTTATCATGTTATCAAGACGCAATTCTACATGTTGAAATCATGTTGAAAACACCCCGATGTGAAAAGTTATATGCAAATGACATCATATGTTTTTATGAAAAAAAAAAAACGTATATGAAAGTATCGGCGCATACGAGCTTAAATCTGAGATAGTAACTTTGCGGTCGCACAAAACAATGCAGAACAATGCGCATTTTAATGAACGCCATTGGTAATTCGAGAGTCATTGATGAGACCCTTTTGGCCGAAACTGCATGTAGCTATATAGTCTGGTGTAGAAAGTTTTCATTTTGATTTTCATTCTTGTTTTTGTGTTTTTGTTTAAGAAATAGATCAGCTCTAGCTGTGATTTGTTGAGTAATAAATCACAGTTTGGAGGTCAGTTGTAAAGTAGACAAATCCCGAGCGCGTAGCGCGCGTGATTTGTCTACTTACAACTGACCGACAAACTGTGATTTATTACTCAACAAATCACAGACAAGAGCTGATCTATTTCGATTCTAACACGCTGAAAATCAGCAATAATGTTGTTGTTTCCTTCAAAATCTCACAACCTTTCGCCATTGTTATAAGGAATCCCGCTAAAATTATCGACTGAAACACATGCATTTATATCCTTTTCTTACGTTTTCGATGCGAGAAAATGACGTTACACCCTCTAACGTCAAGGAAATCGACAAGTGACGTCATAAATTGGGAATTTTAATGACGTCACTCGTCACGCTCTTCCGAGCTGTGAATTGTTGCAGAATAAAACGCAGTTATTTTCCATTGCCTATATAGGCGCGCTGTGTTAGAATTGCATTTCTAACATTCTTTATCACATGTCGTCGCGTCAGAGAATGTAATAAATTCGATAATCCGCTTGTGGATTAAATATGCAAATTTTCTATTCTTAAATTTTCAAACAAAAAGCAAGTGAACTTGTTCTACACAGTTTGCCTGACCGAAAACATGTGAACAGTCTAGGTTTACAGCTAAGCACTCAGTCGTCACAACGACAAGTACCATTACTGCGTGGCTATATAGATACCCGTTATCCGAGGAGCTTTCAACAATGCGGGCGCCCGCCGAGCGCGTTCTGTAGACAACAAAGTGAGCGCTCGACAGGCGCTAGCTTTGTTGAACGCACCTCCGGTTATCGTACAATTCAATGATTGTATCGTGGTTATTAGTCACGTAAGGCTACGGCGCTTAGTAGTTTTGTGTCGACTGAAAAAATCGACCCCAAAATAATTACTTAAAGACGACGAATCCAAGCTGTTGCGCAGCTAATTATCACCTAATGTATGAGCCATGTCTTGAGAAAACCTGATTTTGTCATTTGCTGATAACAAAATTCAGATCAGTATGCATGGCTTGGTATTCGCTGCTAAGATAGTACAATATCTCGGATTTCTATGACACTTGTCTGTCTGTGTGGCTGAGCCAATCAGTTTGGGTTCTATCTAGGCCAGTTGTTTTAATCCAAAGATGTCGCTAGTGAACATATTGTTAAATCTTTGATCATGTATTATGGCAAACATTCTAATACACTAAAATTCCTATATTAAGACCACCTTTGGGATTGTTCAAAAGTGGTCTTTCAGACCACTTTTGAACAGTCCCAAAGGTGGTCCATGACCAGAGGATATTGTATGCAGACAAAACAAAGAAAGAATAAGTGCATCCTTCAAAATAAGCTTTTTCAAGCAGAATTTGTCTTAATTTTAGGTTGTCTTAATAGCGGAATTTCACTGTATTTTGCTGAAAAAAAAAATATGAGTAGTTTTTGCAAATTACAAAAACTACTCATATTTTTTTTCAAGCAAAACCAAAAGAACTTTCAATATTGTACTTCTTTCTAGAACAGTTAACAATTTGACTTCTGCCAAACTCGTTTAGCTTATGATACTTGAAACAACATGATCCTCAAACACAGGGTTTTCCGTGACAGGGCACATATGCTATCGCATATATTAATTAAGTTTCTTGAATTATTCTGTTAACAACGATGCAGCGAATAATGCAAATCAATTTTATCAAGACAGTCATCGTCTGTAACCTGGTTACCTGGTTTTCAACAATCATGCCTTTTGAACATGTTGTGGTCGCAGTATGTGATGCATTAACTAACAGCCTATGGGAAAATAGATATTAGAGCCTCTCGTGTTTCGGCATATAATATATAAAGGGCACTACCCAACCTTTCCTTTCGTTACCTTTAAAACTCTCCTGGGGTTGAACTACCCATATACTGCTGGGTGAACCGAAGTCCGAACCCGCAACATTTAGCGTCGAAGTCGAATGTACTAACCACGGCGACCCTTTAAACACTTTACGTGATTGCAAATGCGATGCAATGAGCGAAAGTTTCTTTAATTATTCAAATCACACTCCCCAACGCCACCCGAATGAAGTTATACTATTGGATTTATTCTGTATGAATCATACTGCGATCATTGTCTACGCGTTGTCTAGGTGGCGTAGACATTACAGAAGTTGGGTTTAACACGGAAGTACAGCTATATGTTACCCACAATGCAGCTTGACCTGTTATTTTAATACAATAACAAGTATAAGCTTTTACAAGAAAAAAAGTGGCCCATGACAAATATAAGCTTTCATACAAAAAAGGCTCAACGGGCAGAGCTCTGGCACATATATAAATTGCTATCACATTTGAACAAGCCCATATTTGCTGTCATATTTGTACAGGCTAATACAAATTATACATCTACAAACTCTCGACCACGACGGCTCACTGCCTATCCTATAAGCTCCTTGGGATCCTGGAAAGTTATCAACTCAACTTTCTAACAGTTTCCAAGCTTACAAATGGATAATATTTTACAAGCACATTGAAGCTACACATGTGCCAACAAAACTATAGCATTTGCAACTCATTATACTTCAGTCGGCAGGATCCTGGGGGGGGGGGGGACTGGCAATTAGAATATTGCAAAAGACAGTTACATGTAATTGTATAAAACACATTTCAGGCGTAGACCTAGCTTTTTGGTAAAAGCTACACTTGTATAACTTGTATAACAGAAGTTTGTTGCAATAAACTATATTTGTTTACCGGAAAAGAAATCTATAGATCTTGTTACGGAGTTGTGAGAATAAGATATTAGCTAAAAAATAAATAAATTAAAACCATCATGTCCCTTCCCGGGTTCCGTATTTCCCGGGTTCTATCGACATGCTATATTGATCATACTTTACTGAAAACATTGACTCATACGGAACCCGGGAAGGGGCATGTTGGTTTTATTTTATTTTTAGGCAATATCTTGATCGCACGACTTATTAACTTGTCCGCACAGCGTGATATCTTATTCTCTTGTTTGCACAATGTTTGTGCACAAAATATTATGTTGTCCGCACATGTGCGCACAAGACCTTATTTTATCTGTTATCTTGTGCAGACAACCAGCATGTCCCTTCCCGGGTTCAGTAGACTCATGCGACGCCATGTGATTTGTAGATGGAGTCAATTTAAATCCATGGCTCTCCAGTATGATTTAAGAAATAATCTCCACGTACCGTGTGTTATCGTGATTAACACACGGTGTTGGAGGGCAGATTGCGAAATATTAATTCACGACGGCGAAGCCGGAGTGAATTAATATTCGCATCTGCCCGACAACACCGTGTGTTAATCACGATAACACACCGGGTGCGTGGAAATTATTTCGATTCTAACATGATGCTAAACTGAAATACAGTAGTAACAAAGCGTTATCTTGGGGACTATTTTGCAGCGGATGTCGACAGAAGGAAATGTTTACATGCAACGTCACGATGACGCCAAATTGCACGCACCACGTTGACGACGTGAATTATCGCATATTTGCAAACGCTGACGTTTCCACTGGGTTCAATGGGAAAAACGTTAACGTCATGTTAGAATAGACTATAGTGACGCTATGACGTCAACGACGCTGTTCCGCTGGTAACAGAAAACTAAGCATATTCAAATTACGCATATTATGCATGTAAGTAATGTAAATATTTGCAATAAAGAAAAAGCACCTAAATAATAGTGTTCTTCATTACATATTTCAATGGGCTGCTCTTAAAGGAAAGATCGGCCCGGATATCTCAGTTGGGAGAGTGTCCGCTCCGGGAAACGGGAGGTCACGGGTTCGATCCCGGGCCGCGACATACCAAAATCGTTAAAAATTGTACTAGCTGCTCCTCGCTTGGCATTCAGATTTACGGGGTAGAGTTAGGACTGGTCGACCCAGTGTCAGGATAATGTGACTGGGTGTGGTATCATGTAATGGGACATGATACTTCAGTGAGGCAGCACTATAAAAGTGAGCATTGAGCTCCCTGTCGAGCATTGAGCTCCCTGTCGCAACCAGACACCGTCGTGATATGACTGAAAAATTGTTGAAAGCGACGTTAAACTCGAATTCACACACACTCTTAAAAATTTGCTCCCCTCGGAAGCAAATTATTTCCTTTCAGAGCAGCCCCCGTCTCTGGGATAGATGTTTTACATAGATTTTCCTTGTTGTGCGTAATGACATGTTTGGTTCTGGCTACACCCCTGCTGAGTGCGACTGTTTCTCGTTTCAGTTTTTGCCCTTAATCCAGGATGTTTCGTTACATGACGGATAGAAAATAATATAAGGCAATTACTTTTACTTTTACCAGGCAAATACGTTCTTTCCAGTATTTACAAACTATTAAGGTCAATAATTCGTAAGTGGGTCTTTCCATAGAATTTTGGCAATGTTGCATGCGAGTACATTTTAACATTCTGCATCGAAATATTCAATAAAAAAGATAGGTTACCATGACCATTAAGGGACCAGGACCGCACAAAAGAATCAATTGTATAGAAAATAATGGAAATCTGACGAAAATTGCCGAATTTTCGAGCTTTTTTGACAATAGCAAATTTACTGACACATGGAATTTTTCATAAAAACTGACTTTTGTGTCATATTTATTGTAGATTAGAAAAAGGTGAAAAAGTCCTCGAATACCGAGTTAGTTAATGAGCTATACCAGTATCAAAATATATACTCGGTTCTCATGGTACCGATGGTTCCATGGTACCGGGGTAAACAAAATTTTGCTGTATTTTGAATCTTGTACAAATCCCATAGGCTTGATATTCATACGAGGACTGTTCAAATATGAATGCAAGTAGAACGTTTTCTCATGCACTAATGCGAAAATCACCTTGAAATAAATATTACAGCGTAGAAAAACATTTTACCTAAACATTGATACCAAACCTGTTAAAATCCGTTCACTTTAGCCATGTATATAGTTCGATAAACACTGTCTACTCTTGTAAACTAATACAAAACATGGTTTGAAGAAGGTCAGAGTACGCCGTTGAAATACGGTCCTATATTAAGAATCGTTGTATTCTTGGTATACGTTGCAAAGACATTTTTGATGAAATATGTTCGGTTTATGGGCATAATGAAATGTCTTTTCCGACAGTTTTTCATTGGTGTAAGAAATTCAGCTGTGGGCTAGGCTCAACAGAAGATGCACCAACTGATTGTCGGCCGAAAAGAGCAACATCTGCCAAGATGGTTGCTAGAGTGAAAGAAATAGTTGCTACCGATGCACGATACACCACTAGGCAAATAGCTAGTATGGTTGGCATCTTATTAGGAGCAGCTAATACAATTCTGAAATGGGATTTGAAAATGAGAAAGATCTGTGCTAGATGGATTCCCCATCTGTTGACAGATGAGCAGAAAAAGACACGCGTTCAGTGCGCCAAGAAGTTGCTTAAAAAGTTTCCAAATTACAATGCACGGTCTTTCGCTAATGTCGTCACAGGTGACGAGACATGGGTTCACTTTTTTTAGCCAAAACGAAAGATTCAGAACAAAATATGGGCAACAAAGTATTGCAAAAGACCATGCATTGCAAAGCGGACCATGAGCATCAAGAAGGTAATGTATGCCATATTCTTTTCAAATCAGGGCCCTGCTATTCAGGTTGCTGTGCCTAAAGGCAAATCTGTAAATGCGAAGTTTTACAAGAATAAAGTTCTTCGAAAAATGAAGAAATATTTCAAAGAACGAAGACCCGCAACTGGTTTGGCCAATGTCATATTGCTACATGACAATGCGTCATCGCACAAGGCGTTCGTTGTACAAGACTATCTGAAGCAGGAAAATGTTGTTGAACTCCCTCACCCCCGTATTCCCCTGACCTTGCCCCGTATGACTTTTTTTTTGTTCCCGCGGCTGAAAAAATACCTTTCTGGTCGAAAATTTGTACAGCGCAAACACCTCGGTTCTGCAATATTCCAGTGCCTTCATAGTATACCTCGAAAAGACTACCAAAATGCATTCAATGATTGGATCAGAAGACTGAAAGTTTGTATATCTGTTAAAGGGAAATACTTTGAGGGGACAAAATAAATTTTTTAACGAAATCTATCACGGAATCATTTTTATGTGCTAAGTTGCATTCATATTTGAACAGTCCTCGTAGCTAGATTAAATGGGTAATATTACACTGAAATATATTTCATTACATTCTTATGATAAATATTTGGACTAGAAAGTTAAAAACAACAACAACAACAACAAAACAGGTGAAATATGATTTTCACATTTTCTCTTCATCCCCTTGTTGTTTAATTCGTCTTTAATTTATGTTTAAAATACCCAGTGACTTTTGGGGCGATAGCCCCAGATAATTGAAGAGTGATTTTGGCACTACTTTTCGCATTAATGCATACGACCTAATCACCACCAACACTGCATGTTTGCGAACGGTTCAACATTTTCCAGATTAAATTTAAAGAAGCCAAAACCAGACATCCCTAAATTTTGAAATGGACCCGTTTCATAATGATATAAGGTTGATGATTTCATTCAGTACAAAATGGGTTAAATTTACGCAGTGCGGGTCGATTATGTAATTCTTTGTGTCATTAACCCAAATAAGACAATTGATCTCTCCCAGTTAATAAGTTTGGAGTGGTCCATGTCCAATTGTAGGGGGCCAGGTTTGTATTGTGAACAGTAAATTTTGCAAACAATTTATATACTTTCAGCAAACAGTTTAGACACAGATGAGACGCCAGGTGTTGCGGCGTCTGATGTTGGTCTGCAATGTCTGCAAATGTCCTCACAAGAGGCTGCTAGGCATACATGGGTTAATGGGATGTTATATCAATTACGAGGAAGTCATTTGTTTTCAGATACCTAATGGTTAAGGCATGTGAACGGCCTCGGTAGCTCAGTCGGATGCGCGACTGACTAATGATCAGGAGGACGCGGGTTCGATACCAGCCGGGGTCGGCAACATGTTTCTTTGGGATTGATCATGAAATCTTTTCCACGGTGATTGTCTCCCTTTTGCTGATTCACGAAGGGCAGTTGGAAGTTTCTTGTTTGGTTGTTTGTATTGGGGTTAAAGGCCCAGTCAACACTATTTAGGTCATTTTTGAGCCGCTCAGTTTACCTATCAAAAATTTTCCTGGACAGGCTTATACGAAAGCTGTTAACCAGTACAGTGAACATTCTTTCGCCAGAGACCCATTCTTGAATCAGCGGAAGGGAAAGAATGACCGTAGAAAATATTCCATGATCAATCTCCACGAAAGAATGTTGCCGACCCCGGCAGGTATCGAACACGCGTCTCCCTGATCACCAGTCAGACGCGCATCCGACTGAGCTACCGAGGCCGGCTGGAAGTTTCTGGTGAAAGAATGTGCACTGTACCGGTGTACCGTTTACGTAGGAGAAGTGTGGCTAGGTAAACTGACCAGCTCAAAAATGACCTAAAAAGTGTTGACTTTGTCGTTACACACCAATATAAATTTATTCAGCTTGAATACTTGATAGTAACTATTGAGAAATATAAACATTTTTTTTCGAAAATTTAAAATAATTAAAAGAAACAATAACAACAGTAAAAACAAAAAACAATCGGTGAACAAACAGTCCCTTTATATCAGGCGTAGTACATGTATACGTTTTCTGTAAAGGTTTATGCTCTGGAAAAATGAAATTCCCCAAAGGAATTAAAACATCGAATGGTCAAATTTTCTAGAACAGATTAGCCAGTTTCGCCAAAGTAGGCCTCATAAGCCACCTTCCAATATATTCAAGCCCCATTTGAGAAGTCTCCATGTTGTAGTGGTTACGCTACTCGACTTGTAAACCGGGAGTCGCAGGATCGATCGCGGGCTTCTCCATACTTTCGGATGAGTCTTTAAACCGAGGTCCTGTCTCCGTATGACCTTAGCTGTTGGTGGGACGTAAATCGCAAACACTCACTCACTCACTCACTCAAGCCCCATTTGAACAATTAAAGGGATCATCCATAGTTTTGCATGAATAACATTTGCAGGATTCTAAAGAAGCTGTCTGAATATCTTCGAGGGACCAGACAAATGTAATTGCAATGAAATAAACATACATGGTCGTCATTCTTGCATTTCCTACGGCAAATTGTGACGAAAACGCCCCATCCATATCACCTCTTCAGATGCGACCGTTAAACTAAAACGGCATGGCGGCTATTTCAAAACGTTGTTAAAACGATAACGTCTGTTCTGCTACACTTAAAAGTGCTACGTTGACTGGGACAACGTTACGTCGCTCTAACGTGTAACGAAAACAAAGCAAGGTCCATTTTGATATCCAAAGATCAAAACTCGTGAATTTCAACATGGGTTTTGTTGCGTTAACAGGACTTCTGGCCCAGAATAGTTTCAAACAGCTATGTTAATGGGATTTTATTCAAAAATGTATTCTTTATGAGTCTGGTTTAAAATACCAACCAGACGCTAAAATTGCCTCCCCTTTCCATTGAACACAAGCTATCGCCCAATCAGCACTCTCAGTGCTTTGATTCTAGTGTGGCTTTAGATTTCCTCGGATAATTCTTCAAAACTGAATTATGGAAGAACCATTCTGCGTGTTTCATGTTGATATATTTGCTGGTTTGTTTGTTTGTTTGATTTGAACACTATTTAGGTCATTTCGGAGACGTTGCTTCCAATTTGAGGGACTTTTACCCGAAATTGAGATGAAATTACATCTCAATACCTGCCGCCCAATGAAACAAATAGAGTCTATGCGCATGGACGGTCCGACTCGCACCACTTTGCCTGGGCAGGCTTAGACCTTCTAAGCGGTCTACCAGTATTCATGTGCGATCGGTTTCAGCTCTGCGTGGAAGCATCGTGCAGCCTATATATTTTCCATGCTCTGATGGGCGGATCCACCTTGTTGATATATACTGCCCTCTATAGGTCTTGGTAATGATCTAGCATTGAAAGAAGTAAACTTTAGCCTTAGATGCACAGATAGTCATACATTCATTAAAATATCCCAAACTTACCAAGTATTTCTTTACCCGAATAACTCCTCTGATGATAAGCTTAGAAGTAAAAACATCACTTGCTTGACTTTCACATAGCCTTTTGATGAATTATACCCAATGTGTCTCAGTTGTAGCCTACTTCAATATACCATTTGCGGGTCTATACGCTGTCAAAATTATTTTACATCATTTTATTTTGCAGTTTTCCCTATCTGAAAAACTAATATTTATTCCTTTAATAATATAAAATGAAATTACATATATTTTAGTCAAATCAGTTTTCTGTTTCTAGTTACCTTGGTACCATGGGAATGCCTGGTGGCATCAGAAAACTGCCTAGGTAGATATCTGACATGTTTGTGAATACAAGCTGAAGTATAGTGATCATTACTCCTCCTTGATTGTAAGATGAAACACTATAGAAATTTAATATAAAATAATTTTAGTCCTGGATAGCTCTAACTTTGAAATATCTATATACATTGGTATCATGGAAAATCTTGCTAATTTGAGTGCATTTTGACGAAATTTATAAGAGACGTTTTCTGAACATCATTAGCAAATGCGTGCAGTATGATATGTCTTTCAATGAGGCATTAGTAATATCTGAGGGTCACTTATGAAGCCTAATTAGCCGAAAGAAGCTACTCTTGCCCAGAAAAAAGCTTGACTTTACATTTTTAATTTCGGTTGTGTATTCTATGCTTCCAGTGGATTGCCCTTCTTAGATCATAATTGAGTTTGCTGAGAATTGTTTCCTGTCATCTTCAAACGCAGCTTCCATTTCAGCTGTCTCCAGGGGCAAATTACTAAAATCTATTGATCTCATTAGCTCGTCGAAACATTGTAAATCCAGTAATATTTTCGCTGAAAAATATGAGTAGCTTTTGCAAATGCAAAAGCTACTCACATTTTTTTTCAGCGAAAGTACCAGATTATTAGTTAGTGTAGTTGCTAGAACAGTTATAATTCTGGCCACTTACTAGTAGGTTAAGTTAACTAGGCTTTCAAACTTTTAACTAGGCGGTTCTTCTGTTGCGGTTTATTTTTGTCTTTGGATGTTTGTGCCGCTTGTGTTGTTTTATTTCGGATAGCCTGTTGTCCATTTTGTGGGAAAGTAACTGATTGGAGCTGTGGGTTAAAATTGTATCGATTCCTGATCATTGTCTCTACTTCTATTTCAACAACTGCAGCAAGGTAACAGCTGACATCCCTTTGTGCCAGAGTCATTGCAATTGAAGAAATATGCGTCTCTGTCATATCAGTTTGTATGTACTTGCTGTGTGCCTGTCTAATGGTATGTTGCCTATAAGTTTAGACAATGTTCTCAAGGGTGACATTCATCTACTGTTCCACCGCGCTGACCTAAAGCTGAACGGGCGGTGAATGGCTGTATCCAACTCAGATGCCTTACATCTACTGTATAACTGCATTGTACTGTAGCTGAACTGGCAAATAACTTACACGACTCAGGTGACCTATATCTACTGTCTTACTGCACTGTCCTATAACTGAACTGACAGTAACTGGTTATACCCGACTAAGGTGATCTACATCTACGGTCTCACTGTGACCTACAGCTGAATAGGCAGTAACTGGCTGTAGCCTACTCAAATGAGCGACAACTTCTGTCTTTCCAAACAGTCCTATGACTGAACGGGCCAACTTAGTTGACCCACATCTACTGTCTTACTGCACTGTTCTATAGCTGAACTGGTAGTAACTGGATTTATCCGACTCAGGGGACCGACATCGACTTCTTAATTCACTGTCTTATAGCTGAACGGGAAGTAACTGTCTGGTCCTGACTCAGATGACCGACATCTACTGTCTTAATGCACTGCACTATAGCTGAACTAGCAGTAACTGGCTGTATTCGACTCAGGTGACCTACACCCAAGGTCATCCTGTACTGTGCTCAAGCTGGACGGGCAGTAACTGGCAGTTCCTGACTCAGATGACCGACATCTACAGTCTTTCTGCACTTCCCAATAGTTGATCTGTCAGCAGATGGCTGCACTCAGCCGACCTACACCTACTGTCTCACTGCACTGTCATATAGGCGAACTGGTCGTAAGTGACAGTGTCCGACTCATTTGTCCTAACCCCGATGACTTATTGTTCGTCCTATAGCTTGACTGACAGTAACATGCAGTGCCCGATTCAGGTGACCTACATCTATTGTCTTAGAGCAGTGCCCTTTAACCGCAGTGACAGTAAATGCAGGTACTTTCCCTTTAGCTGAACTGACGGTAACTGGTCAACTCACGTGTCCTACATCTACTCACTAGTTCTCAAATGAATTGGGATTTTAGCCGTTTAAAAAGTCAAATTATAAAGTTACTTAAATTCAGTCACTGATATGTTCACAATAAAGTATTAACATGTACCTATACTCAGTTAAAATTCCTTGATCAAGAAATGAAAGGTTATTTCACCCCAACAGTTAGAAATATGTCGGTATTTTGATAAATTTTTACTGTGAGAAATGTACGCTACAATCTATTTGTTTGTTACCCACTACTTTAACATCACAAAAATCAAGAGACCGCAGCTCGCAATGACAGATACTTACGACCGGGTTATTAAGCGGGGGCAAAATTGAACATATGGTCATATTTATGGTAAAGAAGTGAATAACCATTTTGAATAAAATTCAGGGTTGGTTAGAAAATACAGAAAAAGAAATAGTTTTCTGAAAACACACAACTTTCGTTTTGTTTTAAGAGAAGCACATAATAGCTATATCACTTACGACTATTGCATTTGAACAGGTATTGAGTGGCAAATAAGGAACACGAGTAATATTACTTTAGATAAACAATCAACATAAGCAATAAGTTTATATGAATTATATGTAAAAAGTCGCGGACATTACAGTGATTTTGTTTCTATAAGTCAAGTAGTCTACTATAGTGATTAACTGACAATATAGCTGTTAGTGTCATTTTCATTCAATTTTTGGATCTAACTAATGTAACAGTGCATGTTCAGTCATATGCTTTTAAAACATGGTGTCGCTATTACGCAAAAAAGCCTCGGTATATACTTTTATGTATAAAAATGCTCTCCTGACAGATAAACTGCGTTCTTAAGGCAGCCGAAACATTAAAAGACATATCTCTCACATATAAACACACAACAATCGCATGGCCTTGTGTTCTCAACAATTAAGTATGTAAAATTAATGATACAACTGCGAGAATTCAGTATCGAACATTACAGTGCATTCCAGAGCAATATTTTTCTATACAAAAGTCATCAAAATGTAACCAATTTTGTCTACCAGCTTGAAGAAAGTAACACGCTTTGTAGAGTTTGTAAAAAAGTTCTAAGAAATGTAAGCATATGCATGTCTGTAAATGGCAGCTATGATGGTCTCGGACATTACCATACACGGTAAAGGGACATCCTATGTCACTTTACCATTTCTACATGTAAAATTGAAAAGGAATCTGATATTATATTTGTTGTAGCTAGTTAACATAATCAAGAGTAAACCAGCATACCCTCAAATAAACATATTTATTTTAGGTTGGGATGTTCGATACAATTTGTAATATTCGATACCATAATTTTAGTAACATAAACTGCACTTACAATGTTTTTAACATTCAAAATGTGCATTTGGAAATACAAATTTGAGAGTTGAAGTGCCTTCTTAACATTGCACAATTCATATTGAAATATTCATTCTGGCAAATAATATTTTGGAAAAGATTATAAGCTATGGGACTCAAATCCAAAATAAGTAATAAATTTTGAATCAACATTGTTACTGTTTGCAGCTATTGATAGAAATGTAGCAAACATGTATATCACTAAATGTGTTCATTTTACACAAATAAGGTTGCACAATTCAAAATAGTTAATTTATTTGCAGTCATTATCCCTGGACGGTCAACATAGCAAACCTGTCATGTTCGATACTAAATGTAGCGGACATTTCATCGTATACATCCACTGCTTATTGCAATAGAATAATGATCTTGCTAGCGTGCAAATGTTGTTCATTAATAATGATTTTTGGTGGAACCAAATTAATTGAACAATATTAATTGGGGGCAAATAATATTGGAAAAAGATAAAAAGTTTCTATGCAGATATTTAAAAACAAAATATGACTTCTGTTTTCCCTTAACTGTGGTATTGTCTGCCGACTCCCCCACCCATCAAACACCGGAAAAGGCAACCATGTCGTCTGCAGACACTTTCTACTACGTAATCTGGTAATGGAAAACCATGCTACGTGAGAGCAATGTGATCAAGCTGTTAGACTAACAATTTTTGGTATTGAACATTACCGGTCTCGAACATTACGAAACACTGGAAATGAGGGAATTTTAACATCAAAATATTATTTTCGTTCCAGATGATGTATTTGTGTTAGTCACACATTGCGGGAGTTTAATTCAATCTAGAATTTTTTGATAATACATACCTAATAAGCCTGGTATAATGATCGCGAACATTACATAACTTTTTGCAACAAATCCATGCACATTTTTGAATTGCAAGTATTTTTAATTTCCTATTGTACAGGTAACATCAAACGACCTTATATGTTTATTATTATATAGAATCTCCATTTGGTCATGTTTCTGTGTATAAAAACTTAAACGTTGTTTTGAAATATCAAAAAGAAAAACGTCGTCTCGTACATTACAATGCTCAATTAAATTTCGGCGACAGCCATAATCGGGGAATAATACTTAGTTAGACACCATGTGGTCCTACTAATGGTAGTTTTTTCCCTACCCAGAATATGTAAATTTTATGAAAACCACCTAACCCTTTCCTGTCTAGTGGAATTGCAAATATGTAAGTGTGCAAACAAAGAGAATTCGAAAAGCGACAGTCTCGAACATTACAAAACCAGGTTTTCCCGTGGCTCATTTTCCCTGAAAAGGTACTTTTATACTGGAGGTTTATCATGATATCTTTGGAACCTATTGTTCTGTCATATAAACGTATGCATTGGGTAAAAATGACTGCTTGATTTCAGAAAATATACGGCGACTGCAATATCCCAATTCATTTGAGAATGAGTGTACTGTCTTACTGCATTGCCCCATATATGTACCTGAACAGGCAGAAACTAGCTCTACCCGACTCAAGTGACATTACACACTGCCCTAGAGATGAACTGGATGTACTGTTCCATCAGCTGAACTAGCAGTACCCGGCTGTGTCCGACTCAAGAGAACCTACATGTACAGCTACTGCACTGTCCAATAGCTGAACTGTCAGCAGCTGGCTGTACCCGACTCAGGAGACCTGCATCTACGGTCATTCTGCACTGCCCTACAGTTGAACTGGCACTTAACTTGTGGCAGCCGACTCAGGAGACCTACAACTACTGTCTTACTGCACTGGCCTATAGCTGAACTGGCAGTAACTTGCAGTGCCCAAATCAGGTGATCTAAATCTATTGTCTTACTGCTCTGTGCTATAGCTTGACTTGTAGTAACTGGTAGTGTCCGAATCAGGTGACCTAAAACTACTGTCTTGACGTTTTCGATCGTACCATTTGGTGGTCGATACCAACTTGCAACGAAGTGAGAAGTTTTATTTGCAAAAACCTTAACCCAGACCGATGCGGTATCATTTTCCAGTTCCATGAAAGGCATGTGAGGGATGTCTCTGTGAGCGAGAAACATCAGCCCACCACCATCACAGTTCCTATCTTTTCTATAGACACTGTACTAACAAATTTCTGGGAAAAGCTCAGATGTGGTAAGTGAGTGAGTGAGTGTTTGAGATTTACGTCCCACCAACAGCTAAGGTCATACGGAGACGGGACCTCGGTTCAAAGACTCATCCGAAAGTCTGGAGAAGCCCGGGATCGATCCTGCGATCCCTGGTTTACAAGGCGAGTAGGGTAACCACTGCACCACGGAGGCTTCTTTGTGGTAATTGAACTGTCAATCTTTGTTTCCTGAACAGCAAGATGTGACCGGTCGCAGTATAAGTAGAAAAAAGAAAGAACTACTGATGGACAGAACTTCAATCTCCTGTGCTGCTACTACTACTAGTGCTACGCCTACTACTCGCAGATGACTGTGTTTGCTACCGGGAAATTAGAGATCCAGAGGATTCGCTGAAACTTCAGAATGATATAGATAGATTAGGATGTTGGTCACGAAAATGGGGCAATATTATGCAGATAACTAGGAAGAGAACAAATAAAATTGAGGCTTCTTACGCCTTAGAGGGAACTGTTTTCGAGAACGTGGATTCCATTAAATACCTTGGGGTGACACTCACACACGAAAGGGTGCTCTACGTTTGTTTCGAATTTAATGTTCCAATCCCACTGAGTCTTGATGGGTCCGAGCACTGGGCAAATGACATTTTATTAGGCAAGGCTGTATTATCGCCAACGCAACATTCTGACGTTTCATCGACATTGCAAAGTCAAATTCAGTACATCGCTTTGATGTCGATTTGATGTAGACACGACGTTGTTGACACGTTACATGTCGGTTGACGTTCGCTTATTGCTGGTACGTTAAGAGAGAGAGAGAGAGAGAGAGAGAGAGAGAGAGAGAGAGAGAGAGAGAGAGGACCCTGTTGGGTCGTACGTACAATATATCTTTAAGAGCAGTTAACTAAAAAATAACACTTGGGATTTGCCATCATGAAAAACACGCCTATGCGATTTTGGTCCCCTCAAACTTTTATACAGTAAAACTGGGGTTTACAGGGGTAACTATTATTTTTTCTTATTTCTACTCAAAAACATAGTTGGTGGGTACACGATAGAAGGTTCTATCGAGTCCCCGCAATCTATGTTTTGAGCAGAAATAAGACAAATATCACAATTTTTCATCTTAAAAAAATCCATTTTTTGGCCGAAAAATTGATAATGTATTTGTAGAGGCATGTTTTTGTAATGCGAAATTTCACACCTGGCAGCATATCAGTGTTTCTCCCATTATCTGACATTAGAATTCGCCAAAAGTTTAAAAGAATTCCACTGTTTTAAGCTGTAATTAACACTTTATCTGTCCCATTGCCTTGAAGTAATATGACAGAATGACTGGTCGTTGACGGCCAGGGCTTTTCCCGTTCTATTTTTTAAAAAAAGCTCCTATAGAGCTGCTAGATTTGTAGCAAGCAATTACTGCTTTGAAACTGGGAGCGTGACTGGAATACTAGGAAAATTAAGATGGGAGTCACTCAAGAAAAGGGGGAAAAGACATTAGGCTCATACTTTTATACATAAGTCTAAAGGTGCTGCCGGCATCCCAAGAGATGACCTTGTTCCCCTAAGGTAGGCACTATAGAAACCATCATTCATTGGCGTTTCAGAACCTTGCTGCAAGAACTGACATTTATAAGGAATCATTCTTCCCTCAAACCATTAGAGATTGGGGAGATTGGAATGCCTTTCCCGATTCGATTATTTCAACGGCTGAAGGTGCTGGGGACTGTGTAACTAAGTTGCAGGGTTGAAAGCCTACACAGTAATCATGTAATTACGGTAGGGGTTTTTAACCTGCACAGGAGATGACTCTTCCTGCACAGGGGACCTCCAGTTAACGTCCCGATCCGAAGGACGGTGCACTTTTTGGCATTCATCCCTATGAAGCGTGTTCGGACACCGAAATAATCAGCTCCACCGGGGATCGAACTGGGGGTCTCTAGCATCAGAGGCAAGTGCACTAACCACTGAGCTATCACGCTATCTATCTATCTATTCTGCCCTACGCCCTCGCGGGCATTCTAGGCAGGTGTGCGCTGTCGTGCTGAAGTAAGAAGGAAAATATAGACAAAAGTTAAAGTATGAGCCTAATGTCTTTTCCCCCTTTTCTTGAGTGACTCCCATCTTAATAGTGAGACGATAAAAGATGATAGGGTTTAAAAACAGTTGGTGAGGTAGAGAAGTCAAGGTCAAAATTAAGAACATCACTTTCTGGAGCTAGGGGAGGGAGTGGTGCAGTTTACCAACTTCACCCTTGAAACCCTCAAGGGTTGGCAAACATACAACTGATTCTGGGAGGGCATTACATTGGACAATAGCCAGGGGGAAGAAAGAGTATTTGTAAAAAAAAAAAAAAACACTTGTAAGTGTGGACCTGGCGAAAGGTCATTGAGTGGCAATTTTTAGAAGTCAAAGTTTTAGGTTGTATGTAATCGGGCATGGGTATTGCCACTAGCCCGTAGACAATCTGGTAGAATAGACATATGCGAGCGTCTGACCTTCTTTGTTGGAGGGTCCGCCAGCCTAGGTCTTCAAGCATCGTTGTAACACTGGACCTAGAATCATAATTGTTAGTGGTCCATCTAGCGGCTCGGCGCAGTATTTTCTCGATTTGAGCTGTTTGTCTTTAGTGTGTGGATCCCATATCTGGGAAGCGTATTCAAGGTTGGGGCGGACCAGCGTGTTGTAGGCAGTCTCCCTCACTTTGGTTCCCCTAAATGGTTCCGGGTCATTTCGGCCCATAACAAAATCGGCCCATGTCAAAATCGGCCCATGACAAATCGGCCCATAGCAATTTCGGCCCATAAATGAAATTAATGCAGTTATATGGGCCAAATATCAGCCAAAATAAAAAAAATGAAAGTAATTTTGTGCCGATTAATGATAAAAAAAAAAATATACAATTAATTTTTACCCCTTTTCAGCGCTCGGCCTTCATATTATTAATGACAAATATTGTCTCTCTCAGATGTGTCTTCTGGCAATATGTAACTTTGGTTTTGAAATAGTATTGGGCCCAAATGAAACAAAAATAATATAAAAAGGGGTGTTGGTTCCAGAATTTATTATTTTTATTGTTCTGTCGTCCAAATCAGAATAAGTGAAAACGTTTGTTACAGTCCTCACATTCTGTACATTTCTCGGAACCTTTGCAGTTTTTTTTTTTCAGAATCCGCAACAAAACCTTAGACCGGGGTTAGTTTCAATGTCTCCGGCCAAGATTATGAGTATAGCCAAATTTGTACCGCCTGAGAACTTGAAGTTTCGTAAGACCACCCCTCCCCCCACCAATTCCTTCTGTTCCCAGTCTTCGTAACTGCAAAGTATTGGGAAACTCGATTACAGCTCTCCTTGTAATATTGCACTCCTGATTCCCATTATCTGGATACATTCTATAATGCTGTTATAGGGGTAGATTATCAGCCAAAATATATATAAAAATGAAAGATATAGTTATTTTATGATGAATACATTAAATACATGTACATACAATTTATTTTTCCCCCTTTTCACCACTCGGCATTTATATCATTATTTTCAATAAGTACCAACCCCAGATGTTAGAATTCTCGCAATGCTACATTTGTAATGGAATATATCAAATGAAAATACTGTAAAAGAGTGTGTTTCATGAAGAAAAAATGTATACTTATGAACTTGGAATTTGAAGTTCTGGGGAAATTATTCACTTATTAATTTGTTGGCACATGTCGGTATGCAAAATGTTGATCAATAAATACCCAATGTTGTTACCTTTATTGACACGTGCCGTAAAGTAACAAACAGAACGATTATCATATTACTCAAACCTCAGTCCTAATTGGGGCACGTGCCAATCAATCATAAGTTAATTCTCTCTTTATTTCTTGCTTTCTATGTTGGCCTAGCACCGGGGTCCAGCAAAGATTTACATCAGCCTGCGCATCCGCGCAGTCTGATTTGTGTCTTCGCTGTGCACCGTAACTATGAATCGTGAAGTAGCCAAAGCTTCCTCATGCTTCCAGCGATCATGACCATACTGTGCGGCTGATCAAGCTGATCTGTGTTTGCTGGCCGAATTGTAGAAATTACTCGGCCTTTGCTTACATACATCACGTGAACAAGTCCGTGAAATAAAGACCCCCTAAACCCCACTTTATATAGTAAAAACTGGGGTTTACAGGTGTATATATTATTTTTCTTATTGTTACTGCAAGACATAGGTTGTGGGTACTCGTTAGAACCAACTCAATGAGGCGGTTCTAACGAGCATCCACTACCTATGTTTGCAGAAAAAAAAATCAGAAAAAATATCACGGATTTTCAGCGGAAAAGAAGACAAATTAAACAGCACTACTGGAGATAGACAGAAAGCAACGAGGGTGACGGTTTAAAATTATTTTAATTGTTTGCCGGATCCTTTACTATGTACACTATTTACAAATAAAAATAAAAAATGAGTCAGAAATCAGACTCCGAATGCACAGCATACCCAAAATGCACTTGACTTGGATGCTGCACATACTCAAGATGTCTGACCTACCTAAAATGCACTTCTCTTACACAAGAAAAGACACCGCCAATGGAATATAGACCTAACGCCTCATTGGCAAAAATTACTCTGTCAACTCTCAACAGACTTAGGCGGACGTGGGAGGAAAAAAACAAGATCAAGTCCTTTTTCCAAAAGTAATGTCCGAATAGCCCTTCCACACATCTGATGTTGCTTGAATGGCGAACAAAGAAAGAATGAAATATTAGCGCGCTTTTTCATCGCCAATCACAACTAGTCTAAATATAGATTGTGATGACGTGAATATGTGGGATTCCCCAACCCCCCAGACTGGTTTGTTGTTTAATTAATGATTATGAAACATAATCACTCAATTAAACAGCACTACTGGAGATAGACAGAAAGCAACGAGGTGACGGTTTGAAATTTTTTTAATTGTTTGCCGGATCCACTATTTACACTATTTACAAGTCAGAAATCAGACTCCGAATGCACAGCATACCCTAAATGCACTTGACTTGGATGATGCACATACTCAAGATGTCTGACCTACCTAAAATGCACTTCTCTTACACAAGAAAAGACACGCCAAACTGGTGAACCGCCAAACAAAACCGCACAAAGATGTCAAACCAGCTAGGGGTGGAAGAAGCCTGTTGGCGACATTATGAAACTTGCACACTAAGACACCACCGGCACTGGAAGCCATGCCTCCTGCGGACATTGTAAAAGGAATATCTCATTTTACTTCGAAACAAATAGATTGCTTGCTCACCGTGCCAGGGATTTGAGACAATGCCTCACCCTCAAACTGCAGGTCAACCAGGCTGAGTCTCTCTGCATGGCCTCCTGGGCCGGCGTGGCCCGTGTGCATTTAATCAACAGTATCATAACAGTAATGATCAAAGCAACCAAACTGCGGTAATATAAGCAACTAAAGCTGGTAAGCAAATTATGATAAAGCAAAAACAAAGCAAAGCAAATTACATTGGGAGACTTCTCACTGAGCCTGGATTCTTATGTTTAAAAACGTACCACGGGAAACCACCTAACCTCCCGTGACAGGCCTTCACCTCTCGCCTGCACAAAATGAGATCCAACTCATTGTCTTGAGATACCCAACGTTTAAAAGACTATGCTCTCAACCATTAGATCACTGAAGCCGACTGAAGCTGGGCTTGGGGCAAGTGTGGATGTCTCCCAATGAGCCGCAACGAACGAGCTAATTTTTTACTTACAGTCTGTCGGGTGATATTCATGCCAGAAAGATCGCAACTGCAAATATGAAAATGAGAACACAAATACATATTTATTGATAATTCATTCCTACATACGGTTATGACTGCAACTCCGTTGAGTCCAAAAATGAAATAAATACTGTGCATTCTGTAGGGAGCAGAAGGCCGACCTGACGAGGCGGATGGCCTGGGCAATTAGACCAACTCCCCGGACCTAATCCTGGGGAATAACGTACTTCCTCAAATGACCATCCAGCTTCTCAAGGAAAAGTATGCCCCGAATAAGCTTTAGAGGAACCGCACCGCCAGGCGGGCAGGCAGCTCACCGCCAGAATACATGTGGAAATCTACTCTTTTAGCAAATGTGCAACGGAGTTGACAAAGAACTGTCTCAATCTTCTGGTTCCTTCAAAGTTTAAGTGCAGACCCCGATCCCGTATTGCAAACAATTCGCGGAGAGGCTTCCGCGATTTGGTGAATGACCTGTAAGAATGCAGATACTTAATGTTTCGTCTCTTACATAAATCTTTCAGATTAAAACAAGATCAAGTCCTTTTTTCCAAAAGTAATGTCCGAATAGCCCTTCCACACATCTGATGTTGCTTGAATGGCGAACAAAGAAAGAATGAAATATAAGCGCGCTTTTTCATCGCCAATCACAACTAGTCTAAATATAGATTGTGATGACGTGAATATGTAGGATTCCCCAACCCCCTATCTATCTATCTTCATAAACTGAGTCGGTCATACTTGGCCATTACCTCAGTTGGGTGGTGCGCTAAATTTAGAATTTAGCAAAAAAAAAAAAAAAAAAAAACACACACCCACTGGATGAGTTCTTAAAACTATTTACAATCTGCTTTCAGAGGTGTACTAAAACGCACACCTCTGGATCTCAATCTACACCATGCGGGTTTTGAACTCCTCTGCAGTTTTGGCATTTACCACAGAGGAGGGAAGACTGTTCCATTGAGGAATAGTTCTAGGGAAGAAAGAATTCTTCAGGGCATCACTATAGGCCTGGTACCTACGATACTGACTGTTGTTTAATTTTGATGCCCTTGTTTGAGTTGAAGTGGTCACAGGGGTCAAGTATTTATCTTTATTAAGAGACACTGTGTCAGAGTGTATCTTATAAAAGAAGGTTAAAGAGGACTGCTCGCGACGGGCCTCCAACGATGGCCACTCCAGCTCATCGAGCATTTCACCAACACTACTTCTGTTTTGCCATTCCCTGCAGGTCCATCGGGCAGCCGTCCTCTGAACCTTCTCAACCTGTTGAACCTGAGTTTTAACATGGGGATGCCAAACAGGTGATGCATACTCTAATTGAGGTCTAACCAAGGTTTTGTATGCAACATCCTTTGTCTGCCTAGGTGCAAAAGCCAAATTACGTCTAAGAAACCCTAATGTCCTAGTTGCTTTAGAGGTAATCTCAGAAATATGTTTACCTCAATCAAGATTATCAGTGATGGTGATACCAAGATGTTTTGCGGATTGGACCTGTTCCAAAGTATGCTGATGTAATGAGTAGTTGAATTTAATCTGCTTGTCTGGAGGGTGCCGTGACACCCTCATTGAATGACATTTGGCCACATTGAACTTCATTTGCCAATCGGCCTCCCAACGTGCTAGGCTATCCAGGTCATCTTGTAAGATAAGACAGTCAGAAGAAGTATATATATTCCTATACAAAACACAATCATCAGCAAACAAGCGAACAGATGACCTGATATTATCAGGAAGATCGTTAATAAATATCAAGAAAAGGACCGGCCCAAGTACCGAACCATGTGGGACACCGGACAAAAAAGGGACTGGATCCAACGTTTGGCCATCAAGTACAACTTGTTGTGTGCGTCCAGAGAGCCATGAGCTAACCCACTTAAGTGTGGATCCTCTAATCCCATAATGATCCAATTTGTACAATAGCCTCCTGTGAGGTACCTTGTCGAAGGCCTTGGCAAAATCCATGATAATCAGGTCAGTCTGTTTGTGGCCACGATTAATGGCCCCATCCAGATTGCTCACTATGCCATGGTAGAACTGAACTAATTGAGTTTCACAAGACCTTCGGCTTCGGAAACCATGTTGACAGTCAGCAAGAATGCTTTCAGAGGCTTGGTGCTTGTTAATGTTGCTAACTAATATATGCTCCAGGGTTTTGCAACAAATGCATGTGAGCGACACCGGTCTGTAATTCGCAGCATCATATTTTTCTCCTTTCTTAAAGACCGGGGTTACGTTTGCTTGTCGCCAGTCGTCTGGTACAGTGCCCCGAGCAAGTGATTCATTGAAAATTAAGGCCAGCAGGGGAGATATTTCAGCACTACATTCCTTAAGCACCCTGGCATGCAGACCGTCAGGCCCAGATGCCTTATGGATGTTGAGCTTGTCCAACAGTTTTGCGACCCCTTTGGGGTCAACTGTTATGTCCCCCATAGAGGGGAACGGACTTGTACCTTTTGATGGTAGCTCACCGTCAGCTTCACGTGTAAACGCCGATTGAAACTGCTTATTACATATATTTGCCTTGTCGCGCGATTCAGTTTTCAAAATTCCATTTTCCCTAAGTGAAGTGATCCCAAATGATTCTTTTTTCAGGGACTTTACAAATGACCAAAATTTCTTAACTTTTCCATTCTTCTGGGGGCCCTCGGGATCAATATTTTCATCATCAAAGGTAAAGATGCTGGAAACATACTTCCAATATGCATCTCTAATTACCTTTTGTACATGTGCTCTGAACCTTTTGTAATGGTTCTTCACGTCGGGATTGCTAGACTTAAGAGCACGAAAGTACATTCTGTCACGCCTTCTGATTAGATGTTTGATCGTGTTATCGATCCATGGTACACTATACTTTGTTTTGGTCATTTTTATTGGTATGTACCTTTCCATGGCCGTCGTAAAGTAGAAGTAAAACAAAGATCAGGAATTGATACAATTAACTTACTCCATCCATAACAGACACCAAAGGGAAAGAAATACAAACATTAAGCGACCAGACCATAATGGAAACCTAAACAAAGGAAGGCCATATGGACAGTTACTTTCCCACAAAATGGCCATATGGCCATCCAAAATTAAAAGACACAAGTGATACACACAGTAAGTAACAAACAACAACATAAATAAATCGCCACAGAAGAGCCGCCTTGGAACGGTCAGTGGAAGATTTCCACTGGGGGGCTTAAATCGATTTTACGTGGCCACAATCCTCGCCCTTACTTCCGTCGCGATTTAGACAAAAAATTTGTTCAGTCCGCATGAAGGCCTCCTAACTCATCAGTGCAACATCTCCGTGAACACAGAAAACAAAGAACCACAGAGGTGAGACAACGGTGAGGACTCGACAGCAAGAAACCACTGAAATGCTGGAGCAAAACAAAACCAACAGTTAGACTCCGATGAGCCCGACCAGAGACAGAGCATCAGGCACCAACCAACATTATCTCTTTAATTTTCAATAAGCCTTTACGTTGGAGCCGTCATAGAATCTGAGGCCTGGCCCACCGGCGTGCAATTAAAGAGGGAAGCAAAGTTGCCAACCGTGATTGGGTTAACTACCATGCATGCAGTCTGTCGTATAATATCCATGTTGTACCCAATCTTTTTATATCGAAGAATGATTTTACGAAATTCGGTGCTGAAGTCATTGCGGTTATATATTTTTCTGAATTTATATACTAAGTCACCATAAAATTCGGGTTCCGATAGACCTTGTTGCAGAAGAGATTTAAGTCCAATATTGAATTTTGAAATTAAATCAGAATGGCGTCTATAAAATTTTGAAAAGGCTTTGCGTAGTTTATGGTACCGATAACCCTGATTAAGGAGTTTAGCCGTTAATAATTTATTACGAGTGTTGAAGTCAGTTACATGACTACACACTCTAGCAAATCGAATTAATTGCGAAATATAAACGCCATAGGATGGCGCACGAGGAACATCACCATCCAAGAAAGGAAAATTTACAATCTCAAAATCAAAGTCATCGCGTTTATCATAAATTTTGCACGAAACAAATCCGTCTACAATAGATAGATGTAAATCCAAAAACGGGGCCTCGGTATCAGAAGAATTTGCTTTATTTAACTGAAGTTCTAGGGGGTAAATCTGACTGGTCAAACCATCAAAATAGGCATTATCAATATTTAATAAATCATCTAAATATCTAGAAGTAGAGCTAAAAGCTTCAATAATCTCAGATTGGTTATCAATGGAAAGCGACAAAATGAAGTCTCTTTCATAACAATACAAAAACAGATCAGCCACAAGAGGTGCGCAATTAGTACCCATCGGAATACCCACAATTTGTCTAAATAACTTAGTACCGAATCTAATATAAATATTGTCAAGTAGAAAGGTGAGGGCATCACACACTTTCTGACATGACCAAAGTGTATAATTCTTATGCTCTTTAGAAGTGAAAAATGCATTTCTGACATTACATGCAAGATAGAGAGAATCTTCTCTGTGAAAAGCCCATTCAATTAAATCATTAAGCTTTTCTTTTATAAGATTATGAGGAAGTGTAGTGTAAAGAGTGGAAAAATCGTAGGTAGACAGACTAGAAGCACGAAACTGTCTAGATTTCAATTTATTTAAAACCTCATTCGAATTTTTTATAGACCAAAACAGATTTCTTCCTGATCTTTCAAAGACTTTATCACAATATTTAATTACATGCGTTTTAATAGCAGTAAGACAGGAAGTTAATAATTTAGAAAGTTCAGTGGTAGTGCAAGAACTAGAATTTGCAATAAACCGTGTTTTGTAAGTTTTTTTATGAAGTTTTGGTAACCAGTATAGCGTAGGAAGCTTGTCTTGGCCTTCGTTAACACACACAGCAAACTTGGTGGCTGAAAGACAAACATGTTTATCTACTATAGCTCTCTCTTCAGCCAAAGGCTGAAGTTCATAGGCCTTAGTACCACCAAGCTCCTGCTTAAGCGTGTTAACATAGTGGAGCCGTCACACAACAACGACGTTGTTAGCGGCCTTGTCTGCAGGGGCCAAAACAAACTTCTTATGAAATTCTTGAATACCTAGTTTAAGATGACGTAAAGACCTCTTGGGCTTAGGAGGTAATAAGTTAGTATTTTGAGAATAGAAAGAAATGCGTTTATTCACTAGTCTTAAAATGCTAAGTTTCCAGTCCTTTAGGGCTTTACACTCAACATACTCTCGCTTACACCATCGATTACCGAATTCATTCAAGGAAGCAGCGATTTCATCTCTACATTTACTGAAATCAATTTTAGAAGGAAACCGATATTTCGGTCCTTTAGAAATTATATTCCTTATCCTAGAATCAGGAATAATTTTCAAATTGCCAGTAATTACATGACCAGCAGCAGGATAGCAATACTTTGAGTTTTTACAATCACATGAATCAGGAGTATTAGTATCAATATCAAGATCTGAAACAAGTTTATTGAAATTAAAAATGATAGATCTAACAGGTTTGTTATATTTATAGCAAATTATAGGTGTTTCAGTATTTTGAAAATAAGCAGGAATGGAAGAAAGCACCGATCTCTCACGGAAGATACTGGGCAAATCTATAAAATCCATACCCTTATTAATGAAGGATATTTTGAAGAAATGACGTTTATGATTAATTTCAGAATCAATGTAAGGACGGAGAGTATGCTGAGTATAGCCTCTAGTTAAGAGAGTCGCATCATATAACTGATGAGAACTATCGTAGAATTTATTCGCCTCGGTGTCCAGAAGACGTAAAACAGAAACGGGTAATGAACTTAAAAATGAAAGCATAGAGTGGCGTCCATGATTTAATAATATAATTGACAGTCACTTCAGTCTAGTATTGTTTCGTTTTAAACGCACGTGATTTACGTTTAAAGTTACCATTTTTCCTGGTGCCGTGAGATCTAGTTCTGCGTTTTCGACATTCCAGGAGTGAGAAAATATCAAAGTCCGGCATTCTGGAAATATTACCCTCATGATAAATGTTGTCATTAAATCCCAGTGGAAAAGGGGTCTGTAAAAATTTAATCCATTTCAGTTCAGCTTCATGTCTTTTGATTATTTTGAATCTAGATGTAGAATTTGCATCGTAATAAAGTTTTTCCACTGGTTGTATAATAATGTTATTTACAGAATGACCTGTACGTCGAAAGTGACGGTACAAGAAAGTGTCAGTTTTCTTAGGCTTACTCATTCTACGATAATGCTCGTTCAATCTAGTTTTAAGCATGCGGTTAGTTTGACCGACGTACTGCATATTACAGTTTGCAGCACGTCAAGTAATTAGATAAATTAAATCTGTAGACTGTCATGTCAAATCAGACATGTTAACTACAGAGAAGCGTCTACCGTTTACAGATGAAGTAACGGTAGACGCAGTGCTTAAATGCGAACAACATCTGCACCTCTTGGCATTGCACTTGTAAGTTCGGTCTTAAAACTGACCCACAAGTCATTTACTGACATGCGAGAGAGGTCAGAGGAAAGGAAGGTATCCTTAAATCGCGCCATATGGTCTCGCAGACCATCCATATCCGCACGCTTATATAAATATATTTTACGCGGGACCTGTCGGATTCGCTTTGCTTTTATGTCATACTCTATATAAACTATATCATGATCGGCCTTGCCGATCGGGGGCATCCCTTTGACACGACTAACGGGGGATGGAGAATTTATAAATAGCAAATCTAGGGTTTTTTCTTGCCGGGTGGGTATATTTACGACTTGAGAGAGGCAATGTTCTTTTACTATATCCAAAAATTGTTGTTGTGTTTGCCTTTTCGACACCCCATGGAGTACCTGCTGGTTGCTCCATTCAATATCACCACAATTGAAGTCCCCTCCTACCAATATGTGGGCATTTCCATTTGACATTATCCTAGCCAATGATGTATTGAAAGCCTCAAGATAATCTGGGTCAATCTGATCTGGTGGACGATAAAAAGATCCAAGGTACAGAATCCTACATCCAATAATGTTCAACTTACACCTCCCCTGTGTGGAGCCCATATACCCAGTCAAATATAAACAAGGTTGAGCAAGTCCAAAGAAGAGCAGCTAGATGGGTCAAACATGACTACTCTTCATATAGTAGTGTGACCCAGATGCTTAATATCCTGGAATGGAGATCATTGGAACAGAGGCGGGCAGATGCTCGCCTCCTATTGTTCTACAAGATAGTATATGGCCTTGTCGAGATTCCGCTCCCTACATACATCCGACATCCAATCAGAACTACTAAAAACATGCATACTATGCACTATATTCAAATTCCTACTACTGCCAGTTACTATAAATACAGTTTCTTCCCCTTGGCTGTGGTACAATGGAATCACCTTCCTCCTCATGCGGTTGTGTGCTCCGATGTGGATTCTTTCAGATCGACCATATGCACCCTCCATCACCCAATGCCATGAACCGTGAAACATTGTTTTTATCTGCTTTTAATCTCTACTTTATTAACACTGTTTTTACTTTCAATTCTCCTAAAATCTAATACTTTTTCTTCTATCACACTTTTCTTTTTCTGACGCGCGCAGCTGCACATAATCCTTGCGAGAGGGTGCTGCAGGATATATATATAGATACATAGATAGATAGACACCAAACTATTTCACAGTCGGTGTCCAACTCCGGAGTTTCTGTGCAGAGCAGGTCCCTTTTAAATGCCACGAAGACACCGAATCCGGAACGTTTCGGCTCCGAGTCGTTTCGGCCGGGTCGTTTCGGCCTGGGTCGTTTCGGCCTAAATTTGGACCTGGGTCGTTTCGGCCTATTTCGGTGGGTCGTTTCGGCCTTGGTCGTTTCGGCCCGATTTTATTATATAGCATTTTGTCCTGTATAAAACATTATTATTTAAATTTGGAATATTACTTAAACGCCCTGTCACGTTATGTCATGGTTATGATAGCCCAAATAAAGTGTTTTGATTAATTTAATTTATCCAGCAGGATAACGGTTATATAATTTTCTTTCTACAATGATTGAATTTGGTAACACAATCAGCAGGCAAAAACCACATCCATCCATCCATGCATGCATGCATGCATGCATACATACACGTCCCTACATACATACATACATACATACATACATACACACATACATTTATCCCCCCCCCCCCCGCCCGCGGCCCCCACCAATCGGAGCTTGAAAAAATAGATGGGCTGCATGATGCTTCCATGCAGAGCTGAAACAGACCGCACACAAATACTGGTAAACCGCTTCTAAAGAGGATCTAAGCCTGCCCAGGCAGGGCGGTGCGAGTTGGCCAGCCCATGTTTATAAACCCTATTGGTTTCATTGGGCGACAGGACTTCAGATGTCATTTCATCTCATTGTCGGGTAAAAGTCCCGCAAAATTGGAAGCAGCGACTCCAAAATGACCTATACAGTGTTGACGGGGACGTTAAACCCCAAATCAAACAAACAAATCGCCCTCGCCAGTTAGGGCTTGGAGAATAGATATGGCTGCATGATGCTTCCATGCAGGGTTGAAACCGACCGCACATGACTACACATAAATAAAGAATAATAATAAAAAAAAAATAAAGATTATATCAAATAATAATTAAAACACCTGTTCCATAAAGGCGATGCTGCCATCGGTCACACACGTCACACGTAACGGCATAGCGTCGGCCATTTACTTCCTTGTCACATGAGATGCACAATTCCGTCGTTTTGAAATTTACTTCGACAATCTTTATATGCGATTTCAAAGATAAGTGGCGGGGTGGTGTCTCGGATATACATTGGCTGCCGACATTTAAAAGACTTCAGTGAAACAAATTTTAAAGCATATCAATCATAACATTTTTTTTTTTTTTTGTTTATTGTAAATTAACAGAACCGTCATTTCCCGCCGAACTCAAAGGGCTGCTTATTCAAGACGCTCGCATTTAACGTGTGTTTTCAAACTGTTACGTTAACGTTATTACACCGCCACATAGTTGATCAATTATATACACAAATAAGGGGATTAGCTAACTACATTCAAAGTGATTAACGGGTGATTGATTAATGGGCCATTATCATGTGATGATATAATTCTTAAAAAGCCAAGAACTTTAAAGTCTGTAAATATATAAATATATAACAATTGGGGTGTCATGGTGGCTGCAGAAGGTTCATAGTTTTGAAGACCATGATTAGATTGCACACTACGCTTGCGCAGGATTATTTTCTCTATGGCGGATAATGACAAAATTATATAGGCGTATTTTCGTCATGTTGTATGTCGCTGTGTCTGCAGAATGTTCCCAAAGATTTTGAAGGTTTGTGAAGTTCGTCTCAATGGTATGATTAGACTGAACGCAAGCGCACAATGGTCTATTTCACGTGCCACATACAGACATGCATGGTGCGCATCCATTCTAAGGTTGTTGTTTTTTTTCTAAATAGCCCTGGGCGGCAAAAGGCTTCTGCAGTAGCAGAGACTGATCACACGGCACTGACTTGCAAGATTTACTAGTATCAATGGCACGCACGTTTTGAGAACAGCATGCGAAATATTTGCGAAATGTAGCCTAATTATTTTATATGATCAGCCTCCATCTGTCGTTGTGATACCTTCGAATACTAAATAACCTATACATCTGTTCATTGTGATCAGAGTCTGCGCAGTTTGAAAAAGCCCTCTTTTTTGAGCTATTAATATCGGAACGCTGTAATTATTTTATATGATCAGCCTGCATCTGATACCTTCAAAGACCTTATAAACTAAAAATCTGTTCATTGTGATCAGAGTCTATACAGTTTGAAAAAGTCATCTGTTTTCTGACATATTGAAGTGTTAACGAGAGAAGATAGCAAAAGTACAGGCTGGTCTTCGACAAACAAAAAATAAATACATATAAATAAGGAATAAAAATATCAGGCCGAAACGACCCACCAATATGGCCGAAACGACTGACCCCCAAAATTAGGCCGAAACGACCCAGGCCGAAAACGACCCGGCCGAAACGACTCAGGGCCGAAACGACCCAGGGTCCGAAACGACTCAGGACCGAAACGACCCGCGACCAAGACACCACCATAGGGTTCGCCGGCGTGACGTCACTTCCCGTAGCAACCGATAGGCCGCCATTTTGGAGGTGAAAACAATAACAGAGCGACCGGCAATTACCCTTTAGATCGCTATCAATTACATTGAATAAAATCGTTTTTTGAACCTGAAAATGCATGTTACTGTAAGTAAAAATGATTAAAAGTAAAGAATAACGAGGCGGGAAATTTCCATTTAGTGAAATAACAGCTGCCTGATAACCGATGTCTACGGACTAGTGTCAATTGTGTTGTGTATTCGGAGGTGTCATGGACTCGGGGAAATATACTCTATCCAAGTGTCAAGGTAGGTTTGACATTCTGTTTATTGTCAAAGTAACACAGATCAGATTGCTAAGAGGAGCTGTCTGATCTGAGTCTACACTGTTTGTCTGTAAAAAATCGTTGACTGCCGGTAGCTTTAAGTCATTTCTGCAAACAGTGTGGACCCAGATCAGACTGCTCATCTGATCTGGGTCCATACTGTTTGCATGTCATATGTCATTTCTGCAAATAGTGTGAACCCAGATCCGAGGTTATGCCAAGGCTAGGGGGACAGGCTAGTTTGTTAGTTCATTTACAAGGCACACATTCTAAAGACCTTGTTGTTGTTTTGACCTTTAGATCAGAGGCATTCATTTTAGGACCCCTGATCTTCTTTAGCACACCCACTAAGGAGGTTTTATTTTCTACACTTTAAAGTTAATTACAATCAATTTCTAAATTTAGTCACCCATCCAACACCTGTGGTGATGTTCCAAGGGATCGCCTCGGTAAGTGCAGAAATGTTGTTGAAAGGGAGAAATACGAGCACTAGCGAGAAATCAACAGACAATTTTACCAATAGAAAGGACAATTTCAGTTCATTATCAACAAAGCATGGCCCAAAGAATAATGTATTGTGAATCAATTACCTGTTATAAAATGTTCACTGCACATGTAAACATATTTTGATGTAGGAATCCAGTCTGAACCATCAGCGTTCTGGCGACTGCAGGCCCTTATCCACCGAGACCGTCTCTCTGGATGTTTTTCTCCATTTGGGAACTGATAGAACGATAGCTTTTTATCCAGTTGTAAATGATGATTTGTACAACCACCTGCACTACAGATTTTTGGCATGTTTTATCAAAATTGTAAGAAATATGCTAGTGACTTGGGTTTTATTTACACTATTTGCTTATTCAAAATGGCGTTTGTATTCACCCGCGTGCTCGTTGCTATCACGTGACAAACGAAAGTACCCGGATGACCGGCGAACCCTATGAGCATCTCCAACTCTGTCTTTCCGGATGGCTTCAAATGAATCTGGGAAAATCTCCGAGACTGGTTTGTTGTTTAATTAATGATTATGAAACATAATCACTCTATTGGAGATGTGAAAAATGCACTATATCGCACGGGTTTGTTATCGTAATGTTTACTTTGTTTCAAGCTGTCTAATGTTCAAACGGCTTCCTTGGGACCCGAAGGGCGGTCCAATTATTTGGGTCCATCCGGTATGGTCCGGCTTTTAAACGCACCACAACCGAGGAACGGCGTAGCATTTGTCTCAGAAACAAACTCTAGGATTTTTGCGGGAATTCAGAATTCTGGTGAAAGCGAGAAAATAAAGCATCACAATGACAGAAGAACGAATGGACACATCAGAGGTCAATGTAAAATCGACAAGTAAAGCAAGCGCATCTCACACAGGACAAGAAGTTCCATGGTAGTCGTTAATCCAATGATGTCATTGTTGTTGTTGAAAAAATCCTGCACGTAATCCTCTCGAGGGGGTGTTGCAGTACAACTAGATAGATAGATAGATATTTTAGCACCCTGCACATTTATTGGTGTATGAATGTCATTTGACAACAACAACGTGTCACAAGTAACAATTCTGATTCTGATTTATTTATGGTCTCGGGTTGTTTCGCCCATGAGTCATTTCGCCTGTGGGTCGTTTCGCACATTTTTTTCAAGCCCTATTTGTAATATCCGGTCGGGTATAAAAGCCAAGGTCGCGCCGAGCCTACCGAAAAATTTATTTTTAGTCTCTAGTTACAAGTTAGATATATATTTGGGTGAATGTGGGATTAAATTATTATATATTAGATATGTTATAACTAGAAGTAGTTTTACGTATCTACATATGGCTTATTTATCTTTTAATAGGAGGTTTTAGGAATTGCGTTTATGACGTCATTCTTGCGCATGCGCAAAGTACTGGCCGTCAATTGAAACAGCCATCGCTATTCAAATGTATTGGCAGAACTTAAAATGGTTACAATATTCAGACATCCTGAGAGAAAATATAGCCGTTTTCATTGAAATAATGCCTTGAGAAGGAAAGAATGATATTTTGCTTTTATTTACGAATTTCATTTATCCTAAATCCGTTTTTAATTGACGAAAATCTTTTCGTGAATGACCCATGTCAATGGCTTCAGATACCGTTATTCACGAAAGTTTTTACGTAACTTTCGCTTTATTCGCTATCAAAATCTATCTATCTTTAGAAATCTGTACAACGATCTGTCTACATGTGCAATTAAAATGTCCATACTGACAGTCGAAATAAACATATGGGTGGACTGACGGAGGGGCGTTGAGTCAATGTTGGTTCGATGTCATGCCGTCGACACCCACTCCAACTCACTTCATTGTCACATGACCGCTGGCATGGGAGAGAGAGAGAGCGAGAGAGAGTGGTTTGACTGACAAACTGACAGTAGACAGGCAGACGACACACAGACCGACTGACTGAATGAATGACTGACTAACAGACGAACGGGCGAACTGTTAGACAGACAAATAAACATAATGACAGTCGAAAAAAACAACCAATGAGTGGACTTACAGACGGGCGTCGAGTCAACGTTGGATCGTCGTCATGCCGTCGACAACCACTCCCAACTCCAATGTCACGTGACCGTTGAGATGAGAGAGCGGTTTGACTGATCCCTGTATCCAAGAAGCCCATAACCCTTTTTGTACCGTATGGAATCTTCCTCCTTATATATAGCAGGAGTCATTTTCAAAATTTAGGGGTGTCAGGCTGTGTTTTCTTCAAAATTTATTTGGAAAATGGCCGAACTTTTTGCAAACAGTGTAGGCCCCGATCAGACGCCGCATTCTGCCGCGTCTGATCTGGGCTTGACCTGTGTGTCACTTACCCCCTTTTGGGTTTCCGGTACCAAATGGGTTAATGTAGACCTAAGGGCTGGGCAGGTTGAACCAATCTACAAATCTACCAGATTTTACTGTAAAATCTTGCACTTGCGAAGAAGTGTTTCATTTTAAGGCACTGAAAGGGTGTTCTACGTTTGTTTTTAATTTAATGTTCCAATCCCACTGAGTCTTAATGGGTCCGAGCACAGGGCAAATGACATTTTATTAAGCAACGCCGTATTATGGCCAACGCAGCGTTCTGAAGGTTCATCGACGTTGCAATGTCAAATTCAATGCAAGTTGGTTTGATGTAGACACGACGTTGTTGACGCACTACATGTCGGTTGACGTGGCATCATTTAACGACAAACTGTACTTTACATTTGTCTGCGCTCGAAAGTTGTTGGTGCGCAGAGAGAGAGAAAGGGGGGACCCTGTTGGGTCGTATGTACAATATATCATTTTCGTAATGTGAAATTTCACATCTGGCAGCATATCTGTGTTTCTCCCTTTATCTTACATTAGAATTCGCCAAAAGTTTAAAAAAATTCCACTGTTTTACGCTGTTATTAACACTTTATCTGTCCCACTGCCTTTGAAGCAATACGACAGATGACGGCCAGGGCTTTTCCCGTTCTATTTTTAGAACCGGAAGTACGTCATGAAAAAAGCTCATAGCTTTTTTCCGAAATCCAGGGGTATAAAAGCCAAGGCGGCGAAAAAGTATTGACAATTCCGAATTTCTTTCAAATTCATTGGTTAAATTACTTCTTTTTGGCCTTATGATATTTGAAATTGATTATACTTATTATGTGTTCGTGATTGAATTAAATATATTCACCAGAATCACCTAAATGATCGAATTACTTATTTTATTTTTGTTTCTATTTTTAGAATTACCTTATTACAGGAAACGACCGAAAAGGACCGAAAGGGAAGGCACACAATGACTGGAATGATCCGAATCGAATGACGACCCATGCTGTTCAGTGACATCAGACTGTTATCCCAGTGAACAAAATTTGTATATGCGACGTTGTTTAAATGATTGTCCAAGGACTTCAGGGTTTTATGACGTTGATTCGACGTCGTTAAAGGGAAATCAACACTCTTGTCCATCAAATTTTTTTTGTATAAAAAGTGTAAATAGATGTTCCCAGCAGGCACTCCACGTTGAATCAACATTGAAACAATGTAGATTCAACGTTGTGTGCCTGTAGGGTTCTGTATACTGCCAGTAGGAGCTGTTTACTGACTGGTGACCAGGAGGACGCGGGTTCGATACCTGCTGAGGTCGGCAGCATTCTTTCGTGGAGATTGAACTATGGTCATTCTCTCTGTTCCATTGATTTAAGAAGGGCAGTTGTCAGCCTGCTCTGGAAAAGTGTGGATAGGTAAACTGATCGGCTCAAAATGACTTAAATAGTGTTGGCTTGGCCGTTGAAAATAGAAATGAAAGCAATGATCCAAATTCAAACAAAACAACAAAGAATTAAAAATCTTTTTTTTTTTTCTTTTATTTATTCGAATGTTTACATGCATAATGATAATTATAATTAAGAACATTACTGCTAAGCAGTTTATGTCTATTTAATTTAGAAGCCATCAAACCCCAATTTTTATAGTATATATATTATTTACATTGAACATTATTTCGGACACATAGAATGTGGGTACTCGTTAGAACTGCCTTGTCGAGGTTGTTCAAACGAGTATACACAATTTATGAACACATAGATTATGGGTACTCATCAGAACTGCCTTGTCGAAGCGGTTCTAAGGAGTGTCATGATGATCGCGGTTCAGTTAACTTAAAGAATCGAATGCTTTATGAACCTTAATTGACAAGATCTCACTAATTAAAACAATTAGATGAGTCAATTAATGCACTAATCACTCACTGACTGATGCATATTAACAAGCAATAATAATACAATAGGTAAGCATCAAAACATAATTAAATGAAAAAAAAAAAAAAATTGTGGGTTAAAACCTAATGAGTCAGAAACTTAATAAAGTATTGCCTTTCAAACTAGATTGTTCAATTTTCTTATCAGTCAATTTATACAGTGAAATTCCTATATTAAGACCACCTTTGGGACTGTTCAAAAGTGGTCTCTAAGACCACTTTTGATTCACTTTTGAACAGCCCAAAAGGTGGTCTCTAATTGGAGGACACTGAGTGTAGAATACAGGAAGAAAGAATACCTGAGACCTCTAAATATGCTTTTAAACACAAAGTTAGTCTTAATTTTAGGTGGTCTTAATTGCGGAATTTCACTGTAATTGTATTTTAGCTCGCCAGGAAGAGATATTGCAATATCCCCCGCATTGGCGTTAGCGGTGGCAGTGGAGGGCGTGTAAGCATCCACATATACATCAAAGTTTTTTAAGAGTCATTTTTTTTCATCAATATGAAAGATTTGGTTGATGTTTGGTATTATGATAGATATAGGTCCAAAGTTTTATTCATATCCCTGCCCATGGCCAAGGTCATGAACTTAGAAGTTTTTATGTCTCTGGTAGCGATAGCGGGGACATATTGCTTTTGTCCTGTCTGTTTGTTTGTTGGTTTGTACGTGGACAACTTAAACATTGGTCATAATTTTTAACTGTTTTAGATAGAGCATTCATATTTGGCATGTAGGTTCCATTCATATTTGGCATGTAGGTTCCTTGTGACAAGAGCTTCACATTCATGCAAAAAAATTTGACCTATGTCTGTGACCTTGACCTTTGACCTGCTTAATAGAAAAAATGTTTTTTAGAAAATTTTTTATGTTAAGTTTTTTATCTGCACTTATTTTCCAAACCACATGGAAAATCTGGTTCAGTATGTGGTATGATAATACATGTAGATATACTCCGGCCCATGCTTATGACCTTAAGGTCAAGGTCACAGTCTTCATAAAATTTTTAATGTTAATGTTTTTTAGAGCTCATATTGTAAAAACCATATGATTGATTTGTTTTTATTTGGAATGATGATAAGAGAAAGGTCCAAAGTTTAACTACCGTAATTCCCTGTGTATACCACGCACTCATCTATAACACGCACCTCAATTCTTAGTCCAAGATATGTGAAAAAAAAGATATTCCAGTCTAAAACACGCACATGCTTTTCCCCAGTATCACAGAATGCTTTTCACAGACGCCATTTTGATTGAAAATGAAAGTACACGGATTTTGATTGGCTACTATCAAAATAGCCTGACTGGTTATAGGTATATTTCCCAGTAGTTATAGAATAGAAGGTAGAAATTGCTTGCCTGCACTCATGATGTCAAGGTCATAGACAGGCCTGGGGTCGAATACTTTCAAAAGTATTCGATTACAAATACAAATACTTTGCATTTCAGGAATACAGAATACAAATAAAAATACATTTTTTAGGAATGTATTCGAATGAGAATACAAATACTTTGCAAATGTATTCAAATACTTTTAGAATACTTTTGAATACATTTCAATCGAAATGGAGGACTTATACAAAACAAAAACACCTGGTGACTGTTGTATTGTTTGGGTCATAGACAGATACACATCTCTTTGTTTTCTCTAGAACAATTTAAGACACAATCAATGAAGGTGTGCAGGATCTTGTATGAAACAGGTCATTTGTAGTGTCTGCAGCATTTATCAATCAAAAGCTAATGATTGATGAATTACATTACATCACATAACCAGTGTTCTGCCAAGAAATTCAAAAACATGGGCCAATGGCCCATCAGACAGGAAATTGTCGGGCCATTTACAAAAAAGTGGGGCCATTCACCAAAAAAGCAGGGCCATTCACAAAAAAAATCAATTTATACAAAGGGCGAGTATGACCTCTTGAAAGGGCCATTTATCAATCAATATTTTATTTCTGTCCGACTTTTAAATGTGGAAATACAATGTTAAACAGGTGTTGTAGACTTTGACATGAAAATCATGACCTTGCAGTCGGTACACAAAAAAGATCAAACAGAATTTTTTTCTTGGCCTTCAGCTAAATGTGTCTCATTACTATTTTTAGCCTAAGGAAATATAATTTTGGGGAACACTGAAACATGGGTTGATCAAAAAGAGACAGATCAGCCTGCGCAGCCTGATCAGAACATTCGCTGTTGGCTCTACAATTAAGTAGGAATCTGTTACCATAAACAAATTATTATAAGAAAGAGCGTTGGGTATTATCAAACCAAAGGCAATATTTACGGCCACTGACACGTGACCAGTCCACAGGTGTCAGGTGTGAAAAACGTGTTGGGTTAATTTTGAGAGGCTAAAAATATATATTGGGCTGCAGATTAATAGACTTCAAAGGAAAGCAACCGGATCAAGACATGATGACGGTTCGTTCCTCGAGAAAAAGGTGCGCCCGGCAATAATTTGGATGCGCCCACGGGCCCATGGATGTCAACTTTTCTGCGCCATACAGATTTTTTCCGCGCCAATGGCGCAAGGGCGCGGCCTTGGCAGAACACTGCATAACATAACCACCTATATAATTCTGACCCCCTTGAACCTCACTTTTATACAGTTAAATTGGGGTTTACTGTAAACCCATTTTTTCTTATTTCATCTCTAATATACAGATTGTGGGTACTCATTAGGATAATGTATCACTTTTGAAAATTCTGCTTGATTATTGTGATGACTTTTTAACACATTTTTTTTTTATAAATTTCATGATGTAAATACACATTATGCTATTATATTAAGTTAGTTCAATGAATTAAATCTCTTGTCATGACTAAAGAAGTACTTTGTTCGATTTTTAATGTTCTTATTCATTGTTAGAATTTAGTCATATTGATGAATTTACTATTCTGTATTTTGTCACCTGTTGTAGCTGCTTGTTGCAATAATTTCTCCATTATAAGCACCAATATAGCTATGATATTCCAAATATGATTTGGAATCTGCAGTTTTTAAAACGATACATGTACATACAAATTAATTTTCAAAAATCAGTAATTGTGCATGTGGAGGTGGGGGGATTTTGTCCACCTTCACAAACAGCAGCTGGGATTATGTCCAAAGGGGATATTGTCCACCTAAACAAATGGTGGGGGAGATTTTGTCGGGGATGGGGGATTTTGTCTGTAATTAAAATGAGGTGGATATAACAAGTACCCACAATCTATATTCTGAGCAGAAATAAGAAAAATATCACAATTTTTCATCTTCAAATTTGTGATTTTTTGGTGATAAAAGTTACAATGTATTTGTATAGGCAGCATGTTTTTGTATTATCAATTCATATACTGCTGAAACTAAATAAGGGTTATTATTGTGTTCTGTTTCTTGTGAGAAACAAGTGTCAAGGGTGGCCAGCACATAATAAATTAAGCAGTTTGCCTATTGCCTTCTATTTCTACTTTTGGGATTGCAGTTTTCAGATTGCATTCACTTTCATTTTACTACTTAGGCATTTTTTGGTGTATAATTTTTAATATGTTACCAACAGGGAGAATGTTCTTATCAGACAAAACTCATCAATTTACCAGTATTTGGAATTACATACATGTGGGTAATTTGTAGGTTTTTACTTTGGCATGCATATGGCTCAGTTGTAAAAAACACCATATCTTGACCCTATCTCTCTATCCTGAGGCAATTTATTGGAAGATGACATACAGGTAACTTCACAGATTTACACATCAATGCCTACAGTCCCTTAAAAAGGGACCTTGGCAGTGTAGATTAAGATCATATGTCACAGAATATAGTGTCTGATCAAAGTGTACAGTACTTTCTAATTTTCTAAAGATCATAAAATTTTGCAAAAATAATAAAAGTAAGCAGACACATCTTAAATTGAAATGGACCTGTCTAATAATACAAATTGAAGAGTTCACTGGACATAAATGGGTAGCAGAAATTATTTTATGCAATCAGCACAAATCAGTCTAACACATCATACATTAACAAATTGATACATTTGTGAGAACAGACTAGAAATAGTGGGCCATGATTGTGAGTTATTTGTGATAGAAGTGTCTCTGATAAACAAGCAGATGTTATTTTCTTCTGTTTTTCACACCTCTCAGTCAACAAATTACAATGTCAGCCACTTTAAAAGAAATATATTCATAATAATGAAATGTTTGTCATCTTAAAAGCTTTTATTTGCACCAATGCAGACAAATAAATCAATTAATATTCTTGGATTTCTGTTATGTGTTGTATTAAACCATATAACAGTAAATTCAGAAGTTCCTACATGTGCAGTCAAGGACTTTAGTCACATCAATTAAACCATTTATGTATTGTTTCATAATTTTTTTTCCTGTATAGAGCAAAAGTATTCATAATGTATTCGTAAAACTATTCATGAATACATGACTTTTGAAATGCATTCGAATACAAATACAAATACTTTTATTCTAAAAAATCCACGAATACAGAATACTTCACGAATACTAAAAAATGTATTCAAATAGTATTCGAATAAGAATACAGAATACAATTACCCCAGGTCTGGTCATAGATTTGGAAATTTTTTGTAAAAGTTTTTTTTTTTAGAGCTCATATTTTCCAATATGATGGATGTGGTTCATATTTGGTACGATGCCAGATATAGGTCCAAATGTTTTATTAGGCAGTACCCCCACTTGTGCCTATGGCCTCGAAGTAATTTTGCCATGCGAGCTTTGCTGTCCAATGACAGCTTTTGTTTTATTTTAGGGTAGAAAAGTTCCGCCCCTTGGTGCTGTCAGATATAGTGGGTAATGAACAGACTATCAGTCGACTAGAAGTATTTGCCAGAGAGGGAAACGTTCCAAACGTAATCATTGCCGTGAGTGCCTTATTCATTTATGTTAACCCTTTTTGTCATTACGAAAACATGCCTATACAAATACATTGAAAACTTTATTGCCGAAAAATCGAACATTTTATGGTGAAAATTTGTGATGGTTTTTCTTATTTCTGCTCATAATATAGATTGTTGGTACTCGTTAGAACCGCCTCGATGAGGCGGTTCTAACGAGTACCCACAATCTATATTTTGGAGCAGAAATAAGAACAATCAGGTTCACGCTTGTAAAGCCCAGTTTTATTACATAAAAGTGGGGTTTAAGGGGATCAAAATGATATAGGAATGTTTTCATGATGATTGACTTGACTCTTCTGTATTGTATATAGCAGGATAAGGGTACCAGGTTGACTTGGTTCTAGAAAATGTTTTAAAATTGGCTCAATTTTCCGCAAACAGTGAAGGCCCTGATTAGACGGCATGTTCTGTGGTGTCTTATCTGGACTTGCACTGTTTGCCCGTGATCTGTATTGGGGTTTCTTGCACACCAGACAAGGAAATCCGTGATTTTACCCTGGGATAGAAATCTATGTTCTGACCCTGGTGTTCCGACCCCAAATCAAATATAATCGCGTGTTTGATAAATGCACGGTTGATTACGACCTTGTGTGCGCCGTCGTTAAGGTTGACGTCATGCACGACCCGTGACATCACTTTACATTCCTGCAGTGTCAATACAATATGGTAACCGAAGTGACTGTACCATTGAAATTCCGGGCACTTTCATTATAAATTAGAAAAACAAAATATGAGCATACAGGCATAAATATTTTTGGTACCTGTATGTTTTAAACAAAATATTTGGTTGTAAAATGTGCCACTGGGTACCAACAATTTTCTGTGAAAATTTGAGGTGAATGTGCCCATTGGTTCTTTTACAATACATAAATATGTCAATATTTTGGGACAAAAAGGCAGTCTCAATATGGAATATTCAATGTTAAGCATGCTGCTACTCTAAATCTGTGGTGATTTTTCAAAAGGATTTGTGTTTTTGTAAATGCTCATATGCCAAAATTATAGTGTATAAAAAATTGTAATCGTCCGTTCTATAATTCAGAAAAAATCATCAAAAGATGATAACCTTGAATTTGTCCCCAAAAATGTCCCCTACAGAACATAGCCATAAAAAAATCAACTTCTGTATGTTATTAGGACAGGATTTTGATTTAAGAAACAACTTCAAAATCTAAATAAGTGAATAAAACACCTTCCTTTCAGGTAAATATCATATCTAATGTATTGTGCCAATCCAAAGTGGTGCACATTCATTTGTCCCAAAAAAATGTCCTCTACAGAATTGCCTTTTTTTCTGTTCTGCACTTTCTATGATGGAAAAAGGTTGTTTTAGAGCATGCATTAGTAGATTATCTATACCTATAGAGGATTTTAGAAAGATAAAAGCTGACATTTCAGTGGAAATAAAACCAAATACAAAAAAATAGCAAATGTCCTCTACAGATTTGTTTGATTTGAGGTTTAACGTCCCCGTCAACACTGTAAAGGTCATTTTGGAGACGTTGCTTCCAATTTCGTGGGACTTTTACCCGACATTGAGATGAAATGACATCTCAAGCCCTGTCGCCCAATGAAACCAATAGGGTTTGTTAGCATGGACGGTCCGCCTCGCACCGCGGCTCCTGGATAGGCTTAGATCCTCCAAGCGGTTTACCAGTACTAGTGTGCGGGACGGATTCAGCTCTGCGTGGAAGCATCATGCAGCCCATATATTTCTTCAAGCCCCTATGGGCGGGGGCGGATGTCCTCTACAGAACGTTAATTATTGATTTTGAAAACTTCACTATACTCTAACATTGCTCATTCACACACCCTAATTATGCCCCCAACTTCGAAGAAGTTGTGGGGGCATATTGGTTTTGCCCTGTTCGTCCGTCCGTCCTTCCGTCCTTACGTCCGTCCCACTTTTTACTGCATAGCATAACTTTAGAACCATGGGTGCTAGGTTTTTGAAATTTCATATATGGATTCCTCATGAAAAAATAATTGACCCATGTTTTTTTTCTCGTCAGGATTATGCCCCTTTTTTGAGTTATGCCCCTTTGCAAAAAATACTATGAAATCTTGTAAGCAAGATATCTCAAAAACTGTTTGAGCTATTGCCCTGAAACTTTACATGCTGGTTGGGGATGATGAGTAGATGAACTGATTAACTTTTGAAAAAAATCCGAAATTTTTTTCTTGAGTTATGGCCCTTTGAAATTTTTCGCGTTTTAAGTTTGTAAGCAAGATATCTAAAAAAACTATTTGAGGTTTTTCCCCGAAACTTCACAGACTTGTCGGGGATGATGAGTAGATGAACTGATCAACTTTTGAAAAAAATCCGATTTTTTTTCTTGAGTTATGGCCCTTAGATTTTTTTCGTGTTTTCAGCTTGTAAGCAAGATATCTCAATAATTGTTTGAGCGATTGCCCTGCAACTTTACAAGCTGGTTTGGGATGATGTGTAGATGAACTGATTAACTGTTGAAAAAAAATCCTATATTTTTTTCTTGAGTTATGGCCCTTTGAAATTTTTCGCGTTTTAAGTTTGTAAGCAAGATATCTCAAAAACTATATGAGGTTTTTCCCCAAAACTTCACAGACTGATTGGGTATGATGAGTAGATGAACTGATTAACTTTTGAAAAAAATCCAATTTTTTTTCTTGAGTTATGGCCCTTTGATTTTTTTCGTGTTTTCAGCTTGTAAGCAAGATATCTCAAAAATTGTTTGAGCTATTGCCCTGAAACTTTACAGGCTGGTTGGGGATGATGAGTAGATGAACTGATTAACTTTTGAAAAAAATCCGAAATTTTTTTCTTGAGTTATGGCCCTTTGAAATTTTTCGCGTTTTAAGTTTGTAAGCAAGATATCTAAAAAACTATTTTAGGTTTTTCCCCGAAACTTCACAGACTGGTCAGGGATGATGAGTAGATGATTAACTACAGCTTTTCTTGTGTAATTTCAGCATTACAGCCACATAAAAACAAGATATCTCAATTACTGTTAGGGACAAGCAGTGTTAGGGTCAAGCAGTTGGGGGCATTGTGTTTCATAAACACTGGCTCTAGTTTTATCAGGTGTTTCACCCAGAATGATTTTTGTCCCTAAATATCGCATTGCAGAAAATTTAAATATCTCAAATTCCCCTCTGGGGAGCTGTCATATTTGCAAATTGGGCCGAGTGGTAAGAAATGATTTATTTTAGGGCATATGGGATACAGAGTATTTTATCAGATACTGGGATTGAGTAGTAAGAGTTGGCAAGATGAGATGCATGTACCTGTTTTCCTCCTAGCCAACCCTGAGTTTTGTTTTGGTGTGACATAACTGCAAATTCAGGCTTACAGCTATTCAGAGATAAACTATACCCTGCCAGTGTGCCTAGCTGCATAAAACCTGTACATTGAACCCTAAGCCCTAATCGTTGTATGTTATCCATTCCTCATCAGCAGTGAAACTTGATCATTTGTAAGAACACTGAAGATCATTTGTCAGGTGTACAACCAATCAGGCACCCCGCCCATCAGGGTTTGAAGAAATAGATGGGCTGCATGATGCTTCCGCGCAGAGCTGAAATCGACCACCTTTGCCTCACTCAACTTTCCCAGTATCAGACAGAGATACAAATTGTATGAAGCAAAATTACTCAACCATAAAATATTGTCATGCCCATTGCAGTTCTGTTGGTTTATCCACTGCAGTTTGTTTGGGTAGGTCATACATGCAATATTCAGGATAATTGTTATCTGGAGATGATTAAACTGTCCTATATGAGGTTCATTAAGCTGAAAGATATTGTCTTTTGCTATGTAAGATTTGGTAGGCAGACAAGACTACTTCTATCTTAGGATAGATGACAAGGCAGGCTGTTCGAGCTGTATATATTTTTAACAGATCCAAGGATCGATCTAACCCTTCAGTTAATTGTCTGTCCTTTCAGAGATTGGTCTTTCAACAGATTCATCTGTACAGTAAAATTAGGAAATTCAGAAATTATTTATTCCTGTACTTTTGTCAGTTTGTTGACTGACACATCTAAAAATTAAAGTTATCATATTAATTTTCGATAATTGTTTGAGATCTGCAGTAAAATGTGCCCTCTTTAGTATAGTAAGAAATCTGACACTGGCCAATTATCTTGTCCATCAAGAATGCTTTTGAGCTTTGTGGAAAAGGTCAGTAACTACTGTAACTATCAGCAGTTCTCTTGATACCAGCTTTTTAGGCATATATCACCAGGATATTTTATTATAACAACTTCTGCTAAAAAACTGCCTCATTGACACAGTTATAAGACCAATAATCCATATTTGTAACACATTTAAGAAATTTAAAAATGTTTTCAGAAGAAAACTAAATCCCACCAGCATAAATAGCATATGGGCCAATAAAATATGTGGCCTTGAAAATGTGGTCAAGTCTTTGTTTTGCAATAAGTTTAGCAAGAGTTCTTCATCTTTTATACCCTATAATTTAGGCATTCAAAAATTAAGAACAATTACCACACACTCATTAAAACATTCATCACATATATAGCGTGGCAACATGCTTAACATTAGATATAAATGATATTCTAACACAGCGCGCCTATATAGGCAATGGAAAATAACTGTGTTTTATTCTGCAACAAATCTCAGCTCGGAAGTGCGTGACGAGTGACGTCATTAAAATTCCCAATTTATGACGTCACTAGTCGATTTCCTTGACGTTAGACGGTGTAACGTCATTTTCTCGCATCGAAAACGTAAGAAAAGGGTATAAATGCATGTGTTTCAGTCGATAATTTTAGCGGGATTTCTTCTAACAATGGCGAAAGGTTGTGAGATTTTGAAGGAAACAAGAACATTATTGCCGATTTTCAGCGTGTTAGAATCGAAATAGATCAGCTCTTGTCTGTGATTTGTTGAGTAATAAATCACAGTTTGTCGGTCAGTTGTAAGTAGACAAATCACGCGCGCTACGCGCTTGTGATTTGTCTACTTTACAGCTGATCTATTTCTTAATTCTATTCAGAGACTGCCTTTTTATCCCAAAATACTGACAGAACCAATGGGCATATTCACCACAAACTTGCACAAGCAGTTGTAAAAGGGTAGCCTGTTGCACATTTAACAACCAAAATATTTTATTTAAAACATACTACAACCGAAAATATAAAGTTTTAGACATGTATGCTCATATTTCGATTCTGTAATTTAGGAGGAAACTGCCCACAATTTTATTATAATTATGAACGCTGGGCTAAATAACCTCTAATATTTCTGACACTGCTTTGTTGCAATTTTTTTTTTTTACATTGATGTGGCTCGAAAATTTTTGTTCTGTAGGGGACACATTTTTGGGACATGTTATTTTAGTAAATAGGTATGTCAGCATTAAACTGTCTTACTTTTAGTCTGTTTTTCACAATCACATGACTATTGTTAGCTCACCTGAGCACGAAGTGCTCAAGGTGAGCTATTGTGATCGCCTTTTGTCCGGCGTCCGTCGTGCGGTGTGCGTCGTGCGTCGTCAACAATTCACTTAAATGACATCTCCTCCTAAACCAGTGAATGGATTTCAAAATACTTTCATAGAAATGTTCCTTGGGTGACCCTCTACTAAAATTGCTAAAATGGTTCCGCTCCGCAGAACAAAATGGCCGCCAGAGCTAAAAATAGAAAAACCTTTAAACGACATCTCCTCCTAGCCCTTTGGCCCGATTTCAAAATAATTTCACAGAAATGTTCCTTGGGTGACCCTCTACTAAAATTGCTAAAATGGTTCCGCTCCGCTGAACAAAATGGCCGCCAGAGCTAAAAATAGAAAAACCTTTAAACGACATCTCCTCCTAGCCCTTTGGCCCGATTTCAAAATAATTTCACAGAAATGTTCCTTGGGTGACCCTCTACTAAAATTGCTAAAATGGTTCCGCTCCGCAGAACAAAATGGCCGCCAGAGCTAAAAATAGAAAAACCTTTAAACGACATCTCCTCCTAGCCCTTTGGCCCGATTTCAAAATAATTTCACAGAAATATTCCGTGGATGACCCTCTACCAAAATTGCTAAAATGGTTCTGCTCCGCTGAACAAAATGGCCGCCAGAGCTAAAAATAGAAAAACCTTTAAACGACATCTCCTCCTAGCCCTTTGGCCCGATTTCAAAATAATTTCACAGAAATGTTCCTTGGATGACCCTATACCGAAATTGCTAAAATGGTTCCGCTCCGCTGAACAAAATGGCCGCCAGAGCTAAAAATAGAAAAACCTTTAAACGACATCTCCTCCTAGCCCTTTGGCCCGATTTCAAAATAATTTCACTGAAATGTTTCTTGGATGACCCTCTACCGAAATAGCTAAAATGGTTCCGCTCCGCTGAACAAAATGGCCGCAAGAGCTAAAAATAGAAAAACCTTTAAACGACATATCCTCCTAGCCCTTTGGTCCGATTTCAAAATAATTTCACTGAAATGTTCCTTGGATGACCCTTTACCAAAATTGCTAAAATGGTTCCCCTCTGCAGAACAAAATGGCCGCCAGAGCTAAAAATAGAAAAACCTTTAAACAACATCTCCTCCTAGCCCTTTGGCCCGATTTCAAAATAATTTCACAGAAATGTTCCTTGGATGACCCTCTACCAAAATTGCTAAAATGGTTCCGCTCCGCTGAACAAAATGGCCGCCAGAGCTAAAAATAGAAAAAACCTTTAAACGACATCTCCTCCTAGCCCTTTGGCCCGATTTCAAAATAATTTCACAGAAATGTTCCTTGGATGACCCTCTACCGAAATTGCTAAAATGGTTCCGCTCCGCTGAACAAAATGGCCGCCAGAGCTAAAAATAGAAAAACCTTTAAACGACATCCCCTCCTAGCCCTTTGGCCCGATTTCAAAATAATTTCACAGAAATGTTCCTTGGATGACCCTCTACCGAAATTGCTAAAATGGTTTCTCTCCGCTGAACAAAATGGCGTCAGAGCTAAAAATAGAAAAACCTTTAAACGACATCTCCTCCTAGCCCTTTGGCCCGATTTCAACATAATTTCACTGAAATGTTTCTTGGATGACCCTCTACCGAAATTGCTAAAATGGTTCCGCTCCGCTGAACAAAATGGCCGCAAGAGCTAAAAATAGAAAAACCTTTAAACGACATCTCCTCCTAGCCCTTTGGTCTGATTTCAAAATAATTTCACAGAAATGTTCCTTGGATGACCCTCTACCAAAATTGCTAAAATGGTTCCACTCCGCTGAAAAAAATGGCCGCCAGAGCTAGAAATAGAAAAACCTTTAAACGACATCTCCTCCTAGCCCTTTGGCCTGATTTCAAAATTATTTCACTGAAATGTTCCTTGGATGACCCTTTACAGAAATTGCTAAAATGGTTCCGCTCCGCTGAACAAAATGGCCACCAGAGCTAAAAATAGAAAAACCTTTAAACGACATCTCCTCCTAGCCCTTTGGCCCGATTTCAAAATAATTTCACTGAAATGTTTCTTGGATGACCCTCTACCAAAATTGATAAAATGGTTCTGCTCCGCTGAACAAAATGGCCACCAGAGCTAAAAATAGAAATACCTTTAAACAACATCTCCTCCTAGCCCTTTGGCCCGATTTCATATTATAGCCTGGGCCAATAATGGCTCTCCCAGGGGCCCACTTGATACCCTATGGATCAGGTGAGCGATCCAGGGCCATCATGGCCCTCTTGTATACTATTAGTGTTCTAACTAATAACAATTCACTTGATAACGTAACTTTTATTTTTACTTTGTTAGTTGTGCTCAGAATTTTACATGAACCTATTCATATTTCATCTCTTTGTAACTCTTTGCTGGGAAGAATACTTGTTTTGGTTTCAAAGATATCAATGTTAGTTTTTCTAATAGATATAAACTGAAAGAATATGGCAATTTGCACTTATGCTATTGAATTCTCAGAGTTTTACTATGATGCCCCAAAAATATGTCCCCTACAGAACTAATTATTTAGGATAATTGACACTGCTGTAAAGAAAAGAACCAAGCCATTATGCATTTGTTAGATTGACACAGACATACAGACACAGCCATTAATATACACAAGTTTTGCTTGTAACTGAAAGCTTATGTAGGAAGATATATTCTATTTCAGCAGTTTTTATAGTATTTACCAGTAACTGGTTTTAGCTGGAAAACTAGCCACTTTGATATATATACTAGTTTTAATAAAGTTTGTTTTTACTGTTTAGATTCACTTTTGAGGATAAACCTCTGTTTTGACCTAAATCCTGTGTGTTTCCTGTTTTATATAGTGTCCCTTTTCTAATGTCCTCTCCAGAACACTGTTCTGTAGAGGACATATATTTGGGACATCTACCAGCATCAAAATCACATTAGGTATCGAAATAAAACTTTGTGAGTATGTTTAAACCAACATAACTTGCATGTTTACTAAACACAGCAGATCTGCTGTGCCCATGATTGAAAATACAATTAATGAAAGAAGGGTAAATCAAATTTTTAAGACAGGTCCCAAAAGTACATTTGTAAGGTATCCAAAATCTTTTTGAATGAAAGGTTTTGGGTACTTCAAGTCACTTATACCACCCCATTCCACCAGTATGAAACAGTTTTTTAAGCAACATATCATTACATGCATTTTGGCAGCCTGAAAAATGAAACATTGCACTTTTTTAGCTCACCTGTCACGTAGTGACAAGGTGAGCTTTTGTGATCACTTTTCGTCCGTCGTCAGTGCGTGTGTGCGTGTGTGTGTGCGTGCGTGCGTAAACTTTTTCTTCAAATGACATCTCCTCCTAAACCACTGATCGGATTTTGACCAAACTTCACAGGAATGATCCTTAGGTGGTCCCCTTTCAAAGTTGTTCAAATGGTTCCGGTCCATCGCACATCTAGGTCACAGGAGCTAAAAATAGATTTTTTAAACGAAAACTTAAAAAATCTTCTTCTCTGAAACCCCAAGGCCCAGGTCTTCAATATTTGGTATGAAGCTTCATCTAGTGAACCTCTACCAAGATTGTTCAAATTATAGCCCTGGGGGCCAAAATGCCCCTGCCCCGGGGGCCTTTGGTTTTACATAGGCTTATACAAGGAAAATCTTTAAAAATCTTCTTCTCTGAAACCGCAAGGCCCAGATCTTTGATATTTGGTGTGAAGCTTCATCTAGTGGACCTCTACCAAGATTGTTCAAATTATAGGCCTCGGGGCCAAAATGCCCCCGCCCCGGGGGCCTATGGTTTTACATAGGCTTATATAGGGAAAATTGTTAAAAAGTCTTCTTCTCTGAAACCACAAGGCCCACGTCTTTAATATTTTGTGTGAAGCTTTACCTGGTGGACCTCTACTAAGATTGTTCAAATTATAGCCTTGGGGCAAAAAATACCCCCGCCCCGGGGGCCTTTGGTTTTAGATAGGCTTATACAGCGAAAATCTTTAAAAATCTTCTTCTCTGAAACCGCAAGGCCCGATCTTTGATATTTGGTGTGAAGCTTCATCTAGTGGACGTCTACCAAGATTGTTCAAATTATAGCCCTGGGGGCCAAAATGCCCCGCCCCAGGGGGCCTATGGTTTTACATAGGCTTATATAGGGAAAATCATTAAAAAATCTTCTTCTCTGAAACCACAAGGCCCACGTCTTTAATATTTTGTGTGAAGCTTTGTCTGGTGGACCTCTACTAAGGTTGTTCACATTATAGCCTTTGGGCCAAAAATGCCACTGCCCCGGGGGCCTTTGGTTTTACATAGGCTTATACAGGGAAAATCTTTAAAAATCTTCTTCTCTGAAACTGCAAGGCCCATGTCTTTGATATTTGTTGTGAAGCTTCATCTAGTGGACCTCTTTCAAGATTGTACAAATTATAGCCCTGGGCCGAAAATGGCCCCACCCTTGGACCCTTTGGTTTTCATAGGCTTATATAGGGAAACCTTTAAAAATCTTGTTCTCTGAAACCACAAGGCCCAGATCTTTGATATTTGGTATGAGGTTTCACCTAGTGGACCTGTACCAAGATTGTTCAAATTATAGCCCTGGGGCGAAAAATTCCCCCGCCCAGGGGGCCTTTGGTTTTACCTAAGCTTATGTAGGGGAAATCTTTAAAACTTTTCTTCTCTGAAGCCGCAAGGCCCATGTCATTGATATTTGGTGTGAAGCTTAGTCTAATGGACCTCTACCAAGATTGTTCAAATTATAGCCCTTTGGGCCAAAAATGCCCCCGCCCCCAGGGCCTTTGGTTTTACATAGGCTTATATAGGGAAAAACTTAAAAAAACTTCTTCTCAGAAACTGCAAGGCCAAGGTCTTAGATATTTGGTGTGAAGCTTCATCTATTGGACCTCTATCAAGATTGTTCAAATAATAGCCCTAGGACCAAAAATGCTGCAACCCAGCGACCCTTTGGTTTTTCATAGGCTTAATTAGGGAAAATATTTAAAATTTGTTTTCTCTGATACCACACGGCCCTGCTCTATGCTATTTGATATGATGCTTCAACTAGTGGACCTCTGCCAAGATTGCTCAAATTATAGCCCTGGGGCCTTTGGTTTTACATAGGCTTATACATGGAAAATCTTTAAAAATCTTCTTCTCTGAATCCGCAAGGCCCAGATCTTTGGTATTTGGTGTGAAGCTTCATCTAGTGGACCTCTTTCAAGATTGTGCAAATCATAGCCCTGGGTCCAAAAATGCCCCCACCCCAGGACCCTTTGGTTTTTCTTAGGCTTATATAGGGAAAACCTTTAAAATCTTCATGTCTGAAACCAGAAGGCCCAGGTCTTTGATATTTGGTATGAAGCTTCATCTAGTGGACCATTACCATGTTTGTTCAAATTATAGCCCTAGGGCCTAGAATGTACTGGAGACACTAATTCTCAGGTGAGCGATTCAGGGCCCTCTGGGCCCTCTTGTTTAAAAAAAGATACTTTTGACTTAAAACCATGAATTTTTTTTTAATAAGCCTAATGGGAACCAGTTCTGATTTTTTCCTATACAATTCAAGGTATGTACAGTTGAATAGAATAAGGGAAAACACTCTGGGAGGGTACTTTTTTCAAGCACCCTGTGAGACTGTTTTTTCTAATTTATAATGAAAGTGCCGATCCGCGCTAAGAAATGGAAGGTATGCAAGAAAAAGAATCCTATATATGGATGTGAGGGGCGGATAGAAAAATCCGTCTCTCGGAATCACTGTCCGGCATCACGAGGCTTGCCGAGTGTCCCTCGGGATGGATTTTTCTATCCACCCCTCACACCCATATAAGATTCTTACATTCTCAGCAGAAATCAGGGCTGGAAAATTCTTCAAAATTTTACTTGCCCTGCATCACAGAGCATGTAGTTTTTGTTTGTTTACGCAAACACGCCCATACAAATACATTGCCACCTTTATCACCGAAAAAATGAAAATTTTATGATGAAATATTGTGATATTTTTCTTATTTCTGCTCAAAATATAGATTGTGGGCACTCGTTAGAACCGCCTCATCGAGGCAGTTCTAACGAGTACCCACAATCTATATTTTAGAGCGGAAATAAGAAAAATAAGGTATACCCCCCGAAACCCCAGTTTTACTATATAAAAGTGGGGTTCAAGGGGGTCAAAATTATATACGCATGTTTTCATGATGTGTTTGTTTGATTTGATGTTTAATGTCCCTGTCAGCACTATATAGGTCATTTTGGAGACGTTGCTTTCAATTTTGTGGGACTTTTACCCGACATTGAGATGAAATGACATCTCAAGCCCTGTCGCCCAATAAAACCAATTGGGCTTAAAAGCATAGACGGTCCGACTTGCACCGCCTTGCCTGGGCAGGCTTAGATCGTCTAAGCGGTTTACCAGTACTCTTGTGCGGTTGGATTCAGCTCTGCGTAGAAGCATCATGCTGCCCATTTATTTCTTCAAGCCTTGATGGGTGGGGGTCGATGTAGTTTTTGGAAAATTTCATAGGGAAATGACAAAATTTTTAATACACCTCCAAAATGTTTACTAGACATGGTGAGTGGGTGAGTGGAATTTTCCAGCCCTCTAAATTTGTTAACCCTGTTTTTTGTACCAAATTGAATCTTCCTCCTTATATATAGCTTGAGTCCATTTTGGAATTTATGGGTGTCAGGTTGTTTTCTTCAAAGTTTGTCTGGAAAATGGCTGAACGTTTTGCAAACAGTGTAGGCTCTAATCTGCAGCGTCTGATCTGGGCCTGCACTGTTTGCCAGGGTATCGGTTTTGGGGTTTCCGATACGAAATGGGGTTAATGCAACTTACCATGCAAGGTAGTGTTCTAGTTGTAGGCCATAAGAAAGGCATTTTTATTCCTCAACCAGCTTGGTGACAGCCATCAGCTGTGTCAGCCTGTATGATCTTAACATCATGTGATTTATACATAATATTCGGCCCCCGCCCATAGGGGCTTGTAGAAATATATGGGCTGCATGATGCTTCCATGCAGAGCTGAATCCGGCCTGCACACTAGTACTGGTAAACCGCTTAGAGGATCTAAGCCTGTCCAGGAACCGCGGTGCGAGGTGGACCGTCCATGCTAATAAACCCTATTGGTTTCATTGGGCGACAGGGCTTGAGATGTCATTTCATCTCAATGTCGGGTAAAAGTCCCACAAAATTGGAAGCAACGTCTCCAAAATGACCTTTATAGTGTTGACGGGGATGTTAAACCTCAATAAAAACAAACAAAATACATCATATTGAGAACAGACATGCTAATGTATAGATTTATATAGATTTACGGCTGTACCGCAGCACATTGACTGGTAAAGTATGATTAACCCTTGTCCTGCTGATCCCGGATATGTCTTATCTTTCAAACAATGAAGATCCAGATCAGATGGCTTCTGAAGAAGCCATCTGATCAGGATCTACATTGTTTGCCATTCAGATTATGAATTTATTGCAATAATTTGCATCAAGTAATCTGATTGGTTGATAATCGGTAGTGGGTGTGGCATATATAAATATTCAGCTGGTCAAGGGTTAAGCTGTTCAAGATGTCATTTCATCTCAATTTAGGGCAAAGTTTGGTTGGTTGGTTGATTTGAGGTTTAAAGTCCCCGTCAACACTGGTCATTTTGGAGACATTGCTTCCAATTTTGTGGGACTTTTAGCCGACATTGAGATGAAATGACATCTCAAGCCCTGTCGCTCAATGAAACCACTAGGATTTATAAGCATGGACAGTCCGATCACACCCCTTTGCCTGGGATGGCTTAGATCCTCTAAGTCTTTTACCAGTACTCGTGTGCGGTCGGATTCAGCTCTGCGTGGAAGCATCATGCAGCCATCTATTTCTTCAAGCCCCAATGGGCGGGGGCTATTAGGGCAAAGGTCTTGCAAAATTAGAAGCATAGTCTCCAAAATTACCTATGGTAAATAGTAAGACTGGCAGGATTAATCGGATAATCGATTATACAATCGATAAATTCCACAAAAATGATTATCATTACTGATTTGCTTGCAGTCGATTATTGGATAAGTACAATTTACTACCTGAAGTTGTGCATGAAATAGCTGTATGAGTGGCAAACAGTGCAGACCAAGATGAGATGCCGCGTTCAGCGGCGTCTCATCTGGGTCTAAACTGTTTGCTCAGGCCTGTCTATTCAAATGCATATGGCAAAGTACAGCATATGGTAGGAGTCATGCTCAGAAAGAAAGCCAGACAGGTAAACTAATGACCAAATCTTCAGTGATTACTAATTGCTTGTCGATCGCAATGACAGGAATGATAACCTATTATCTTTTCAGCTCCGATTAGCCCTAGTAAATTTAATAGTGTTGATAGGAATGTAAAACTTCAACACAAAACTATTCATTATTGGGATTCCTTGTGGTGGCAAATTTTGTATACTGGCAAAATCGTAGGCATCACAAAAACATGCCTATCTGAGCCCCGCCAAGCGAATTTGTGTCTTCGAGCATTCTGTCATGACAAATTTTAACTGCGCATGCACCGCCATTCAGAGGGGCCAGGGATATGGCTTTCTGTCTGAAGGTTCCTCTTGATTCACTGCTTGTATGAGCGAGCAGCGAAGGTTCTGGCGAGACTGCGTGGATGCGCAGGCTCGCCTGATTCTTCGCTACTCGCATAGGCGATAAGTACCAAAATCGCTTGACAAGGCCCATTTGATTCTGTCCCCATTGAACCCACTGTTAATATTGTAAAACTTGGGTTTAGGGTGGGGGGGTGGGGAATGGGGGGTATACCTTATTTTTCTTATTTCTTCTCTAAAACATAGCTTGTTGGTACTTGTTAGAACCACCTCGATCTAACGATTACCCAGAATCTATATTTTTTGCAGAAATGATAATAATATCACAATTTTTAGCTCACCTGAGCCTTTAGGCTCATAGGTGAGCTTATAGTATAGCCATGGTCCGTCGTCCGTCCGTCCACCATTTTCAAAGATCTTCTTCTCCTATACTGCAGGGCCAATCAAAGCCAAATTTCATATGGAGCCTCAGTGGGATGAGGGAACGAAAGTTTGTTCGCGGGGTCTGGATCACATGACCAAGATGGCCGCCATGCCCATATGTATATGCTAAAAAGCCTTCAAAAATCTTCTTCTCCAGAACCATAAGGCCAGTGGCCTTGAAACTTGGCATGTAGCATATGGTACTCGGGGCCCATCATGGTTTGTACAAATGGTGACCCCGGGTTGACCTTGACCTATTTTACAGCAATGTCAAATTTGCCGAAGTAGGCTTTTGCATGGGGCAAAGTGAAAATAATGGATTTATAGGAAAACCATTGAAGACAGTGTCACCAAAATTTGTAGATCAGGTAAAGTAACTGAATACATGAAGATCTATGGGTCAGAAAGGTCAAGGTCATTCATTGGCCTTAGACCAAGTTCATTCAGGATCCATATTTCAAACATTTTTTTCTCCAGCACTGCTGAGCCAATTTAAGTGAAATTTAATATGGAGCCTTTGTGAGTTGAACAAATGAAAAAATGCCAATACGGTCTAGATCACATGACCAAGATGGCCGTCACGCCTATATATATGGTAAAAAGCCTTAAAAATTCTTCTTCTCCAGAACCATAAGGCCAATGGCCTTGAAACTTGGCATGTAGCATATGGTACTCAGGCCCATCATAGTTTGTACAAATGGTGACCCCGAGTTGACCTTGACCTTTTTTACAGCAATGTCAAATTTGCCGACTTAGGCTTTTGCATGGGAAAAAGTGAAAATAATGGATTTTTAGGAAACCATTGAAGACAGTGTCACCAAAATTAGTAGATAAGGTAAAGTAGCTGAATACATGAAGATCTATGTGTAAGAAAGGTCAAGGTCATTAATTGACCTTAGACCAAGGTCACGCAGGTTCCATATTTCAAACATTTTTTCTCAGAAACTACTGAGCCAATTGAAGTGAAATTCAATATGGAGCCTTTGGGAGTTGAACAAATGAAAAGCTGCCAACATGGTCTAGATCACATGACCAAGATGGCCATCACACCCATATATGGTAAAGAAACTTCAAAATTCTTCTTCTCAAGAACCGTAAGGCCAATGGCCTTGAAACTTGGCATGTAGCATATGGTACTCGGGCCTATCATAATTTGTTCAAATGGTGACCCTGGGTTGATCTTGACCTATTTTACAGTAATGTCAAATTTGCTGACTTAGGCTTTTGCATAGGAAAAAGTGAAAATAATGGATATTTAGGGAAACCATTGAAGACAGTGTCACCAAAATTTGTAGATAAGGTAAAGTAACTGAATACATGAAGATCTATGGGTAAGAAAGGTCAAGGTCATTCATTGACCTTAGACCAAGGTCACTCTGATTTCATATTTCAAAAAAAACATTTTTTCTCAGAAACTACTGAGCCAATTTAAGTGAAATTCAATATGGAGCTTTTGTGAGTTGAACAAATGAAAAGTTGGTCTAGATCACATGACCAAGATGGCCGCCACGCCCATATATGGTAAAAAGCCTTCAAAAATTTTCTTCTCCAGAACCGTAAGGCCAATGGCTTTGAAACTTGGCATATATCATATGATACTCAGGCTCGTCATAGTTTTTACAAATACTGACCCTGGGTTGACCTTGACCTATTTGATGGCAGTGACAAATTTGTCAACTTAGGCTTTTGCATGGGAAAAAGTGAAAATAATGGATTTTTAGGAAACCATTGAAGACAATGTCACCAAATTGATAGATCCGGTAAAGTAAATGAATAAATGAAGATTCATGGGTAAGAAAAGTCATCATTCAGTGACCTGGGACCAAGATTAACCAGGTTCCATATTTCAAACAGTTTTTTCTCAGAAACCGCTGGCCCAATTCAAGTGAAATTTGATATGGATCTTTTATATGATGAACAAATGAAAATTTGCTCATAGGGTCCAGGTCACATGACCAAGATGGTGGCCATGCCCATATATGGTAAAAACACTTCGAAATTCTTCTTCTCCAGAACCGTAAGGCAAATGACCTTGAAACTTGGCAGGAAGCATCTGGTACACGGGCCTATCATAATTTGTTCAAATGGTGACCCTGGGTTGACCTTTACCTATTTTACGGCAATGTCAAATTTGCAGACTTAGGCTTTTGCTTGGGAAAAAGTGAAAATAATTGATTTTTAGCTCACCTGAGCCTTTAGGCTCATAGGTGAGCTTATAGTATAGCCATGGTCTGTCGTCTGTCCATCCGTTGTCCGTCCGTCCACCATTTTCAAAGATCTTCTCCTCCAAAACAGGGAGGCCAATCAAAGCCAAATTTCATGTGGGGCTTCGGTAGGATGGGGGAACAAAACTTTGTTCGCGGGGTCTGGGTCACATGACCAAGATGGCAGCCATGCCCATATATGGTAAAAAGCCTTCAAAAATCTTCTTCTCCAGAACCATGAAGCCAATGACCTTGAAAGTTGGCTTGTAGCATCTGGTACTTGAGCCCATCATAGTTTGTAAAAATGGTGACCCTGGGATGGCCTTGACCTATTTTATGGCTATGTCAAATGTACACCAGGACCAGGTGTCAGGTGAGCCTTTACAGGACCACTGGTCCTCTGGTTGTTTTTCAGCATTAAAATTTACAATGTATTTGAATAGGCATGTTTTTGTAATGCAGTTGTTGTACGGTAGAAGTGATATAAGGAGCACATATACATATGCTTTATGTTGTAGGGTCCCCCTGGTACAGGGAAAACCACTAGTATACTATGTCTTGCCAGAGCCCTGCTAGGGGCTTCCTATAAAGAAGCTGTTTTGGAACTGAATGCATCAAATGACAGGTAAACATATTGAATTGTTTCACTGTAAGTCATGTGATCTAAAACTTTCTTTCATTGCATTTTGTTTTCGTTGTACAAGCTCGATGTATCTTATGATATTTGTTGGTGTTTAACCCATTGTATACGGGAAACCCATAAAGGGGTACCTTGGCAAACAGTGCAGGCCCAGATCAGACGCCGCAGAACGCGGCGTCTGATGAGGGCCTGCACTATTTGATAACAGAATTTTCTGTTATAAATAGAAAAAGAACGAAAAAATAGGCCTGACACCCCTAATATGACAAATGGACTTGCCCAACATATAGCAATGAATGAGTCCACCAGTATGGGTGGACAGCCCAGTCAACACTATTTAGGTCATTTTTGGCCTGCACTATTTGCTAACAGAATTTTCCATTAAAAATAGAAAAAGAACAAAAAAATACGCCTGACACCCCTAATATGACAAATGGACTTGCCCAACATATAGCAATGAATGAGTCCACCAGTATGGGTTGACAGCCCAGTCAACACTATTTAGGTCTTTTTTGAGCCGGTCAGTTTACCTATCCATACTTTTCCTGGGCAGGCTTATACGTAAGCAGTTAACGAGTACAGTGCACATTCTTTTGCCAGAAACCGACAACTGCCCTTCTTGAATCAGTGGGAGGGAGAGAATGACTGTAGAAACGATTTCATGATCAATCTCCACGAAAGAATGATGCCGAACCCGGCAGGTATTGAACCCGCGTCCTCCTGATGACCAGTCAGACGCACATCCGACTGAGCTACCGAGGCCGGCGCACTGCATGATATACAAGTCCAGTTTTCTATCTGTGTGTCATTTTGTCAACCCATCAACATATGGGTCAAACCTAGTGTGGACCCAAATTTTTAAGTCGATGCAGGCCCGACATAACCATAGGTGGAATTCTTAGTATTGTCTTCATCAATCAAGATAATAATCCAAGTACATTTAGATTTATTTGAACAAGTTTCTACTGTAACACTTATACCCATTTTGTACCAAATGGAATCTTCCTCCTTAACCCTTGTCCTGCCAGGCCTCATATTTTTCAGGCATTTGCAGGATTTCAGGCTTTTAGAGCTTGATTTTTTTCTTGATTTCAGGCTTTTAGATTCTGATTTTTGTGTATATAGTCTGTTTAAAAAACTATTTAACCCTTATTTCTGACTATAAGTCAACCAAATTACTTTATATTTTCACAAACTCCATTACAAACAGTGTAGATCCTGATCAGATGGCTTGATCAGATGGCTTCTGAGGATCTACACTGTTTGCAAAGGTAATGTAGTTCAGCAGGATAAGGGTTGAAGCTGCAAAATCGGGCCTTTCAGGCACGGAAAAGCGTGGTCAGTATGAGGCCTGCCTGCTGAATATTTATATATGCCACACCCACTGCCGATTATCAACCAATCAGATTACTTGATGCAAATTATTGGAGCATTCACAATCTGAATGGCAAACAATGTAGATCCTGATCAGATGGCTTCGTCAGAAGCCATCTGATCTGGATCTACATTGTTTCAAAGATAAGGCATATCCGGGATTAGCAGGACAAGGGTTAAATACATATATGGCAGGAAGGCATTTCAAATTTTAGGGCTGCTAGATTGTTTTATCTTTAAAATTAATTTGTAAAATGGCTGAACTTCTTGCAAACGGTGTAGGCCCTGATCAGATGCTGGATTCTGCAGCAAGATGCTGCAGAATGCGGCGGCTGATCTGCGCCTGCACTGTTTGCCAGAATCCTGGGTTTTCTGGTATCAAATGGGTTTAAAGGCAATTATTCTCGTTTATTGAGGACCATCATTGCATTACATAATAATATATAGCCCTCAGTGCTAACTGAAGAGAAGTGCTCTGTCTTCAACAGGTAAGGGGCCTCTTGGGGAAAAATCAATAGTTTACTAACTGTTGACTAGAGTGTACCTTATTGATTTTCCCCTTTAGTGCCTCAGTCAGGGATTCAACAAGAGCTACTAATCATCAAATTAGGGGCTGCCTTTGATCTGCTACAGAGAGTATATCACAGGGGGCAATAAAACAATTATGAGCACAAGGTGTGTCCTACCTCACAAGAATAAATGCCTTTAAGTTATAAAACCAGCTGACTCAGCAAGAACACTGTTCACAGTTTTCCTTAACCCTTATCCTGCTGAATAAATTAATTTAGCCACACCCATTTCTGGCTATCTACCATTCAACACCCATTTCTGTTTGTCATGGAGTTTTGTGAACTGAAATTATGAATACATTAAATCAAGGACACCACAACCTCTTTAAAACACTATTGATGGGATCCAAAGCAGAAACCGTGTAAGTTCAACAACTGTGTTCTATCCAAACAAAAATGTATAGATCATATAGAAAAATGACCATCATTATGCCCCCGCCATTCGAAGAATGGTGGAAAGGGCATATAGCGTTGCCCCTGTCCGTCCGTCCGTTCGTCTGTCCGCACCAACGAAACGACATTTAGGGGGCAAAAAATTTGGACAGTTTGACACTTTAAGTATATATTCGTAGGTCCAAATGGACTTTATTCCGTTATTTTGGTACTTAAGTGGCAAAAATTGTCTCTTAGGTGGCTTGCCGCTTAAGAGAATTTGCCGCTCAAGTAGTCAATATGCCGACGCCTAGCCACTTAAGTATCCATTAGTGAGAACGTCCGTCCGTGCGTCCGAAACGCAGTCTATAACTTCCTTATTTCTTGATGGATTTTAAAATTACTTGGCAGAAATGTTAACTATCATGAGACGACGTGTCACGTGCTAAACCCAGGTCCGTACCTCCAAGATCAAGGTCATACTTAGAGGTCAAAGGTCAAAAAAAGGGTCCGAAACTTAAACGCAGTCAATAACTTCCTTATTTCTGGATGGACTTTGAAATTACTATGAAGAAATGTTAACCATCATGTGACGATGTGTCACATGCAAACCCAGATCCGTACCTCCAAGGTCAAGGTCATACTTATAGGTCAAAGGTAAAAAAATGGTCCGAAACTTAAACGCAGTCAATAACTTTCTTATCTCTGGATGGATTTTGAAATTATTTGGCAGAAATGTTGGCCATCATGAGACAATTTGCCTCACACAAAACAAGGTCCTTGCTACAGAGAGTATATCACAGGGGGCAATAAAACAATTATGAGCACAAGGTGTGTCCTACCTCACAAGAATAAATGCCTTTAAGTTATAAAACCAGCTGACTCAGCAAGAACACTGTTCACAGTTTTCCTTAACCCTTATCCTGCTGAATAAATTAATTTAGCCACACCCATTTCTGGCTATCTACCATTCAACACCCATTTCTGTTTGTCATGGAGTTTTGTGAACTGAAATTATGAATACATTAAATCAAGGACACCACAACCTCTTTAAAACACTATTGATGGGATCCAAAGCAGAAACCGTGTAAGTTCAACAACTGTGTTCTATCCAAACAAAAATGTATAGATTATATAGAAAAATGACCATCATTATGCCCCCGCCATTCGAAGAATGGTGGAAAGGGCATGTAGCGTTGCCCCTGTCCGTCCGTCCGTTCGTCTGTCCGCACCAACGAAACGACATTTAGGGGGCAAAAAATTTGGACAGTTTGACACTTTAAGTATATATTCGTAGGTCCAAATGGACTTTATTCCGTTATTTTGGTACTTAAGTGGCAAAAATTGTCTCTTAGGTGGCTTGCCGCTTAAGAGAATTTGCCGCTCAAGTAGTCAATATGCCGAGGCCTAGCCACTTAAGTATCCATTAGTGAGAACGTCCGTCCGTGCGTCTGAAATTACTTGGCAGAAATGTTAACTATCATGAGACGACGTGTCACGTGCTAAACCCAGGTCCGTACCTCCAAGATCAAGGTCATACTTAGAGGTCAAAGGTCAAAAAAAGGGTCCGAAACTTAAACGCAGTCAATAACTTCCTTATTTCGGATGGACTTTGAAATTACTATGAAGAAATGTTAACCATCATGTGACGATGTGTCACATGCAAACCCAGATCCGTACCTCCAAGGTCAAGGTCATACTTATAGGTCAAAGGTAAAAAAATGGTCCGAAACTTAAACGCAGTCAATAACTTTCTTATCTCTGGATGGATTTTGAAATTATTTGGCAGAAATGTTGGCCATCATGAGACAATTTGCCTCACACAAAACAAGGTCCTTATCTACAAGGTCAAGGTCATACTTAGAGGTCAAACGTGAAAAAAGGGTCCAAAACTTAAACATGGTCAATAGCTTTCTATGGATGAATACGAACATAGACATATTTTCAGGCGGGGGCATCCATGTCCTATGGATGCATTTCTAGTTTTTAAATATAATCTATACATTTTTGGGATCCATCTTGAAACTGTGTTATATCCAAAACCGTGTTATAATGAACCGTGTTATAACGAGGTCGCAGTATATTTTATTTAATGTATTCATAACTTCAGTTCACAAAACTACATGACAAACAGTGTAGATCCTGATCAGATGGCTTCTTCAGAAGCCATCTGATCTGGATCTATACTGTTGCAAATGAAGGGTTGTCATGTTCAGCAGGATAAGGGTGAAGTTAAAGTGTAACTATACCAAATTTAGTGACACAGATGCCTTTCTGATATTTAATCTTCATCAATGTGTTTAAACCCCAAAGTTTTGAAACCGAAACGGATGTTGGACAAGACCCGGCAAACACAGCACATCACCCTCCGAGCACACACCGACCGACGTAGCTCATGAGACAGGTCAACTGGAGGCATCAGGCAAGAGACGCCTACCAGGGAACTTATAGGCGTCCCCCACCAAGCCAACATCATCAAACATGGCCCATACTCCACAGAAGTCCAGGGAATCAGGAAGGAGATGCCCAAAGTAGCGAGGCTTGCAAAATTTATAATATTACAAAAAGTGGCAACCAAATCCGCTAAGATACATGTCCCACCTGACAAGTCAGTCTTAGTTTCAGAAAAATTAGAAAATTATGCTGCAAAAATTAAAGATATAATATAGTTATTTAAATCAGTACTTGACTGGTCAAATGGCTGGTCTTTCAAAAAGTGCAAAGAGATTCCAAAGATTAAAAACCAAATGTTACAGGTCTGGATCCTACTGATCTGCTTTGGATCCCATCAATAGTGTTATAAAGAGGTTGTTGTGTACTTGATTTAATGTATTCATAATTTCAGTTCACAAAACTACATGACCTTTGCACTTTTTGAAGACCAGTCATTCCGCTGCCTAAAAGTAGATCAGGCTGATCCAGACCTGTAATATTTGGTTTTTAATCTTTGGAAACCCTTTGCACTTTTCGTCATTTTCAGAGGTATAGATGTGGTGAGAAACAAGATTAAAATGTTTGCCCAACAGAAAGTCACATTACCCAGAGGAAGACACAAAATCATCATCTTAGATGAGGCAGACAGGTAGGTGGTAGTTGAATCACTTCCCAGTCAATGCATCATTTGCTGTGTTATATACGCACACCACAGCCTCATTATTACACTATTATTGGGGTCCAAAGCAGTAAACATGTTCAACTTTAGTTAACCCTTTTTGTACTGAATAGAATCTTCTACCCTATATACATGTATATATATTTATAACCTTATTTTTCTTATTTCTGCTCTTATAGATTGTGGGTACTCGATGAGGCGGTTCTAACGAATACCCACATCTTATATTTTGAGCAGAAATAAGAAAAATATCACAATTTTTATGCCACCGGAATCTAAGAGATTCGGGGGCATATAGTTTTTGGTCTGTCCGTCTGTTTGTCTGTTTGTCCGTTTGTCCGTCTGCAAAAACTTTAACATTGGGCATAACTTTTGAATGGTAATAGATAGAGCTTTCATATTTCACATGTGTATACCTTATCACAAGACCTTTCCAGTGGTACCATAATTTTTGATCTTGTGACCTTGAACTTGACCTTTGACCTATTTTTTTCAAAATTTTTAAAAACATTAACATTGGCGCTGTCCGGGGGCATCAGTGTTTCACAAACACATCTTGTTCATCTTAAAATCTTCGTTTTTTCAGTGATAAAGGTTACAATATATTTGAATAGATCTAGGCGTGTTTTCAAAACGAGGTCAACTGAGATGCTCGGCATGACAATAAAGGTGATTACTGGCTATGAGCTGTTAATTTGAAATAATCAAAGACCAGAGATAACAGGAAGTGACTAACAAAATGTTGTGATTATGTTTTTTGATGTTTTTTTTTTTCCCACAAAACTTACTTATACACTGCAACCTCATTATAACATTGTTCATTATAACATGATTTTGGATATAACGTTTTTTTTAAAGATGGATCCCAAAAATGTATAGATTATATAGAAAAATGACCATAAATGATCATTTTTCTATATAATCTATACATTTTTGTTTGGATATGACACGGATGTTTAACTAACACAAGTTTCTGCTTTGGACCCCATTAAAAGTGTTATAAAGAGGTTGGGGTGTACATATATGGTGGGTACTTGCCAGAGTCACTTCATCTGAGTGATTCTGAGAGGTACCCACAACATCTGTTTTTATGGACAGGTGAGAAAATTATCCTAAAATTATCCCGATTTATCATTGTCATTAAGAAGATTGTCATTTAGGAGTTAACTGTATTCAAAATGTGAAGGAGGTATATCAGAGGATTTGCGGTTGAAAATTTTGTTTTGCAGCGATTCGCCAGCGGAGCTGTACGTGAAACATAATTTGCAAACCGTAAAACCGATGAATTACCTCCACAAATGACAATTTCACAAAACAGTTATCCCCATTCTATTGCAAAAATTCGCTTGTTTTGTTAAAAACTGCACTATTTTTCATAAAACGGCAAGCACTTTGAGCTAGCCAATGAAAAGTGAAGTTACCCGATGAAGTCCGGTTTCCGACAGTATGTCGCAGAATATACTGTCGCAAATTTTTAACATTATCCAATCAATGTCGCTTTACATACGCAACTGCATTCGAATACGGCTTGTTTTTAAGAGAGCTCAGCTTTATCTATAGTCAAATTTAAATAGCTTGAACACATTTGGGAACATGAAAATTTGTTTGAGATAAGTCTAATTTGAGTCATTGAGGGTTAACCCTTAACCTGCTGTCATGTCAGCCTTTTCCTTTGCAATCAGTGTAGATCCAGATCAGATGGCCATCTGGTCAAGATCTACACTGTCATTCACATCGTGAATTTGAACGAAAAACATATCATGTAATCTGATTGGCTTATAGCCAGAAATTGGTGTGGCTAATTAAATTATTCAGCAGGATATGTGTGAATCACAGCAGTAGGTCAGGAGGCACTATGGGGATGATCAAGGGATATCTGCAAAATAAAGGTACATGTATACTGTGTGTACTCATTAAAATCACCTCATTTAGGTGATTCTAATGAGCACACACAGTACACTTTAAAGGTGAAAAAAAAACAAGGAAAACTCACTAAAATTATCCATAATATATGGAATATGAGAGGAATTCTGAAGCGAGTTTGAATTAGTCATGGTAGACAAGCCACGGGTCTTTGAGCTATTGAAGTCTCACTTTACCTTACAATGAAGTACTAATCTTAGGGGCTAGTTGTGTCATGGGGCATCCACTTGATATTGGCTTACAGTCATGCAAGGCCTGCTGTCCTTTTGGCAGGTAAGGATAGAGGGGGATTGTTGCTATTTCTTCTGTTTCTACCATTCATTTTCCATCTAAGCCTGCCAAGGCAAAGCAGTGCAAGTCCATGCTTATAATGGAGCCCTGTGGTGCAGTGGTAAAGCACCGGATTTGAGATCGAGAGGTAGCAGGTTCGATCCCCGCAAGCGGCACGTGTTGTTTCCTTGAGCAAGAAACCTTATCCACATTGCTTAGTACTGGTTCCTTCTCAGGAAAAGAGGGCCACATGGAAGATTAGTACTTGCATTAAATGTGTTACCCTCTATAAATAAGGTTGATTATTATTATAATTATTATTATTATAAACCCTATTGGTTTAATTGGGCAACAGGGCTTGAGATGTCATTTCATCTCTAATGTCGGGTAAAAGTCCTTCGAAATTTGAAGCAACGTCTCTCAAAAATGTCCTGTACAGTGTTGATGGGGATGTTAAATTTAGGGACTGGTTGGATAAGGTGAATGTGTCATAGGGCATCCACTTCATATTGGCTTACCGTTTGGCAAGGTCTGCTGTCCTTGTAGCAGATAAGGGTAGAGAGTGGGGGGGGGGGGGATGTTGCTGTATCCTCTGTTCTTACCATTCATTTCCCTCTCTCCCGTCTTTCACTTTCATCTCCTCTACTGCCTCCTCTTTTTTTCCCCCTTTCTGTGGAAGGTGACACAAAATTACCCACAAGGGTTGGCGTGTCTTTAACCCAAAAACTGGTACCCGGGCAAATGGTGCAGGCCCAGATCAGACGCAGCAGAACGCGGCGTCTGATCAGGGCCTACACTGTTTGCAAAAAGTTCAGCCATTTTCAAAATAAATTTTGATGAAAACACAACCTGACACCCCTAAATTTTGAAATGGACTCCTACTATATGTAAGGAGGAAGATTCCATTTTGTACAAAAAGGGTTAAAGCCCAACACAATCAAATCTCATTTCAGCATGACAGATGGAGCTCAACAGGCACTCAGAAGAACAATGGAGATCTACTCAAAGACGACTAGATTTGCTCTCGCCTGTAATGCTTCAGATAAAATCATAGGTATATTGCGGTGAAATTCCAATATTAACCCTTCTCTTGCTGAATATTCAGTTAAGCCACACCCATTTCTGACTGTGAACCAATCAGATTTCTTCATGCAATTTATTCCTACAAATTCATAAACTGAATGTCATACAGTGTAGATCCTGATCAGATGGCTTTTTCACTGTTCCAAAGATATGGGTAGTCGTGAACAGCATGATAAGAGTTAAGCCATTTTGCCGGGAATAAATGGTATATTCTGTCTAAAGTATTGGAGGAGTCCATTTTGTAATTTAGAGTTGTCAGGTTGCATTAATTTAAAAGAATTCTTCTTTAAATGTGGCTGTTTTGTTTGTTTGTTTGATTTGATGTTTAACGTCCCTGTCAACACTGTATAGGTCATTTTGGAGATGTTGCTTCCAGTGTTTAGCTCACCAGAGCAGAAGTCTCCGGGGGAGCTTATAGGAAAGGTAGTTGTCCGTCGTCGTCTATGTCGTATGTCTGGCGTCAACACTTTTAAACATCTTCTCCTCTGAAGCCACTGGGGCGATTGAGCCCAAATTTATCTGTAGCATTATTGGGCTTGGGGATTGAAAGTTCGTGTTTTTTATGAAAATCGGCTCATTAGTTTGGTTGCTATGGCAACTTAGTTTCCATAAACTGCAGCTGGTGTTGTACCGTGTGGCGGCTGTAAAAAGTCTCCCCGTACATCAACCATAGTGCAGTTTATATTTTACTTTTGGTCCTTTGAGATCAGCGTGAATATTCTGAGAAATCAGAAATAAATTGTTGGTTTAGACTCATATTCTACACAGGTTTTCAATTATTTGGCCCTCATTTTGATTTATATCAGTCTTTGAATCGACTGCCTATTCGAAATTCGCAAAATTGCAGTATGTTTCCTCTGGCTTTCTTTGCCGGATCATTACAGGGTCACTTATGAGGCTTTATTAGCCGAAACTACGTAGTATGACCAATCTTCTTTCTTATGAATGTTTTCATTGCTCTTAAAGGAACTCAATTTTGATTTTTATTATAATGGGGAAAATTGAAAAATGGCATTTACTGCCAAGTCATTGCAGATATTTTGACAGAACTTTTATAGAACTGCTTCTTGAGTAAACTTCTCTCAGCCATATGCTTTAATGCCAACCTGAGGGTCCCCCAGGTTGTGCCGGGGCCATGCCCCACCCCCTCCACTACATAAAAGGCCATATATCTCAGAAACCATTCAGATCCCGACCCCTAAACCATATATATTCTTGTTCCTATTGATATGACGCTTTCAGTAATACCAACCTTGAGGTCCTCAGGGATGCGCCAAGGTCATCCCCCACCCCCTCCACTTAACAAAAGGCCCAATATCTCGGAAACCATTCTGATCCCCATCCCTAAACCATATATATTCTTGTTTCTTATGATAAGACCCATTCAATGACATCAACCTGGGAGTCCCCAGGATGCGCCGGGTCCATGCGCCACCCCCTCCATTTCATAAAAGGCCCAATATCTCGGAAACCTTACAGATCCCCGCCCCTAAACCATATATATTCTTGCTCCTTATGATGAGACACATTCATTGAAACCAACCTGGGGGTCCTCAGGGATGCGCTTGCACCTTGCTCCACCCCTCCACTTCACAAAAGGCCATATATCTCAAAAACTGTTCAGATCCCCACCCCTAAACCATATATATTCTTGTTCATTATGATAAGATGCATTCAGTGACACCAAACTGGGGGTCCCCAGGGATGTGCTTGGGCCATGCCCAACCCCCTCCATTTCATAATATCACATTGTCTAGGAAACCCTACAGATGGCCACTCCTAAACCATATATATTCTTGTTTCTTATGATAAGACACATTCATTGACACCAACCTTGGGAGTTATGGGGCCTTGCCCCACCCCTCTACTTCAGTAAAGGCCTTATATCTCAGAGAATGTTCTTAGCCCCACTCTAAACCATATATATTCATCTTTCTTATGATAAGACACATTCAGTGACACCAGCTTGGGAGTCCACGGGGCATGCCCAGGCCATGCCCCACTGCTTTACTTCATTAAAAGCCATATATCTCAGAAATAGTTCAGATCCCCACCCCTAACCCATATACTTGTTCCTTATGATAAGACTCATTCAATCACACCAACCTGGGGGTCTCTTTGTGCTGAGGCAATGTGTCATTCCACTTCATAAAAGGCTTTATATTTCAGAAACCATTTAAATCCCCATCCAAGCCCCGCCCATAGGGGCTTGAAGAAATATATGGGCTGCATGATGCTTCCACGCAGAGCTGAATCCGGCCCGCACACTAGTACTGGTAAACTGCTTAGAGGATCTAAGCCTGTCCAGGAACCGCGGTGCGAGGAGGACTGTCCATGCTAATAAACCCTATTGGTTTCATTGGGCGACAGGGCTTGAGATGTCATTTCATCTCAATGTCGGGTAAAAGTCCAACAAAATTGGAAGCAACATCTTCAAAATGACCTTTACAGTGTTGACGGGGACGTTAAACCTCAAATCAAACAAACAAACAAATCCCCATCCATAATCATATATGTTTTTGTTCCTTATTATTAGCACACCTACTGTAGGGGGGGTTCGCAGGGGCCATTCCTATCCTTTCCACTTCATAAAAGGTCCTCAAATCTCAGAAACCATTCAGATTTCCACCGCTAAACCTTGCTTGGTCCTTATGATAAGACACATTTAGGGACAATAATCTTGGGCTTTCCTGGGATCAACAGGGCATGCCCCAACCCCTCCACTGTTTAAGAGGCCTTACAGATCCCCACTGCTAAACCATATATATCATTGTTCCTTATGATAAGACGCATTTAGTGATACCAACCAGGGCTCCATTGGGTCCATGCCCCACCCCCTCTACTTCATAAAAGGCCTAATGTTTCAGATATTGAGTCCACATGGATGCTCATTTGGACATGGGGGTTCATTTGGTCGATTAAAATGATATCATGTTAAAATACATGGCTGCCATTGGGCAGTGCCCACCTGAGCTCTGGTGAGCATAGTGGCCCATGGGCCTCTTGTTTGGGACTTTTACCCGACATTGAGATGAAATGACATCTCAAGCCCTGTCGCCCAATGAAACCAATGGGGTTTATAAGCTTGGATGTTCGGACTCGCTTCGTATTGCCTGGGCAGGCTTAGATCCTCTAAGCGGTTTACCAGTACTTGTGTCTGGTCGGATTCAGATCTGTGTGGAAGCATCATGCAGCCTTTTTATTTCCTTAAGCCCCAATGGGTGGGGGCCCTTAAATGTGGCTAAACGTTTAGGAAACAGTGAAGGCCCTGAGCTGATGTCGCAGAACATATTTGCCAGTGACCAAGTATTGGGACTGCCCAGAAGAGTTCTTGTTCTTATTTAGTGGGTTGGTCTTTATAGGGCATAGAAACATTTAATGAAGTATGTTTGATGAAATGGTGATTTGAGTCTGGCAAATTGGGTTCTTAGTCCTACACCTGCTGATGAAACTAGCAGATGACATTTTCAAAGTAAATTTTTAGCCCACTGAGCAGCAGGTGCTCATGGTGAGCTAGTGTGATCAGTGAATAAGCGTGCTGCATTGTCCCACGTCTGTCGTCAACAGTTTTCTTTAAAAGTCTACCCCTCCTAAACCCTTGGGCCAATTTCATTTTTTCTTCATAGGAATGTTGCCCAGGTGGCTCTCTACCAAAATACCTAAAATCATTCCGCTTCAATGAACAAGATGGCCACCAGAGCTAAAAATAGAAAAATCATTAAACAACTACTCCTCCCATATCCCTCAGCCAATTTCATTCAAACTTCATAGGAATGTTGCTTAGAGGACCCTCTACCAAAATCGCTAAAATCGTTTTGCTCTGATGAACAAGATGGCCACCAGAGCTAAAAATAGAAAACAAAACATAACAATTTGCTTAAGATGCTAACTCCTCCTAAACCTTTGGGCCAATTTCGATTAAACTTAACAAGAATGTTGCCCAGGTGGCTCTCTATCAAAAAGGCTAAAATCGTTCTGCTCCGATGAACAAGATTGATGCAGAGCTAAAAGTATAAAAATCTTTAAACTACTACTCCTCCCATACACTTGGGCCAATTTCATTCAAACTTGATAGGAATGCTGCTTAGGTGACCCTCTACCAAAATGGCTTAAATCATTTTGCTCTGATGAACAAGATGGCCAGCAGAGCTAAAAACAGAAAAAAAAAAACATCAATAACTTGCTTAAAATGCTAACTTCTCCTAAACCGCCAGACCAAGTTCACTGAAACATCACAGGAATGTTGCCTAGATGGCTCTCTACCAAAAGAGCTAAAATTGTTCTGCTATGATGAACAAGATGGCTGCCAGAGCTAAATGTTTTAACAACTCCTTTTCCCAGACTGCTGAGCCAATTTCCTTCAAAGTTCACAGGACTGTTGCTTAGGTGTCTCTCTACCAAAATAGCTGAAATCGTTCTGTTTCAGTAGGCTGCCAGAGCTAAAAATTGAAAAATCTTTGAACGACTACTCCTCCCATACCACGGGGCCAATTTCATAGGAGCGTTGCATAGGTGATCCTCTTCCAAATAGTTAAAGTCGTTTTGCTCCAGTGAATAAGATGGCCACTTGAGCTAAAAATAGAAAAATGTCAACAATTTGCTTAAAATGCTAGCTCCTAAAACCTTGGGCCAATTTGGCTCAAACTTCATAGGAATGTGGTCTAGCTGGCTCTCTAACAAAAAGCTAAAATCGTTTTGCTCTGATGAACAACGTGGCCACTGGAGCTAAAAATAGAAACATGTTTAAACGACTTCTACTCCCAGACCCTTGGGCCAATTTCATTCAAACTTCATATGAAAGTTGCTTAGATGGCCATTTACCGCTCTGATGACAAAAGTGGCAGTCAAAGTTAAAAATATAAAAAGGTCAGCTTGAAATCAGGTGATTGATTCAGGGCCATCTTGGCCCTCGTGTTTATAAAGGCTAGATATTACATGTGAATAATCTGCCAAGGCCCTATTTACTATGAAAAATACTTAAAGAAATCAAATTGTTGTCTGCTCCTGGAATTTTTGTAGCTGTTGAAGAGTAAATAGTGGTGTGATCTTAATATAGGCTGGTCTTCATCACCAAATGTTAGCTCAACTGAGCTCGAAGTGCTCATTGTGAGCTATTGTTATCAGTGAATGTCCCTCGTGTTTCGTCCGTTGTCAACAATTTGATTTAAATGCGAACCCCTCCTAAACCCTTTAGCCAATTTGATTCAAACTTCACAAGAATGTTGCCTGTGTTGGCTCCCTACCAAAAAAGCTAAAATCGTACAGCTCCGATGACATTTATGTCTGCCAGAGTTAAAAATAGAAAAAAAACTTTAAATGTCAACTCTTCCTGTACCCATGGGCCAATTTCATTCAATTTTCATATGAATGTTGCTTAGGTGACCCTCTACCAAATTAGCTAAAAAGGTCCTGTTCCAATGAGCTAAATGGCGACCAGAGCTAAAAAAAATAAAAAAACATCATCAATTTGCTTCACACGCGAACTCCTTCTTAACCCATTGGCCAATTTGATTCAAACTTCATAGGAATGTTGCCTAGGTGACTCCCTACCAAAATAGCTAAAATCGTTCACTCTGATGAACAAGATGGGTGCCAGAGCTAAAAATAGAAAAAAAGCTTTAAACAACAACTCCTCCCGCACCCTTGGGCCAATTTCATTCAAACTTCACATCTCAAACCA